>OY292397.1:6645330-7017151 GCA_958496205.1 Idaea biselata
TTACGGTGACGGAAAACATCGCGACGAAACCCGCATCTTAAAACCATTTTTTTATATTTAAACTCCTTACCATGTTTTATTAAATCCATCGCATCATTATTAAACAAAAACATTTCTTACGCAGGTGGACAGCAAACAGGAAAAGCCATACAAGACGACCACTACTATAAAAGTGCGTATATTTATTACTAACTGCGCCCCGCGGTTTCACCCGCTTAAGAGGACAGTCTACCTACTCCTTTCTCCATACAAACTTTACAAACGTAGTCGACTGTTTCCTCCCTGGATAAAGTTATTAGAAAAAATATGTTTATGCCATAAGTCCTTTGACCATATTGACCATATTGACTAAGGTTTGATTTTTTTCATTATCTAATTTTTTAGGATTTTATTTCTATTCTAATTAGAAAATGAAAAAACCAAAACGTAGGGGCATGGTCATGGCTGTTAAAGGACTTATGGCATTAACATATTTGTTTATCCAGGAAGGAAACAGTCGACTACGTTTGTATGGAGATAGATTAGGTAGACTGTCCTGTTAAGTCTCGGCCCCGCAGAAATATTAGGATAAAAAGTAGCCTATGTGCTAATCCAGATGTCCAGCTATCTGCATTCCAAGTTACAGTGGCCGGCAGATTAGTTGAAACAAATGGCGGATGCGCAGTCGGCTTCTGCGCATCCGCCATGAAAATGTACCTACTGCGCGAACTTTCCCCTTCCACGTCAAAACTTTTCAACTTATTTGCCGGGAGCTGTACGTTATTGAATATCATATTGGTTCAGCAATTTTAGCGTGAATCAGTAGCAAACATAGTCGTCTACTTACACAAAAACTTTCACATTTATAATTTTAGTAGAATAAAAACTTACCCCTTACTTATAAACGATGATAAACAGATGACTACAAGTTATGTAACGTCTGTCTCTGCCTGTCAAATTTGAAACTTCAAGTTACAAACGATACATAGTTTATGCAGCTGTTAATCACTGTTTATAAGTAAGGGGTATAAAGTTAAATCCCAACTAATCCAATTTTAAACATTATTTATTTCTATTACAGACAGAACATTACTTGGTGGGTATGTAGACAGATCGCAGGGACGATATCATGAAGTACTATGGATCCCTGTACTTATCATTACCTATAAACGAACGTTTGAGTGAATAAGTTTTAAGAGAATAAGTCCAAAAATAAAACTAAAGTTTACCATTTTGATTTACAGTTAGTTTTATTTATCTTGGAATGAAAAGTATAAGTATGTCTGCCTGTCCATCCTAAGTCTCAGTCCCGATGTGTGGTAAGAGTAAGGTAAGGGTTAGGTATGAGTAAAATGAGCTAAAATATAATTGCAGTCGTTCTTTAATTTCAAATTTGACGTTTGGTAAATAACATTTTTTGACATTTTTGGATGGAATGTACTTTGGAGAATACAGTTTTCCATACAATCAATATAGATTCAATTGGAGTCCAGTTGTGATTTATAGATAGATATAGGTACTTTATTTGATCATCATCAATAAAACATTACAAAATGAAATAATTTTAAAACTAAACAAATGTTGAACAAATAGGCGGCCTTATCGCTCAAAGGGACTGTTTAGTTGTACTGGTAGGTCACGTAGGTACGCTCGGACGCTGGTAGGTATAGTTTTATTTTGAGTACCTATATTGGTCGCAATAACAATGTTGAAATTAAATTTTGGAAATTTTATTACGGGAATAACCCCCCAGGACTTTAACTATAAACATCGTTCAAGTCCTAGGGGCCTTTAACTTTAAACATACGGAAGCATTATTTTACAAAACGAAGGCTAACGATAAACCTAGTTTAAGGTAAAGTTACGACTCTTGTACCTATCATATCCTTATCCAGATAGATTAAGAAGATTAAAGATATCGGTCAAGCCGTCTGACTGATAATGAAACTGACAAATAACTACAATTATTCGCCTATTTTGACGGCGGCGTCGGGCAAAGACCCGACTACAATGCAAAAGGTTGCGGGTTCGATTACCTCCGGGTGCAAGTATTTATGCTTAAAAAGAAATATTTGTATTTACAAAAAAAAAGTATAATATATGTAGTATAGGTATCGGTTGTCTGTTACCCATAGTACAAGCCTAGCGCTTAGTTTGGGGCTAGATTGCGTTGTGTGTAACGTCGTGCAATATATATATTTTTTAATAATTTATCTACTTACACCTAAGTATCTGTAAAATAACTCAGTTATCTTTTTATCCGACATTTATAAACAAGTACTAAAGTACCTAACCCTACCTACACCCCCTAGTCGGCCCATCTCTATTATTTATCATATATACCTACACAATTGCAAAATTATTGCAAAAATACAAAAAATTCAGTGGTGAGCATCATTATCTCCGAGACAAACATCTTGGGACCTTATTCTATAACTAAAATGGTTCAACAACGCCTTAGCCTTGTAATATTTCTTTAAAAAAAAATTCGTCAATTTTTGGAGAAGTTTCGCTAATGTTTTTAAAGACTTACACTTTACAAATATTAGCGAAACTCTTGCAAAATTACTAACAATCTCTGAACTGTTTTCGATAAAAAAAAAATTAACTTGGCAATCGCACTAAACAGTCTAATTTAATATAATATGATTACTTGTGAGACAAATTGTGTAGGTATTCATGCGATTGCCAAGTTAATCAATTTATTTAAAACATAACTTTTTCTAAATATTGTTATTATGGTCATAAGATTCGAGCGTGTTATGGAAGAACATCTTAACCGACATTTTGAAAACTTTACAGGAGACGAATTTTTTTAATAACTTTTACATCCTAAGACATAAAGAGACAAATTCTGGATATGTTATAGAATATGTTTTTAATATTATGTTATTATTGACACAATTACAAAAAGATTTATATAAAGGGTACTTTTGTCACTTAAGATAAATTTTCTGATCGTGATTTCTTATGTTTTTCCAAAATCTGTCACTTACGCTATTATTTTGAGCATCTGGGACTTGACTTCATCAAGCATCCACCATCTGATTCGGTGCTGACATGGTTCCGGTCGTTTGTCTTTGGTCTTTACACAGAGATCCATGACAAGGATACGGTGTTGGGCAGTGAGACTCTCACCGGGCATGACTTTGCAGTTGGCTACGTTGCCAAAATGGTGTCTCCTAGTGATTAGAAAATCGATTTGGGTAGCGCGCCCCCCGCTCCTGTAGGTGATCAAGTGGTCGGGCTTCTTTTTGAAATATGTGTTCACGAGTGCCAGGTCGGCAGTGGCACACGTACGCAGGATTTCTTCCCCTTCCGCATTCCGACTGCCATAGCCCCAAGGATCTCGCCGAGTTTATCCCAAAATGACCTCTTATCAGCGTCGCTACGACCGACCTGTGGCGCGTAAGCACTTACTAAGTGGGTAGGAACCCCCCCCAATAAGCACCTTCACGCACATAAGTCGGTCGCTAAAGCGATTCACCTCCAAGATATCGTCCTGCAACCCCTCAGCGAGCATCACAGCCACCCCGTTCTCTCCACCAGGTGCACCCGTGTAGATCAGCTTGTAGCCATTCCCAATGAGCCGGGATCTGCTGCCTTTCCTTCGAGTCTCCTGCAGGAACGCCACGGCCACCATCCGCCTGGAAAGTACGTCAGCTAGCTCCCTCGCGCGTCCGGTTAGCGTGCCAATGTTCCACGTTGCGAAGCGGAGTTTTACCTGGTGTTTCGGGGCTAACGTCTTTGGCCGTGCCCGCCCGTGGCACGGTAGCCCTCGTCCACTTACCACAGGAGTCAGGCGAAGCTCCTGCGCGCCGTTATGCGGCGGCGCCCTATCCCTGTGGCTATAAACTCTTTTGCAACTTTCCATATTGATTTGGCTGATTTTGACTTTTACGGGAGCGACTGCCGTCTGACCTCCCAACCCCGAAGGGAAAGTCTGCGCCAGAGCCTCGTCCGTTCATCAGCAGGTGCACCAAGCTAGCAGGTGAGGTTGGCTTGGGCCCAAAGATCTTAAAATTTTGTCGAAGAGCGACAGAGCGAGCAGCCTCGCGAGGCATTTGCCGCGCGAAGCAGCTCGGTTAGTGTGGACGTGCCTATTGACTATTTATTCGACAAAATTTTAACTTTCATCCGATTTTCTTCAATTCGAACATATTGTGTAATAGTTGTTTTATTTATTTTTTTGTTTATTGAAATAAACAAAAAAATTAATAAAATGATTGTCTTTCTATAAAAACTAAACGCAATGTCGTTGAATGATGCGCGCGCTGCCGCGGGCGAGCGACCGAGCGCGCGAGCCATCGAGTGTCGGCTTTTGATTTTGCTCTAAGGCGCCTCTAGGCGCGTCCTCACAGAGCGAGCAGCCTAATCAATAATACAAAAACGAAACGCAACACTGATTTATGCATAAAAGTCTTTTTCATCCCATCTATTCGAAAACAGCTAGTCTAATCCCTGTAAACAGGGCCTGAAGTAGCGCTTTGCTGGCGATGTTCCTAGCAGGGATCTCATTATTGCCCTGTTTGCAGGGCAATAATGAGATTTGAATTTGGAATGTGAATATTTTTAAAAAGTTTCAATTAACAAAGAGTTCCTATCACCGTACTGCGTGTCTGATAGGTAGGTGATAGGTGATAGACCGAGCAGGTTAAGCAACACATGTGTCTGATAGGTGAGCGATGGGTGTTCGACCGTACAGGTAGAATATTGGTCAAATGCAGGGTTTTGGTAGAAAATGGTAGGTTTTGGTAAGAAATGGTAACGTTCGTAGAAATTGGTAGGTTTGGTGAAAAATGGTAGGTATTGGTAGAAAATGGTAGTTTTTGGTAGAAATGGTAGTTATTGGTTGAACTAATTCATTTTCTCATAGAGGGTGATGAAAAGTAGAATGTTCACCTCGGGAGCAAACACTATTTTTCGCTCGAGTGAGATACTTTGAATCCCTCGATTCGCTCAGGATTCTACTAAAGAATCCCTCGCTACGCTCGGGATTCTACTCTAGAATCCCTCGCTTCTCTCGGGATTCAAAAAACACTCTCGCCGTAAAAATAGTATTTTCTCCCTTGGTATACAATCTACTATTATTATTTTATCGTAAGCAACAAATGTCACTTACGATAATGTGCTTGCGATCATTTTTAAGTTCATAATTTCTAAACTTTTGCTTTTGTTGTTTACGATAAAAAATATTTTCCGTTATAGTTTTATCATTTATTCAAATACGAACATAAGGGTCTTCGCAATAGGTGTCAAATAATTTTAGCTACACGTTTCGATAAAAAAGTGAAATTACGAAATTCTGTCGGTTAAGATGTTCTTCCATAACACGCTCGAGATGTTGTTAGATTAGCTAATTACGTAATAATAACTTAAGACAGAATGTCCCCGACTTGGAATAACATACATGGATCTCACAACTTTTTACGGTAGAGGAACTGAGTTGCGAGACTTGCTTTTTTTACAAGCATGTTTTTGATGGGATCTCATTTCTTTTTGTTTTAGTTCTTGAATCCCAACATCTCTAAATATACCTATCGACACCTATTTTTCAATTTTATTAATACTTGAACAGGTATCTTTAAGTATTAATAAAATAGAACAATACTGCAAATATAACTTTGTAATCCTTTACAATATATATGGGATTACAAAGTTATTTAGGAAGTTTGTGTTTTTCGGGAAAACGGGACCGATTTTTTTTTGTTTTATAATTTTCCCTTAATGTATACACTAAACTCTAATTGTATTCTGAATACGAAGCTTCTATGTCTGCTAGAAGTGCCTTTTGAATTTTGATGATCGGTCAGTCAGTGAGTGACAAAATTAACAAAATTAAGAAACTTTGACTAGTTAAAAATTTTAAACTACTGGTTCAAATTGAATGAAAATCGAAATTTACCGTCCTTTATACAATGCCTGCTTGGTTACAAGATCTTCAGGTTTCTAGTTTTTTTCACAACGAAGTTATAAGAGGTCGAAAATGGCCTGAGTTGCTTCGAGAAAAGAATGTTACGGCCGTGCCGCTTTTTGTTGCTCGACTTGGCGGGGGCACTACCGTGCCCCCAGATCTAACAATGTCCCAGTATTTCCATAACAATTATATAACAATAACGTTGTTAAGACGTGATGGATGATTAAATGCGCATGCAGAATAAATCCCCAGTTATAATAAAAACAACTTTACATTTCATTAAAACGGTCCATCGAACGGAGGTTATCTAATCACATACGTTCGCTCTCCGTCACACACAGTCGACGAGAGCGAGAGAAACGAACTCAAGGCTGCGCAAAGGATCTCTGTTACGAATCCTGTTTTTATACTGCCAAGTTTTCAAACTGCAGATATAATATTGATTCTGAATCGAAGAAATTCCACGTCTAACATACGCGACAATAACAGCAGTGCCTTTGATATTGTGAAGCTTTAAATACGCGTATTGATTTCCAAACATGTCAATTGTTCAGTCAACTGTATCCTGTGTGTATTGAGTTTGAAAAGGCAATATGACCTGTGTGAACTGTGTTAGTATGGATCACGTGGAAGAAGGCCGCATCCCGAGAGACTTCATCGAATATGATTTTGCCGAAGATGCCTTGGATTTTGAGGTTAGTTCTGTTTGTTTATTACGCCTACCTTTGTTGTCTCCAGCTTATCTTTATATTTCAATAGAGATAGGTATAATTATGTATAGGTACTTTTATTAAGCGACTGCGCGACGCAATGGAGTGTTGTTTGTCAGTTACGCATCCATTTAAATAACTTAAAATAGACTTAGGTACGATCTCAGAAGTGGTCTTTTATATCATAGAAAAGGTATTAGTAAAGTATAGTAACTATATTTTCATATCTTTTTTCCCAAATGGTTCGACAATTGTAGAAAATTTTGCAAAGTTTCCAAGCGTTTGAAGTGATAGTGATTTCTTGCAGAATTACCAAAATTTGTTAAAGTACTTAACCGTTTTGAAAAAAAAACGTCCTTAGCTGAGGCATACTTGAGAAGATTTTAATGTAGCATAAGGCCCCTGGGGAGGAAATAAGTAACACTAGAAACCGTGTGGCCCAGTTGTTCACAGAATTTATTGATTAAAAAAATGACAAACAAACACATTCTTTTGTTAAAAAAAACTACATTGAATTATTTTGGAAATAGGCTGGATAATCCAAAAAATACATCCTGTACTTTTATTGCATCATGTCAATCGATAGGATTGACCTTATACGTGAATATACCATGATTATTACAGAGTTTTGGGTCCTTACTATCAGCGCTAAATTGCAGGACCTATCAGTTCTTAACGTATCGAAGCCTTGATTCTTAATTTTATTGTGGTCATAAAAACCTGTTTCAATTCCCGGTGTTAAAAAATTAAGTATAATGTAATGTGTCTATTGAGTAAAAATCTCCTAGAGTAACTATCCCCCAGTGTTTAAAATTGAATTCCGTGTACTACTTATTACCTAGGTACTAAGCACGTACATTGTACAATCACTATTATTATTCTTCTTAGGTAGATACTTAATCATCAGTATATCTTATGTAGCTTAACTATTAATAAGGTAAGACATTTTGACGACCTCTGTGGCGCGTCGTGCGAGAGCGCGACTGCAATGCAGAAGGTTGCGGGTTCGATTCCCGCCGGGTGCAGGTATTTATGCTTAAAAATAAATATTTATGTCTGGTCTGGGTGTCCTTCTATGTATAATATGTATGTATTTACAAAAGAAAAATAAATATAAGTATTATATCCGTTGTCTAGTCACCGTAACACAAGCTTAGTCGCTTACCACGGGGCTAGATGGCGCTGTGTGTTGTTCACAGAATTTATTTATTTATTATTTATTTCGTATTTAAACTACAGACTGTTTGCCCATTAACTTACTGACCTAATTGTTTATTAAAACTCATTTATTTATGTCCCACATTGCGTACCTACATAATATACGTAACGTAGTTAGCTAGGTAAATAAAATAACGTTTCGAGGACTGCAGTCTGTCATGGTCACAAGCACACTGTGGTTGAGCAGACACAGTTTTTATAATGATTTTAAATCGCGATAACCGAGGTAAATAATGATTCATCCAGCCAGTACAGAGAAGGCAATAAAACTACCTGAAATCTACAAAACAAATAGTACTACCAGCCATGCACACAACACAAACCTACGTCTACCTATATCGCAGGTAGGCGGGTATAGTTGAGTTCGTGAGCACCGAACAATATTCCATCAGAAGTGCCGTAGTGGGTGCCAGACCGGGCAGACGTGTTACGCTCGAATTTCGAAATAAATATTACGCGTTTGTGCTAAGTAATATGTGAATCATATCGTAGTGTCATTGTCGCCATAAAAACACCGATTCTACGCTGTGACCTATTTGTTTAAGAGTGACTATAGTCGCTAGATTGTAGGTCAAAATGGTTTGCTTAACCGATAAGTGTGGCTGTGGTGCATTTTGCCGCCGACTCTTTTGTCGATCTAAGAAAGACGAGGAGGATGAAGAGAATGCAGCTCCGGAGGCTTTGGTAAATAATACTATATGTATAGTAAATATTTATATCTTGTTAATGAATAAATTGTTTGAGGCAGCAAAAAGTTTGTATGTACATCAGGAAAACTAAGTTATTTAAGTGCTTTTAATTGTACTCGCTTACATACCTATTTATTTATGTAAAGTTACCTTGTGTATTGTAATAATGTTTTGCTTGGTTAATTTTGAATGACCTGTAAACATAGGTATTAGGTATTTTATGTTAAAATAAAAACAAAATTAGGTATACTTCTTAAAAAAATAACATTTGAAAGTAGATCTACTACGTCCCTTAGTATTATCAAGTTATGTTATTCATTAACTAGGAATATACTTACTAATCGAATCGATCGATCTTTCGATCGAAGCAACATAAACAAGACAATGTAAACACCGCACCACGGTTTGTCCACAGACTTCGCCGCATCTAATCTCATCTCCGAGTAAATCTGGATGACCGACACGTTTTATTTTCGGTATACGAAGGTTGCTGAGTGCTTGATTGGTGATGTCACTAGCTTTTGTCGATCGAGAAATTCCACAAGCTTAGTCTTAGCACATGTATATCTAGCTAGTACTAGTAACTACTATAACATGCCTTGAAACTTTTGTGGTAATTTATAAAGGTAGGTAGAAATCTACCTATTTACTACTTGCTCACCTATTTACCTGTGTAGGTCAAAGTGATTGATTAGGTACCCAGTTTATCATCATCACTCTGAAATCATTATGGTCACTGAAATCAAAATCTTTGGATATTTAATTCGTTGCCAATGCTTGGTAGGGACCTTGTGCAATGTGCAATTGACCAAAGCTAAGAGACAAATTGTATTTTTTTCTGCAAATATATATAGCTAATCGTAATGTAGGTACCTAATTATATTTAAACCTAATATACTATTACAATAGCTATATCTATCAGAATTTGATCATACATGTAAATACATTATTCTAATTTGAAACTTATTACAATTTAAACATAAGAAAATACAATTAATTAAAACAATCAAACTTATCATAACTAAACAAACCTAAAATAAACCAACCCCAAGCTTTCCCGATGCAAAGCTGCCCAAAATGCTAGCAGCATTCCCGCGTTGAACCGCAATGGACAACCTGTGCAGCAGGAACGCTCCGGATCGGAGCTATATCTTAAGATTATATTTGATGTGATAGTGTCATTTTAGCCAAAAATGGTCCATCGATTAGGGAATTTTACAGGTCAGTAGGGCACTGTAGTAGAGCAACTACAGAGCGCCTTCGTAGGTACCTACTTGCCAGGAAAATATTGATTAAACCAGACACGCAAACAAACTATAAAACTGGCATCTTCATGAATTACAATAAAGGGTACACCTTTCCATAAAAAGAGTTCGTAATTGTATAGGTACGTTGCATTAGTATGTAAGACACGCCAATGTGGCCTTTAACAAATATAGGTGGGTACTAGGTAGGTAGATCTTCAATAATTAGGTACAAACAGTCACTAATTCTGATGATATCATTGGTGATTCACCTCTGCACCTTGCTTGAGTAGGTACCCACTTTGAGTATTTAACTTCTTGTCTAACTTACTCAAACCTTGAGCATAACTTAGGTACGTTGTATAGGTGGTATAGGCTACGGTATAGGTACCATAATTTTAAACAGTAAATGCATTATAATTTATACGTAACATAAATCTAACTTCAAGTTTAAATATTTGCTCAGATGTTAGAGTCTACTTATCAGGTTTTTCTGCATCACGGACTTTCAAATTATATCAAATCAGCAGTACCTATAATATTATTATATTTTTATATAGTTTTCTTATCTAGGTTTTTTGTTACCTTTTGCTTAGGCAATTTAATTCAAGTTGGATGGTTTATTTAAAGGCTATAAATAATTCTTACATAGAAAAATGATCAAACTTTTATAAGCTTGTAAGTTCGGTGCGGTCCATTCGGTACACCCGCACCGTACCCATGGATCAGTGCCAAAATACTGCTAATTATTCTGCGATATTATGTTATCTTTATTTATACGATTGTTACGGCATGTTTCAGCAATCTATTACTATCTTTCGGTTAAACGAAGTTAATATTACCTCTATATACTGTAAGATGTACCGCTAGCCGGGTAAAATTAAAACACTGTTTTGTATTCTATCTAAAACTAACTGTGTCCCACGGGTTTACTCGCTTATTTTCCGTTCTCTAGGGTACACTGGGACAAAAAGTATTCTATTATAAAACTACTTATGTGCAAAATTTTAGGCAAATTCAGAGGATTACACACCAACAAAAATAATATATATCTAACGACAAAACAGCTCAAGTATTCGAGTAATTGTAATTATAAATAAAATATGCATTTATTCTTTAAATATAGTCTGGGTGGCTTTTAGCTCAGATGAAATGACTCAGCTAAACTGTTTCGGATTAATTTAGGTAGTTACGATGCATATTATACTATTGATTGTGTTACAAGGCTAACAAGATTTGCCCCTTCCAACTACATATGAGCAAGTTCGTATAACTGTAGGTAACTTGGGAGAGTTTTGACCGCTGTTTAACTACATCACAATTTAATTTAATCTATACCCCTTAGTTTGTAGCTGGGTTTTTACTAGGCGATGACTTATGTTGTGATTATTTAAATCCTAGCAGTACCAGAGAATACATAAATATGGTAATATCGAATATTAGTATTGTGTCGGCACATAATTTAAAATAGCACTGAGTTTATTTAGCTGTAATGTTAATTGTTTGCAGAACCAGTTGGCGGAGGCGCGAGAAGTGAAGTTTGTACAAACCTTGTCCGAGCCATTGTCTATAGGTTCCCACATACTCTGCACTGGTACGCCTTGTGAAGATTTACCATGGTAAGTTTTAACAATGTAGGTAATCTGATACTAACAAAACATTGGGCCGAATCTGTAAATGGTTCTGTATTATGACGACTGTAACTGTATAAAACATGATTGAAAAAAAAACCCCATGAGTTTCTTGTGGTTTCTTCTCATCGGAGGGCGCGTTCCGAAACCTCGGTAAAATAAAATCTCGACGTTTCAAAACGTACGTATGTGTGTATATTGTTCTAAATGAAAAATTAATTTTGAGTTTGAGTTCAACTCACTCCTTTGGTTGTTACTTACACTTATTGTTTCTTTTTTTATTTTCGCCGATTTAAATCCTACTTATGATAAAGATTAACCCCCTTACTTATAAACGATGGCTATACCCTATTTCAGAAACTTAGATCAAAAATGTAGGTACTAAAACAAAAATTCCTTAAATTTATTTGAAAGTCCCAGCTCTTTATTTACTTTTTCTTTTAAAATTGACAGTTCTCTGCTTACATTTTCGATCTAAGTTTCTGAAATAGAGTATAAGTTTATGTACCGTTTGTCCCTGTCTGTTAACTTTGAAACATCATGTCATAGTAAAAGACAAACGTTACATAAGGCGGGGAAAGTTTGTGAGGTATATATATGTGTTGCTCTTTAGGCATAAACCGCTGAACCGATTGCGATTATCATCCTCAAACTCGTAAAAAGTAACCGCCAAAGTCTTACGCGGGTAAATCCGCAAGGTGCAGTTAGTATGTGATGTAGTTATATTTTCCAGGTTTGCTATAAATATAGGGACTGGAGATTATGAATCGGGTCGAGTAGATGTCGCTGTCCACTTCAACGTTAGACTGCCTCAATGCTACGTTGTAAGGAATACGCGGAGACACGACCGATGGGGCGTAGAAGAAACTACGGCTTTCAGGTATTATATTATACATACATACAAGACAATAAAAATTCATTTATTCAAAAAACACAACATACAAAATGAAAAACAAGGAGGGAGGGTGTCTTCGACGACGGGTTTTTTTCTTTTTAGATTTAAGTTTTAGTTTTAGTGTTGTTTGTATTATTTATTTATTTTTCACCTTTTACAAGACATATACGACATACGTTATACATTGCGAGCGGCGAGTGGTTTGAGCTTGCTCGCGACCACGGCCGCTGTCCGTTGCCGAAACGTCGAGGTAAATCTTAAATTATCAACAACGCGATATGTTTTTGTTTACACACGACAGATGAGCATTTGATCACTATCTCACCTGACGCTAATGAAATGGTCTAAGATGTAACACGTTCATCTAGAAGAAGGAAGACGGCAGTGGAACAAGATCCGATACGTCTCCCTTAATGGCTGCACTGGCCAACGTATCGGAACACGGACGAGTCCGCTTGCCGCTAAGACTTAGACCATAGCCGCGGCCGAAGCCTCCTATGAAGAAACCCATTTTGGTCGCTTTTTACAACGGGCAGAGGATACCGTAGCCTTTCTTTTAGACCCGGGCTACAGTGCTTAAACTAGACCCGTAGTTCTAATACTAACCAATTATCTAATAAAATGATTGACGGAAATCGTACATATTTGCTTTACCTTTGCAGCTATAAAGTTAGGATTATTTCCGCCATAATATATAAAACAAGACTAGACAAATAATTATAACTGATGGACTAGTACGTGAGTGATATGATAACAAATCTGCCAATAATTTATAAATGCACCTTAATATTTAAAAATTATATATGTCAAACATCACATTACAAAGAACATTTACCTGTTTAGTATTGACTCACTTGTTATCATCAGCAATAAACAGATTAATTAGGTAAGTACATACCTATTCATAGCCATTATTGTAGGAACAAACCGATATTAAGTTCTTAATCAATTATAGTGAAGTTAGAAAATGCACCCATCGCCATTTAGTAGATCTAAATGGAGATGGGTGCATTTTCTAACTACAACAAAAGAGGAGATTAGTTCGGTAAAAAAGTTTATTCGCATTTTGCATGGAAACTCAATACATATTAAAGAGAGAGTTGCTTCTTTACCATACAAAATCCTGGATTGATTCCGGGTCAGTAAGAGTTCGGTTTTATAGAGTGCATAGTAAACGCGAAATATACGCTTTTCCTCGTACCATCATCTACCTCTACCTCGGGGGCTACACGGCTTAACCAGACCAAAGATATACTTTGGTCTGGTTAAGCCGTGTAGCCCCCGCATAGATTGGCTGTCTACCTTATCTCTTTCCGTGGGTGTAGTGAAAGGAGACTTCCTCTCTTACCTACTTATAAACAATGATTAACATTTGCATAAAATAGGTACCTATGTATCGTTTGTACTGTGACTTAAAGTTTCAAAGTTGACAGACAGAGAAACAAACGTTACATAACTTAATCACCTTTTATAAGTAAGGGGTTTTAATGCAACAGGGATCATCGCTCAGATGAGAGAATTTGTTATCTGATCCCCATAGATGACGCTGTATGATATACCTTTATCAAATTAACACATTACATTAATCAATTTCAGACAATTCCCTTTCAAACCGAACCGCGAATTCACAATAGAAGTGTTAGTAGACGAGAAAGAGACTCTATGGGCAGTAGACGGGGAACATTACTGTAGCTTCACACATCGGAACCCGACCCCTTTCACCGCCGCCTGGGTGCAGGTGACGGGCGTGAGAGACGCTGCCCTGAAGATATCGAAGACTGATGTGTACCCGACTTTAGCACCCGCTTTGTTTGAGGTAAGACTTTTGTATCCTATTAATATTAAAATTGTGAAAGTTTGTGTGTCAGTAAGTATGGTGTAAACGAGTATGTTTGTTAATCCTTCACGCAAAAACTACAGAACCGTTTTTGATGAAACTTGGCTTGGAGATAGCTGGAGATTAGGACAATGTTGTCAACGGTGCAGTGGATTTTTATATTTATTTCGCGTGGATAATGTTTGAGACATCAGTACTAAAACGTATAAACCTGGGGTCCCACCTCCCGTTATATCACAGGCCAGGCCAGGCCAGGCCGCGCCACGCCTGTCGAGGCCTGTGCGACTTCAATCAGTCGCACAGGCCTCGACAGCCTCTCCGTCTGGTCTGGCGCGACCTGGCTTGATAAAACACGGGCCGCGGGACCCCAACTTAAATGTATTGGGACTGTCATCACGTCATGCATGTCATATCATTACCAACTCTATAAAAGATTTGTTTTGTATACTAACCTGATAACAAATCTTATAAACAAGGATAGGTACTTATGTTGGCATCTTTAGGACGTGTGGTTTGAAACGCAATTACACTGAGAGAAAAACAAGATCCTCATAGGTTTTTATTCTGAGGTCATGCTTACACGTCTTTAAATAGAATATACCACAAAATACTTCAATTCAATAGGTACATACCTACTTATGTTTCAAGTGAATTATAAATGCGATGTCTTTATTTACAAATTACAGGTGCCGCTAAGACCCAGTGTCGAATCTCCTGCCGAAGCTGATGAGCCTAGTTGGAGACCCAATATCATCGCTAGACTAACGAATGGCGTGCCAGAAGGGCATCAACTTGTTGTCTATGGAAGGTAAGAGAACTTGAAACATCTTTACTTATATTATTTTTCTTCATTTCGTGTAGTAGTGTGTCTCACCTAACCTAAGCTAGTCTTGGCCATCCATGAATGCAGCTGTTTTAAATGCATCCACATAAACTTAGCAGTTCTTTTTTTCAATAAATGATAATAGTATTACCGATTAATATCATATTTCATGGATGGTCAAAACTAGCTGATCCGGGTTAGTAACCAGGACATAGGATACCTTTTTTGCCTTCTAAGGTGAAAGAAAGTTCGCCTGGTCAGCTAGTTATATTATCTACTATATAAAAATAAGTCGGGTTTTCCTTCCTGACGCTATAACTCCAGAACGCACGAACCGATTTCCACGATTTTGCATTCGTTGGAAAGGTCTCGGGCTACGTGAGTCGTCTGCGGGGTCAGCTAGTAAAGTATAATATTCTAATGTGATCCTTAAATTGTATAAATTAAGTTCAGCGAAAAGGCTTACTGCCTGTCTTGAAGTTTGTTAAACTATTTCTTAACGTGTCCTCATTGAGCTAAAAAAAAATATCCGTGCCAAAACTCGGCGCACGCTGTGACGTGCGCAGAGTTTTTGTTTACTTCGTTCGAGCGACTTTGAACGTTATGCAAGTAGGATAGTCTAAATCGAGCAAATGCCATTTTAAAAGGTATGTAGAGTGCGTTTCATCTTTAAATTCCTATGCCGTCATGTTGCTAGCACAACAAAAAAGTACAAAATACAAAAAAAAAAATGTTCCACCTTGAATTAAGGGAGATTTGTATATAAAGAATAAATGAACGAACCATCCTGTATTCAAGGTTTAGGGTATAGCACATTCAAGATATTAAGGCAAGACTTTTTTGTTTTGCTACCAACATGACGGCATAGGTAATTAAAGATGAAACGCACTATAGTACGGCGCTCGGACATTTGAGTGTTGTCAGTTAGAGATTGAGGCTCTATAGGTATTGCAACTCAATGCGTGTCCTATTTGTGTTCCAGACTCCGTCCACTACTCCACTCCTTCGACATCGACCTGATGGACTCCGCGTGCGAGTGGCCGCGCGGCAACGTGCAGCTGCACGTGAGCCTGCGCGCGCACGTCGACTGCACGCTGGAGAGGCAGCTGGTCGTGCTCAACGCGCGCCTGGGGGGGTGGGGGGCGGAGCGCCGCCAGCGCACCGCGCGCCTTGTGCCTGGGACCTACGTGAGTTCATCATTGAACTATATTCAATCTATTCTATAATAAAAAACTGAATCGCTCAATTTGTTGCTAAGCGCTCGAGAGTATCTGAACCGATTTCGTTAATTCTTTTTTTGTCGGGTTTGTTATTGTGAGTAAAAGATTCTTATGAAAGAAAATAAAGCTGAACCGATTTTGATGAATGTTGGTATAGAGATAGAGATAGATACCTATTAGAAAGTCGTATTAGTAGTAGGGGTAGTAGTAGGGGTAGTAGTAGTAATAGGGTTGGGTAGAAGTAGTATAGGGTTGTAGGTTTTTAGGGTTCCGTACCCAAAGGGTAAAAACGGGACCCTATTACTGAGACTTCGCTGTCTGTCTGTCCGTCTGTCCGTCTGTCCGTCTGTCCGTCTGTCCGTCTGTCCGTCTGTCCGTCTGTCCGTCTGTCCGTCCGTCCGTCTGTCACCAGGCTGTATCTCATGAATTTATATACATAACGGGCAGGACAACGTTTGTCGGGTCAGCTTGCACGACGATACACGGCGCGATCTAGCTAAACACTAGTCTAGGCTTGTTGTACTGTGGGTAACTTAACAACGGATATACCACATATTGTACCTTTTTTATGTACATACTTATTACCTACATATAACACATAGAACACACATATAACACATAGAACACAAATATTTTTAAACATAAATACTTACACCCAGCGCGAATCGAACCCTCCATTGTGCAGTCGGCAAGGCAATGGGGTGGGTGGCTGGCACACGCAAAGCTGTGAACAGATGGCGCTGGAGTCACATGATCTTTTTTATTTTTTCTTTCGGTCTGAGACCAATATGGCCAATTTGGCGCGGAGAGTTGTAAAAATCACCTGTTTGACAGTTCGTAATTCAAACCTAAGATTAGTCGACCAACGCCCTCTGCCGGGATAAAAAGTTAGTGTTCCTCCTCATTATACTAACATATTCCATTTACCTTTCCAGACTACATTTCGAATAATCCGCTGTCAAATGGAGTGGGCGATATACGCCGACGACGTATTGATAGGGGAGCTGGAGCACCGCGCGGCGCCGGCCGGAGTCGCGGCGCTGCGGGTCCGCGGCGACATCTATCCCGAGCGGATATACGTGTGTCCTGCCACCAGCTCGCCCATTGGTGACAATACGTAACTTATTTATTTATTTATTATTTATTTATTTAGATACTTGTACTTCGTTTTTTTTATTGTAGACTATAATTTGACACATCTTCTTTTAGAAAAAAAATACAAATACAAAGAAGGAAAAGGTCAGATTATAGTCTGAAATTTAAAAAAACGTACCTTGGATTTTTCTTCCGTCTTCGCGATGTTGGTATGAAATTAAAATCATTTTTTCGGTTTTAAAGGTCCGGCTTAAAAAAGCTTTATTATAAAACTATGTAGGTACCAAACCAACCTATCCTTAGATCTTTAAAATTACGCAGCGAATTTTGATGCGGTTATTTTAATAGATACCTACCTACCTAGAATGATTCAGGAGGATGGTTTACAATATTAATATTATGTATAATATATGCAACGTAGTAGTAATGTAATAAAAGCGATGCAATTAAAACCGACAATATGAGTTTAATTTAATTCCAAATATTTCGTTGTAGAAATATTTTTTTAGGGAAAATGCAATAATTTCTTATTAATTTATTGCTCAAGGCATTCTACTAAAATTATTTTCTAGGTTTCGCATTGGCAAAAATTAGGTTCGAACCCCGTTATGGGAAGGTTTTTTTGATGATACCCTTTTCCTTGACAATATTTCTAGGATATGCATCTAAAATTGCACCCTAACGTGAAAAGCGCACTCCGCACTTGTCGCCTGTCTTATCCATTTAACCACTCGGATCAGTAATCGTAATTTATCCACCTAGGGGTGCAATTTTGTGAATGTATTTTTCACTGAAAATATGTATAGTAAAACCTAGTGCTGGGCCACCTATTCCATAACTAAAATGTATCTACCAACCAATCTTTAGTGAATTGCAAAAATTCCGATCGAAAAACTAAATAGAGCTGCGGCATAGTTGAGGCATTATAGTTATGGAATAGGTGCCCTGGCTGATACATTTGAAATATTTCATTGTAGGTACTCTCTACCAAAGTATTCCAAAATAATCTGAGTCTCAATTAGATACAGTGCAGGCGAATGGGGTGCCACACGCAAAGCTGTAAGTAGATGGCGCTGGCATCAGATGATCTTTTTTTTTTGATGATGGTCCTCCACCAATGGAAACGCCGAGTTTTTTTTTATTCTTTCGGTCTCAGACCGATATGGCCAATTTGGCGCCGAGAGTTGTAAAAAACAGCTGTTTGACAGTTCTTAATTCAAACCAAAGATCATCCGACTAACGCCCTCTGCCGGGGATAAAAAGTTAGTGTTCCTCCTCATTAGAACTGAGCGGAAAATTTAGACTGACGTCTGCACTACTAGCAATTAATAACATAATGAAACTACAGGTGCCGGCAAACATCGTGAAAAAAAAATGGTGATTGCGCAGAAATTGAATTTTCATAGAACTCGCACATCGATAGGTATACTGCCGAATACTGCGCGTACTTACCCCTTCCATTTCAGTTCTTTTCAAGAGTTTGCCGGCACCTGTATTTGATTGCATAATTCTTAATTTTAAAGCTTTAAAACGGAAAAGATGTTAGATTTACTGCCGAATACTGCGCGTACTTACCCCTTCCATTTCAGTTCTTTTCAAGAGTTTGCCGGCACCTGTATTTGATTGCATAATTCTTAATTTTAAAGCTTTAAAACGGAAAAGATGTTAGATTTTATTTACAATGACGATCTTTGCATCTATCTTTTGATAGATTTATTTATTAGTGCTTTTTATGAAAAACAAAATAGCATTTATTTACATTAGTTACTTAATAATATAAAAATGTGACAATATATAATAGTTAAGTTGAAGGTCGTTTATATATTAGACACATTTTTGTGCGCAGACCGTAAGATATCCAACTGCTAGCATATTTTACCTAATACTAATCTAAGATGTACTATATATACTATAATATCGCATCACACTACCTTTACACTTACTTTTACATCAATTTTAAGTACCAGTCATAAATCACAGTGAGGTTAGAGGGGTGACCATGTTGCAATATCTATAGGCACCCCTTATCGGTAGCAATAATATGCAGCACTGCGACCGCTCATAAGGTCTATGAGTTTGAGAAAGAGCGAAATACTCTCTGCACTGGTCCCACGTGAAAAACTGCTATAGTAGTACCTACTGACTGATGAATGAAGCATCTGAAAACTTTTTTATCATCACAATCCACAAAAAATAACATGATGATGTGATAGGTTATCGTTTGGCCTCATTGCGTGAACTTCTTCCTTGATGCTATTTTGAATAGGTTTTAGATTCAGGTTTTTTAATTTCGTTTTATTACAACAATTTACTTACACCTAGTTATATATAAGTTTACATGTCTATAATTTTAAGTAGATGCGTATGTTTTATTTAACCTATATTGCAGTCTGTGTGAGGTAATAAATCGTTATTTATTATTTTTGGTCTTCATTTTATTTTAGCTATAATCATGTTAAGGTAATCCTCGTATCTGTCTTTTTAACTTGTGTTACTGAACAATCCTTGCTACTCTACTTTATAAATTAATTTTGGTTTTGACTTAGAAAGTTAGTTACCAGCGTGGTACGCGGCGAAATTGCGCACTAAAGGTGCGCTGTTGCGCAGCTTACAAACGTTGGACTGCAGTGCTGCCGTGCGCAGGTACGCTGGTTCGCCTGCTTTCGGGGCCAGCTTTTCTAATAACGTGAATATACAATACGCCTAATATTCTAAGATGGTTCTACTAAGTCCAACATTAATTTTGAAAAACATGTAGTAGTACTCCTTGTTCAATTTGTTTACTTTAAACCTTTTTTTTTTAAATTGTGTCGTTTTATGTTGTCAAAGTATGTCAAAATCAATCAAAATCAATTGCAGTCAGAAACCAAGTGAAACCAAGTCACCGAACACTATTTTACTCGAAACCAAGTAAACTTATCTACCGACCACTACAGATCCGATTATTAATTCGAATTTTCATAAATTAAATATGGATAAACCAGCCGATCACCACCCACAAGATCCACAAAGCAATGTTTCAAAATTCAGTGGATATGACCCAAACAAGTAGGTGAAAGATTTGCCGACCTTGGACTGCTTCTTAATGATTACCTACTTGTTAATTTCATTTACATCTGAAAATGCAGGTATATGTTAGATAAAGTATCATTAACTGTGAAAACAGATGAAAGTTTGATTCCTGGAAAACCGCCATGCCTTACTCAACGAACTATTGGAATGTGTTTGCAACCTCTCACCAGAGAATTGGTTGAAGTACCACCAAGGTACCTATTTCATTTTTTTATTTTTGTTTATATTTTTTGTAATGTTATTGTAAATGGCAAACATTCTAAGATGAAGCACGCTGAGCTAGAAGGTACCGCGATCTGAAGACCCCAAATTCTACTCGCCAGGGAATGGAAAAGTATTGTGGCATCAGCCAGTAAACGACTTGTATCTTCATTAGTATTATTGTTAGCTTGAGAACGCGGCGACTCTTACCATTTCCAAACAAACTGAATACCAAAATAAATTATGAAAAATTTAGTTTTCTACTACCTATATCGATATTATAATACATAATCGATACACAAGGTTTTCCAAAATATTATATAAAAGGTTTTCCAGAATATTTTGGAAAACCTTGTGATGGGGACCCTTTAAAAGTAAAATCTTAATCCGAATAATATCGATATTAAGGTAGAAAACTAAATTTTTCATAATTTATTTTGGTATTAAGTTTGTATGGAAATGGTAAGAGTCGCCACGTCCTTAAGTTGTGTATTTTTACGAACAGACCAACGGTAGATGAGCTACCCGACGCTGTAATCGAGAAAATGGTTCAGAAAGACAAGGCGTTTTGGGTTGATAAACCGGGGGCTAACGCATATACCATGTCTGACGCCTTTTACAACTACGAAATGACTACAGAGATTGTCAAACCAGGTAAGTTGTATAACCCAATGCAACGCTTAAGAAATTGTTTATTTTGCATTTTCTATCTCAACTACCATCCTAACATACCTACTTGGAATTTATTTTAGTACCTCAAGATGTATTTCCGCGCTCGTATCAATACGATCTTGATTGCGTTAGATATCGACGTCTACATGCGTGTGATGGGTTAAAACAGACAGAAGGTGAAAAGGTAACAACGAAGTAATTGGGCTTTAATTAGGTAGGTAGGAGGGCTTATCGCTAAAGGTAATTTAGATTACCTGCACCATTTTACTACTCTTAACTATTATTATTGGCCCTTACCAACATATAATCTCGATGGTTGATAGGTACAAATGAATTAAGTTTAGTTAAATAATAAATGGAGTAAGGCACATTAGTCCACTGAAATATTACATTTTTTTGGGCTCCTCTTGCATTTGTCAGAGGACGCAATTTTGTTTTTTGGATATCAAGGGGTGGTTAGTTTAAAGTTAAATAATAGTTTGTGGGGTTATGGCTCTTGTCCCACGGCCGCCATCTTGTAAAAAGGGGTTCAAACGGTTTTTATGGTTTATTTGACGAACTATAGGTCTCACAAAAAAAAATTAACATTTTGTATTGCAAATAAGAATAACTACAACTTTCGTTAAGTAACTTTTAGTCGCAGAGCTAAAAATAAAAAGTTATAAGCCAAAATCCATGGAAATTTGAGAAACAAATTCTATTGGTCATTTATGAACCGATTTTAATGATTATTTTTTTGTTCGAAATGTAGAAGTCCCAAGGTGACTCCATAAAAAAATTATATGGATCGGACTAGGATCTTCGGAGTGATGAGCAGAATAGTTTCTCAGGAAGTAGAAAATTACTTACTTTGGACTTTTACCACTAGAGTCAGACCGTGTGCTACTGCTAAAAGAATTGATGAAGCACCTGGAACCACCTTCTCATCAGAAAACTCCTCAATGACTGTATGTAGGTGCGGTTATTTTATGTTTTTTTGAAGTCGGTTTTTATTTCTTTTTTATTTCATCCTTTTTTGTGTACCTACTTTTATCTACCACTAAAAATCATTAAAATCTTTACCATAACTTTAATCATTGGAGGAGTTCTCTGATGATAAGGTGGTTCCAGGTGCTTTATCAATCCCTATCCAGTAGCACAAGATCTGATTCTACTGGTAAAAGTCCAAAAGTAAGTAATTTACTACTTTCTGAGGAACTATTCTGCTCATCACTCCGAAGATCCTCGTCCGATCCATATAATTTTTCTATGGAGTCACCTTGGGACTTCTACCTTCCAAATAAAAAAATAATCAAAATAGGTTCATAAATGACCAATAGAATTTGTTTCTCATATTTCCATGAATTTTCGCTTATAACTTTTTATTTTTAGTTCTATCACTAAAAATAACTATACGAAAATTGTAGATAATCTTATTTGCAATACAAAATGTTAATCATTTTTTTTGTGAGACCTATAATAGTTCGTCAAATAAACCATAAAAACCGTTTGAACCCCTCTTTCCAAGATGGCGGCCGTGGGACAAGAGCCACAACCCCACAAACTATTATTTAACTTTAAACTAACCACCCCTTGGTATCCAAAAAATAAAATTGCGTGCTCTGACAAATGCACACTCAAATGTAACTTTTCAATGTACTACATACCTACTCAAAACTCGAGGCTAAGGCGCGGAGAGCCCTTATGTCTATAACCTATTCTGGGAGTCTCCTTGCCTTCGCCTCGACTATTGAGTACCTATGCGACACGCCTGAGCTTGCCTATCACCTAGTCACTGTACCTGTTAGTAAACGAAGAGGGGGCGGACGAGCTTTCCTACGTCTTAGTCGACCATTGCTTAGTGGAAAGGACTGGTCAATCGGTAGATAGTATAAATCTGGAGCCAGCTAGAAGTCCTACTTTTTTATCGAGGAGAAATGCGACCTTATGCACTGTACTACCGCTCCGGGGGGAGCGGCGCGGGGATGTGTGGGGCTCCCTGTTGGCCTACGATGGTGGGCGGTCACAGTAAAACTCCTCGGTGTCCCTCTCTTCACCATATTCCAGGAGAAGATAGGCACTGTTTGCACATATGTACCTACCACTACAATCCCCTAAAAGTTAAAATTATATAAGGGTATTTTCAGAAACCATTACGAGCTCACTGTCGTGATTGCGAAAATTATAACGTTCCTGGGCTAACTGCTTTCCAATTAGCCTGGGCTAAGGATCCTGGTATGAAAAGATGGCGATATTACCCCGATTTGACAACAGACCTCACACCTGAACAGATACAGAAACAGATGAGAGGGTAAAATATGCCTAATACGTAATAATTACCTACCTTTGCATATTTCAATGTTTTGGAATGTTAGTTAGAAGGTCCGTCATGTCGCACTAACTACATTAGTTTTTAATTTTCAGATATGGACGGCCCTACAAAAATGAAGCCTGTAACTGGTATTACAAAAATTATCCAACCGTAAAATACGATGTTTTAATGAGAAAATTCTCCAAGTAATATTTAACTAAACATTACCTACCTAAAATAATAAGTGCGTCCGCGTAAATTAATAAAAACATCCAAGCCTTTTTACCTTGCTTCATTCCTTCTCACCGTGCTTTGTAGGGTAGGTACCTACACCTACCTACTATCTACTATTTTTTATCGTGTATCTATATAATGTATTATAGGTGTGTCAGCCAACCAAAGAAGATTACGCTTAGTATACCTACGCAATAGTCTGATTTATACGTTAGGCTCTCTATCTAATCTAACTGGAGATAGATCTTCAATCTCCATACTTAATGAGGAGGAACACTAACTTTTTATCCCGGCAGAGGGCGTTGGTCGACTTATCTTAGGTTTGAATTAAGAACTGTCAAACAGGTGTTTTTACAACTCTCGGCGCGACTTTCGGCGGGAAAGCGGAGACAACATGTTGTGCTCCAATTTTATTTTCGTTAAACTATGTTGTAAACTCGGTTAAATTGTGTAATTTTGGTGGAATCTTATTCAATTTAGTTCCGTGAATGTGCACAAGTGTAGTGAAAACAAAATTGAGTGTTAAACATGAACTTTCCGTCGTTCGCGCCGAAGATCCTTGAAGGTTATAGTAAAGTTGCCACCGCTTTACCATAGCCCCTGACTTGAACTATAGGCCCGATCGGGCTAATTTCATGCAAAATACTTGATACTGGCAAGATGTACAAGATGTACGACGCCAAAACTATATTGATGAAACTTGAAATATTCTAAAACTTGACCCTGGCTATTCCAAATTGGCTATATCGGTCTCAGACCGAAATAAAAAAAAAAAAAAAAAAAAAAAAAAACTCTCGGCGCGTACTTGCTTCGGCAGTACATATACTACTAACTCTCGGCGCCAAATTGGCCATATCGGTCTCAGACCGAAAGAAAAAAAACTCGGCGTCTTCATTTTTGGGGGACCATCATCAAATAAAAAAAAAGATCATTCGACCCCAGCGCCATCTGCTCACAGCTTTGCGTGTGCCACCCCATTGGTTCGGTCTAGGAAGGACCATATTTTGTATTGGACAAACAAAATGTACCTACTTTGATAGTGGAATTTTAGTAGGTGTGTACTGTTGGTTGTTTTTGAGGTAAAAAATAACAAGAAATACTAGAACGCATCTTGCAGTACACTTCCTCTCTATATTTCTGTAAACAATAAAAGTTTTCAACAATAGGGTAAGTTACAGTTTCTAACTTTCCCTAAAGAATTTGAACTTTCCCGCCACTGATTATTTTTTTACGGATTGGCTTTGCTCTCCATGTACATATTTCCAGCACGAATCACAAATGACAAGCATTCTAAAATAATATTTATAATAACTATAATACAAATCTTATAAATAGTATTATCTGTTTCGACTTTCAGGGAATCATATTTCAGTCACTTTTAGCGGAAAGGCCGCCTATTTTCTTATTTTTAACCTGCGGCTTGCCTACCGAAGCGAGTTGACGTTTTTTATTTATTTATTTCGGTCTGAGACCGATATGGCCAATTTGGAACAGCCAGGGTCAAGTTTTAGAATATTTCAAGTTTCTTCATATTATTATTATAGTTTTGGCGTCGTACATCTTGTACATCTTGCCAGTATCAAGTATTTTGCATGAAATTAGCCCGACGATCGGGCCTATAGTTTCAAGTTATGGTAAAGCAGTGGCAACTTTATTATAACCTTCAAGGAGCTTCGGCGCGAACGACGAAAAGTCCATGTTTAACACTCAATTTTGTTTTCACTACACTTGTGCACATTCACGGAACTAAATTGAATAAGATTCCACCAAAATTACACAATTTAACCGAGTTTACAACATAGTTTAACGAAAATAAAATTAGAGCACGACGTGTTGTCTCCGCTTGCCCGCCGAAAGTCCGAGTTGACGTTGACATCACTTATTCTTGACAGTCAGCTGTAAACTGTCAAAAAAGTCTTATTTGTCAACATCACAATTTTCTTGCTTTTTGGTCATTTTTCGATGTGGAGTGCTGTTTGTTTGTTATTATTGTTATATAATTTATAGATGTAAGTATTTTTCCACGTAAAATACTTGGTTATTGTGAGTCTGTGGATTGTTTATAGATTTGACCTTCTCAAGGTGACCGATATCTTTGAGCCGGTTGTCCAGCAGCCAGTCAGGGTTGTCGGAGACCGGCAGCTGGTCGCACGGATTTTAGCAGATATTTTCTTTTAGTTACGGATAATCTTACAAGATGAGCGTGCAAACGGACTCCGAGAAGCGCAAGCAAATATCTGTGAGGGGCATTGTAGCAGTCGAGAACGTTACTGAAGTGAAGAAGGCGTTCAACCGGCATGTCCACTACACTCTCGTGAAGGACAGAAATGTCGCGACTCCAAGGGACTACTACTTCGCCTTGGCACATACTGTCAGGGACCATTTGGTTTCTCGATGGATTCGGACTCAACAATACTACTATGAAAGAGATCCCAAAGTAAGTACATAGACCTGCTAACACAAGATTTTTAGCTTGTTTTGTTTATGTGATTATTCTGTAATTCAATCAATTACGTACTTGCTATGTAACTATTTGTCCTTGCAAGTAAGTAGGTAGTTTCTTCAATTTTAAATTTACCCTCTGTAAATACAATGCAAATACTTATGTGTGTATGTTACTTGTAAACCCTTTTTATCACATTTTTTTAAACTTGGTTACAATATTTCTAGGTATTATATGTCAGTTTATGTTAACTTAAAATATATTTATAAAAATAAGTTAAATAAAACTTCTTAATATAAATGTTCTTCTTAAATTTACATAAATGTTTATTTCGGGAATCATTTACCTATTTCAGGAAGTTCAATGAACTTCATTTTAATTTAGCTCCAATGAGACATCTTTAAATGAAAGTTTACTGTATGTCATTCAATTTTGATTATCTACCTATTTAGTTTTCATTACTGATGGCCTAAAAACTAAGAATATACTTAAAATAAAATAGTATTAATTTATTTTGAATGTACCTACCTAAGCAATAGAATCCTTTTTCGAAAATTTACCCAAATAGTCTATAAATTGTGTAGCCTTTACCCAGATATTCTATCATAATCATTTTAATGTATTTTCTTAACTTTGGATACTTATTTTCTATATCTGAACAAAGTATTTTTTTTATTACACAGCGAGTGTACTACCTCTCCCTGGAGTACTATATGGGTCGCTCTCTACAAAATACGATGATCAACTTGGGCATCCAGGGTACAGTTGATGAAGCTCTCTACCAACTTGGCCTCGATATTGAAGAGTTGGAAGAATTGGAAGAAGATGCTGGCCTTGGGAATGGAGGCTTAGGACGCCTCGCAGCTTGTTTCTTGGACTCCATGGCTACACTCGGTTTAGCTGCTTACGGTTATGGTAAGTTAGAAAAATCTTAACACAGATTGATTTCATTTTTTTACTTTCTTTACAAGCTAAGTGTTACACTGATGGAACAAAAATCTGTGCAATATAGAAATATATTTGCTCAGTTTCCTTCCTTGGCTCACGAATGGGTGAGCACATAATCAAAAACTGTTTACAATTTGTTGATTAAGTACAAATAAAATGAATTCATAACAGGAAATTTTGTTACAATAACTCACAATTTAAGAGTAACAGAATAAGTGGGAGTTGATTTAAAAAGGTCAGACAAAGTCTTTCTAATAATATAGGAGCCATAAAAAAAAACATTAATGCCAACTTGTGTCCACAGTACATTAACTCAATTGGATAGAAGATACCTTTACCTATCTAGACTGTCTTTATCTAGTCTTTACTGTTTAAAAAAAAGGTGATACAAGATAAAACATTCATTCATCAACCTTAAAACTCCTAATTAGCTGCAACTGATTGGGGGTCAACCTCTCATCAGAATAAGCAGATGACAACACGAGAGCTGGCGTCTTGCCAATCATAACAGTAAACTAAATGGCTGGTCTTAATGTTTGTACATATTTTATAAAAGTACATAATCGTGGTTTTGCTGTCCAAAGACTTTTGAAGGAAATACCTTGTAAAAGTTGCTCCTGTACTTTTCACTCAAAACAATAACTATTTGTATCATACAAACAAGAATCCACTGCCTATGAAAATGGATGATACATTGTATGACACACATTGTTCTTTTGGCAAAAGTCTTATGCCCAAAGATTATCTAATACTTACTACAGTCAGCTGTGGGTAACCTTTCCTTGATCCATTTCAATATATGTATAGGTACAACAACATTCTACAGCAAAATCAGCATACAGTACAATGAATCTACAGCTAG
The DNA here is from genome assembly GCA_958496205.1 of Idaea biselata. NCBI lineage: Eukaryota > Metazoa > Arthropoda > Insecta > Lepidoptera > Geometridae > Idaea > Idaea biselata. Next base: position 6,673,311 of record OY292397.1, read on the forward strand.
TCCTTATTTGCAGTACCTAACCTTCCTTTTTAGGACTATAGGTCATTCATTATGTAATGTAGGTAGATATATCATGTTTGTGTATGGGTGAAACAGTTAGATAAACTGAGAAAATTAACAGCTTAAGAACATCTACCTACTGTCTCAATGTTCATTAGAGGTTGCATTAAACATTGCTCGATTGAATGTTCATTCAGTCCTATTAGTCAGTTTTCTTATTAACTGTATTTGCTTTGTATTTTTGTATTATCGCTGCTTTGGTAAAACAAAAACTCATTACTTTCAAACAATGGATTATGTATGTATTGATAAGTATGAACTTTTGAATGCCTATCCAAGTAGGTAGGTACATAATCGACGGCGATTACGTAGATATCACACCGTTTTACGAATCCGTTGATAGGTATTTTATCTCCTCGCCAGGTATAAGGTACGAATACGGTATATTCGCGCAAAAGATAGAGAACGGCGAGCAACAAGAAGAACCTGACGATTGGTTGCGGTATGGCAACCCTTGGGAAAAGGCACGCCCGGAGTTCATGCTACCGGTCAACTTCTATGGTCGGGTTGTGGACACACCACAGGGGAAGAAATGGATTGATACACAGGTTTGTATCATGCGAACAGCCTAAGTGTTTAATGACGACACATTCCTAATAATCTACATCTATAAAAGGCTTTGTCCTGACTAACTCTCTGATGGATCAACGCACAACTTCAACCACTTATTGTAGAGTGTGTGTTCTTTATATGATGTAAGCTATCAATCTATCTATCTAGGCAGGCATCCAATAAGAAAAGGTTTTTAAAAATAAATTCCCACGGGATCGAGACTTATGCAGGTGAAACAGCGAAACACTGCTAGTTCATATTTATACTTTAATTATCTAATAATTCAAACATATCATTTTGATCATTTGTAATTCAACATTATGTTTTCATAACGAAACAGAAAATATCATCTCCATACTCTCTCTCTCTTAAGTATTTGCCGATATCAATATTCTCTCTACCGACTACTACCTACGTAAGACAAGGCATATTGTTTTGATATTTATTATTTCGAATGAATAAGAAACGTGACTAAGTTCTGTAAAACGCATGTTATTGTAGTGATATCGCCATGGTACCAACGCAGTGTTATTCTATTTCACGACTATTATTAGTGACTTCTTATCAGTAAAGAAAGCTTCCTTATTTATAGTACTTTAGTTTAATGAGCAGTTGTGATAGTCATATTATTTACGATTGACGCAAGATAATAGAATTCTTGACCTGTTATTTATATCATAACTTACCCTGATCTCGTCATTAATTAACAATCGATTACAATTTCAAAGTTAAATAATAATTTTAGTTACACCTGCTGTGGTCGCGAAAAGACTACGGCCGGTGTAACCCGTTTACCGAAACGTCGAGGTAATTAAAATCCATAGTTATCTACAACACAATCTTCTAGACCCGTAGTTCTAATATTAATGATGTACGAAAATCGTGTAAGGTTAAAAAGTGTATTGAAATTTTTATTTTCCAGATGGTCTTCGCTATGCCCTACGACAATCCTATCCCAGGATACAATAACAACGTCGTCAACACGCTAAGGCTCTGGTCTGCAAAAAGCCCCATCGACTTTAACCTTAAATTTTGTAAATATATTCCTCAACTTAGCCAAATATGATTATTTTCCTTAGTGGAGATGCAGGAAACTAAGCAATCTTTGTTTTTGCAGTCAATTCTGGAGACTACATCCAAGCTGTATTAGATCGGAATGTCGCTGAAAATATAACTCGAGTTCTCTATCCCAACGATAATTTCTTCGAAGGCAAAGAGTTGCGTCTCAAACAGGAATACTTTATGTGCGCTGCGACGCTCCAAGATATCATCAGGAGATACAAGGCGTCTAAGTTCGGTTGTCGCGACGCCGTGCGTACTTCTTTCGACAGTCTACCCGAGAAAGTTGCCATCCAACTCAACGACACCCACCCGGCACTCGCAATTCCCGAACTTCTAAGAATCTTGATGGATAACGAAAAGGTTCCGTTCGAAAAAGCCTGGGAATTGGTCATCAAGTGTTGCGCATACACGAACCACACAGTATTACCGGAAGCTCTGGAACGATGGCCGTGCTCCATGCTCGAGAATGTATTGCCGAGACACATGGAGATCATCTACCACATCAATTTCCTCCACTTGGAGCAGGTGAAGAAACGTTTCCCGACCGACATGGACCGGCTCCGCCGTATGTCGCTCATTGAGGAGGAAGGAGACAAGCGAGTCAACATGGCCAACCTCTGCATTGTCGGCTCACACGCCGTCAATGGAGTCGCTGCGATCCATTCAGATATTCTAAAAGCAACCATCTTCCGCGACTTCTTCGAAATGTGGCCTGAGAAGTTCCAGAACAAAACCAACGGTATCACTCCCCGGCGCTGGCTTCTGTTATGCAACCCGGGTCTCTCCGATCTCATCAGCGATAAGATCGGCGAGGATTGGACGGTGCACTTGGATAAACTGCAAGAGCTGAAACGCTGGGCTAAGGATCCGGCGTTCCAGCGAGCTGTAATGAAAGTGAAGCAGGAAAACAAGTTGAGGCTCGCAAGTCTCATCGAGAGAGATACGGGTGTGAAGATCAATCCAGCGTCTATGTTCGACGTGCAAGTGAAACGTATCCACGAATACAAGAGGCAACTGTTGAATATCTTGCACGTGATCACGCTTTTTAATCGTATCAAGCGGGACCCGACTGCTGCCATCACTCCGCGAACCGTCATGATCGGTGGTAAAGCTGCACCAGGTTACTACATTGCCAAGCAGATTATTGCTCTCGCTTGCGCTGTTGGCAATACCGTAAGCATCGTTCGATCAAATGTATATAAACCCTTGAGCTAGGCACCTAGAGCAGGAATTCATTTGTACTGCATTACAGGTAAACAACGATCCTGATGTAGGCGACAAACTGAAACTTATCTTTTTGGAGAATTACCGAGTGACGTTGGCTGAACGGATTATGCCCGCGGCCGACCTTAGTGAGCAGGTTTGTAAAAACATCTTATTCGTTTGTTTCTAAGGAACCCGAGAATAGTCGAATCAAGTTTGCTCAGTAATTATTGATTCGATTATTCGAATCAATAATGACTTGGCTCGAATTTTTGAACACTACATGCAAATTCAATTGTTTTGAAGTTTTATTAAGAATTCTTTTGAAAATATTGGTATTTTGTTTAAAAAAATTGGTTTTAGAAGTAAGTATTTTATTCCATAAACTGAATCCTTTTACTACGAATGAATATGAATCCCTTCACTGTCTGTATGTCACCAGATTGTATCTCGTGAACTGGGATAGCTAGACAGTTGAAATTGTCACAGATATATTTCTGTTGCCGTTATAACAACAAATACTAAAAACAATAAAATAAATATTTAAGTTTGGCTCCCATACAACAAACGTCATCATTTTGTGACAATAATGGTCCGGGATCCTTCGTGCGACCTTCGACGCGCACTTGGCCGATTATTTTTAAATTCCGCCCTGTATAATTGAAATGTTTTATTCCCCAGATCTCGACAGCGGGTACGGAAGCATCAGGTACCGGCAACATGAAGTTCATGCTAAACGGTGCCTTAACCATCGGTACCATGGACGGTGCTAACGTCGAGATGGCGGAGGAAGCAGGGGAAGAGAACTTCTTCATCTTCGGTATGCGAGTCAATGATGTTGAAGACTTGCAGAAGCGGGGGTGAGTTGCAAATAACATGAGATTGTTTAAATGCTCTAAATAGCTCCACTGGGGGCAGATCGTCTTACATAAATTTTTAACTCCTAATATCGGAGGTCCGAAAATGTTTCGAAAAATAAATTTCTTAATCATGAGTTTTTTATCCATATTATTGAAAATCATAATGTATAATCATATCATAATGCATAATCTATATTCATACATTTGTTTCGCCTACTATTGTTATCTTAAGGCGCGTTGTACTCGAACTTGGAAAAAAATATACGGAGCACACCGACTCGGATAGGTTAGGTTTATGTTAGAACATGATTACACGCAGCGCTGCGCGCTGGCGGTCGCCAAAGCGCCTAATACTATAAATAAGAAAAGCGTGATGTATCTTAATCATAAGTAGATTCTTTCTTTCTATCCTGAAGAAGAGACCTGGAAAGGTCTCGAAACGTTGAGCGTTGTAACAATGCTAAAAGTAATAAAAACCACGCGATTCAAACCGAAAAATGTCTTTAATTTTAATCATAAGTGTTTTTATGAAGATCGACAGAACACAAGTCAAAAACAATCGAAAATTTCCGTTAGAGTTTGATAATGGGGTAGTTCATAAAAAGTTTTGTTACAGTTGCCTTTATTAATATAAATAATCTTAGTAACAACATTGTGAATTATAGCAATACTAGCTGACCCGGCAAACGTTGTTTTGCCTTATAAATTATAGATAGTAGCCGATTCTCAGACCTACTGAATACGTATACAAAATCTCATAAAAATCGGTCAAGCCGTTTCGGAGGAGTACGGTAACTAACACTGTGACATGGAAATTTTATATATTAGATGATCATGAATATTATGAATAAATGTCTAAATAAAAAAAGTATGAAAAATAAAATTATGAAGAGTGTTTATATGTTTGTTTACATATTCTTTGTCTAACTATCCGATTTGTGTTCATAATAATTATGAACACAAATCGGATAGTAAGACAAAGAATATGACTTAGAATTTTATGTGAGCCAATATGGACCCGCTTCACTATAAAGTTTCTAAATTATCAATTGATTAAATTGTTTTCAACTAATGAACTTTATAATCTCTTTATTTCTTACGGTTACGAATCGATTATGGTTATTTGGAAAGTAGTGTCAAGTTTTATACAAAAACAGTCAAATCGTCGTCTTCGTTTGTAATAGTCAAGTCGAGGGAGTCATTGTAAAAGGCGACTATTTTTAATGACTTTTTCACGAAGTCTGTAAAAACGCTGAAGTCCATGTTTTGAGCTGGTTTTCATTTCCATTACACTTGTACACTTTCAAGAAAATGCCCTAGAAATCAAACAATTAACACACATTTTAGCTAGATTTACGAAAATGAAAGCAACACATCTCTACGCGTTTCCGCCAGCCATATACTGTGCCCCTAGTATACAGACTTAAATTGCATTATCGACATAACACACTTACAAAAATAGTCCTCGATATAAGTATTTACCGTATCATCCAGGTACAACGCGTACGAGTTCTACGAGCGCAACCCGGAGCTGCGGCAGTGCGTGGAGCAGATCCGCAGCGGGTTCTTCTCGCCGGGCGAGCCGGGCAAGTTCGCACACGTTGCCGACGTGCTGCTTCACCACGACCGGTTCCTGCATCTCGCTGACTTCGATGCCTATATGGACGCGCAGCAGAAAGTCTCCGACGTTTACCAGGTCATTATTTTTACGATATGGTAGCGGTGTTGTTACCGATTTTCTTTCCCAGCGTCGTTATGCCATTTTGCTTTACTTTAACTTTAATACGCAATTCACCTGCTAGTTTAAGAAATTAATGTTCTCTATTAATATCGCCTTTACGGTGTAGGAAAACACGGTAAGGAGACACATTTGCCAATCCAGAGTAGGCTCCCGTGGTGTCTTACTGCCTAATATTTACTTTACAGTGGGACAAATTAGTGGGCTACCAAAAAAAGATAGATAAAATATACCTCCATTATTCACATAGAATCAACATTACATAATTTTAGAAACTACTACCCATCTTAACAACACTATAAATACTATAATCAACCACATACTTTTACTCTCGTTCAGGATCAAACGAAATGGGCTGAGATGGTGATCGAAAACATAGCGTCTTCCGGGAAATTCTCTTCAGATCGCACCATCGCAGAGTACGCTCGCGAAATATGGGGCGTCGAGCCGTCGTGGGAGAAACTGCCCGGCCCGCAAGAAACGCATGAACAAACACAACCAGAAAAATACATAGTATAACCCCTTAAAGTAAGCTATTCGTCTTTTTGCCATGTAAAAGTAGATACTTGTTCTGTTAGTATGGTGAAATTGTACACCTACTTATTTATGTATGTATGTAGTACTACTTGGTAATTTTTTTTTAGATGGTTAGTAATTAAATTGGTAGATATTTTGTGAGATTATTTATTTTTTATACAGGTTAATATTTAAGTACAGCTATGTATGTAGTTAGATTTATGTATTTTTGTTGAGGTAAAGCCAGTAAGTAAGCCAGGTTCTATATTATTGTTATTTATTACTATTGTATATGTACTTATACTACTGTTGGTTATTTTGTGAAATCACTATCACTTCGAAGGCCAAATTTTTGAAGAAATGCTTCCAAAAATATTAGTACCCGGCGAGAGTCCTTTGGTGACTCTTCTTCTCAAGTTAAAAATGCGATAGTGCATTACTGCCGTAATATTTTTATTTTCTTGTATTGTGTATCTTCCATTTATTTATTATTCAAATGAGATTTCTTCTGTTATAGTTCGTACATGGAAATGTCAATTATTAATAATGATATATTTCTATTCTTCCATCCTTTAGTCGTCCTGTAGTCCAATTAAATTTATATTTATTTAATTATTCAAGTTTACCTACTTATATGTATAAAAACTATTTCAGTAGTGTGTAGTGAGAATTCTAAACTCCTTTTTCCTATTAATATTGTAAATCTAGACGTGTTTGTATGTCTGTCGATGATATGAAATTAAACTCATATTCAATTTAATCACTTCCTTTTAATTATGTTAAGCATTTATCAACACCAGACGTTTCGAGGCCTTTTGAGACCTCCTGTTCACGGGTAGACCCTGTTCACGAGTCTTACCGTGAACAGGTCTAAAACATCGATCTTTAAAAAATGCTTAATATAATAAAAGCAACGCGATTAAAACTGAAAAATGAGTTTAACTTCATAGTTATATATTTTTTAAATAACATCTATTTAAAGTTCATACATAAACTAATCCATGGAACGAATTTTATAACTGTGTGAATAAGTATATTTTTGTGCCATAAATATTTGATAAAGAATTTAGTATCACACAGAATATGTTGTTATAAGCATAATTTTTTGAATTAAGATTTTAAAGTGGTGTTACCGTTGAGGTGAGAAATAGTATATTTTGTTGATTGATGGTAAAATATTTATGTTTTAAGAATATTTTTCTATACCTACTTATTTACCTATCGATTGAAGAACTTTTGTTGTTTGAATCTATATTTAATTTTATATAATAAACTATTTAATCAGAACGGTTTCTTTTATTCAATTATCATAAAGAACGGTTTCTTTTATTCAATTAACATAATATATCTATAGAATTATACTAATTAATTCTTGTTTCTAACCCAGATCCGGCGCTGAATGGTTTAGTAGCATTTGGAGCAGAAAAAGAATGCAGTCAATGGTTTTTATTCGGCCTAAAATTAAATAGTAAATTCATATCATTGATCTCAACCTTAAAAGAAAAGTCTTATCTACTCTTTCTCCATACAAACGTAGTCGACGGTTTCCTCCCTGGATAAAGACATTAGACGGAATTTATGCCATAAAACCTATATCTGCCATGGGCCATGATTATGCCCGTACGTAATTACCTATTTTATAATTAAAATTTAATTTAATTTTGAAAAATTAAAATATGAAAATAATCAAAACGTATGGCATGGTCATGGGTGATTTAGGCTTAATGGCATAAACATATTTTCTTCAACGTCTTTATCTAGAGAGATAACAGTCTACTACCTTTGTAAAGTTTGCTCGGAGAGAAGAGTAGATAGACTTTCCACTTAACAGTAGATATAATTTCATCAGAAGGAAGGTAGTTAAAACAAGCCACTGAAGTAACGCTACCGCAAATTCAATGATACTTTGATGTTTTAAGCATTCATCGAAGACATTCTTCAACTGCATCTTGGAACCCTCAGCGCTCGTCATTTCATTTTTACGATAGACGTAACAATATTGTCAGCGCTACAGCGGCGTTTTAACCGACTTCAAAGAAGGATGAGGTTCTAAATTCGACCCGTATATTGGTGGCATGCGCGCCGTATGAAGTCCGATTTCGATTTTTACTTTTTAAATATTTATTTAAGGAACATCGAATATTTTTGAGACATCACCACTAGGTACTGGTACATAAACATAATATCTCAATGCTTCATATGCATGCACATATGAAATGATAGTAAGTACGGGTACTGCCTTTTGATATAGAAAAGTTGAACGCCTATTCAATAAGGATGACGATCATTATGAGGATGAATGTGCGAGCGAGACAGACGTATACGTTTTAGAGATCCTTGAACGAGACATGCGTAAATGCGTACGGTGAGGGCGCGGACCTGTGGCGAGTGAGGAATATCCTGCGTGCGCATTGCACGCCAATAATCCTGCACAAACTCTACCCACACAAAACTCTATCAAAAGCACTGACCTCTAACATACAATTGACAGGCCAATGTCATCCATAAAATTATTCCCTTTCATTTTAGCTGTATTGAGTGTAGTTCCTACATAGCATACTACTAATAATATCAATGTGAATATGTAAATACTAACATAGTACTCATTTCCTTGCGTGTATGTAAGGAAATGAGTATGTTTGTTAGCCCTTGTTGTAACTACTGAACCGATTGCGATCAAACTTGATATGCAGATAGCTGGCGACCTGGATTAACACACAGGCTTTTTATCTTTTTATCCCAGTATTCTAGCAAAATCGTAGGTGAAACGTCAAAGCGCAGTGTACCATAATTCAAATAATATTTATTACACACGACGAATATGAAAATTAACATTACATCCACTCACAGGTAGAGCTTTGATTCGGTATAAAGGACATCTATCAAGCCCGAGCCAAAATCCTGGTCAATATTTTGTCTGATGTCAATGAGTGGAGACTATAGCTATCCTTGTCCCTCGGCCGCATGTCACCGGCCGTTTGTAAAGTACACGAGTTACTCATACCGCGTCTGTAGCCCGGACGAGTCGGTCGTGCCGCTCGTCTCCTCGCGTGTGTTGTGTGTTGAGTGAAGTGGCTCCGACCCTGGTGCGCCACTCCCGGCGAGCAGGTAACCATCCCGAGTTATTTGTCCTCTATTGTAAGAGATGTGCTCTTTGTGTTTTATGTGATGTTCTCGCGAATAATGCCGCCGGTCGGCGAATGCGTGACGACGATCGATAACGATGTTGTCTTGACCGGGTACAGCTCGCAATATCGGCTCCTGTCTAATGTTTCCCTTCCTGATCTTTATATGTAGAGAGTGTTTTGATAATACTGACGCTACTTATAGTCATGCCTATATTTTGATTTAGATAGCCGTCTATCAATGAACCGATAGTGTTGGTAGTTAGGTATCTAATCTATGTACTAAAACCAACGCTGGAAAAGTAAATTGTTTATCACTTAAAAGGATCGCATATATCCACCGCAAATTGCTCCTGCCGTAGTTGATTAACAAGGGACCTAGAAAGCAAGTTATTTATTGTTTTGGTATCTGTTCATTTAATTGGCTAAAGTATCAAATGCATGTGGGTGTTGTATATTGAGAAATAACCCAATACTTAGGTACATGCCTACACAAGTTTTGCAATTATCGATCTGCGGCCGTACGAATAACAAGGTTTAAAATAATAAAATTCTGATTTTATACTAACCTATGTATGGGCTATATTTCTATGTTCCTGAGTAATCAAGTCTATGATTCATTCATTCGTAATTGCACGTGATGACTACAACTTTGCAGAGTATCTAAGAGGTTTTTCTTAAGATTTTAAACTGCAACAAGTAGATAGATACCTACTTAACCTGATTTCCTTTGTAAAATACTAGTATCATCCCTGCGGTTTCACCCGCTTCATCAAAGTTGGTGTATTAGATCCTGAAATTACCTTCAGCAAACTTTAATTCAAGGTTGCCTGGAAGAAATCGCTTTGAGCGATAAGGCCGCCTATTTGCACAACATTTATTTAGTTTGATTTTTTTATGTAATACACTTATTTTATAATGTGGTGTTGATCAAATAAAGTGTTATCTATTATTCAAGCATAGATACATTCAAGAATTTATCCAAACTTTTGCTCTTTGTAAAATTATCTAGATTTTGCGAATAGTAAAGTCCAGATATTATGGTGAATACACCTAGCACCGCTTTCTCTGTTAGACGCAAACCGGTCTCTCCATATTTACTTCAGAATGCAGCATGTTTATTTCTGCTAACTCGTCCGGTCTCTTTATAAGGTCATGAACATGATAGAAGGATTCAGATAGTGATAGTGAAATATAAATATAGCGGCCACAATAAGACCTTGTCACATAAGTAGGCTAAACTTAAGTCTATTTAGAGAAATTAATACGCAAGTTGCATAAAATATACTAAATTTAACTATCGATCCACCAAACCAAACTTACCCACCCAGTTATGTATTAATGCGTAGTATTTTTTTTAGAAGCGAGGGAAGGGCCCTGCCCTCGTAGCACGTCGACCTTTTCACCATTTACACACTTAGGTATATGGGAGGGTGACAATTCAGTTGGAACTCTACTCTAGTTATTATTTGAGGGCCAAACATAATATCGTAGTAAACTTATTCAAAGATCCTTTTAAACGAAAACCACATGGTGGAACACACAAAGATACGAGTTCCGCTAGTACCCACGACAGGTGCAAAAGTTAAACGAAGGCAGCCTGTTTTGTATGCCAGGTAAATGGGCGACCCTGCTTAATTTTTTTCAACTAAATCATTCGTTCTGAATAAAAACTGCTGCAGTAGAGCTTAGTGAATGTCTGTATATTTTCTTGTAAAAGTGATTTCTACGTGCTTACAAAGCGAACATTTAACCGTCTATCTCACTTGCGTTAAATGCCTACAGCATCCTGCTTTAGATGGGACGTTCAAAGAGTGGGAGAAAAGGGGAGACACGACGGATGAACGAATTTTTGCCATCCAATGCTCCAAGTTATGGGGGGTGGTGGGGGTTGGGAGTTTTGCAGCTTTCTAGACGGCATGGCAAGGGACAAATCGATTACTCCGCGGTTCCGAGTAATATCTATCTATAACGTGTCTGTCTGTACCTGTGTTGACATTCTTAACAAGAGTACCCAATGTTGAATCACGTTGAGGACGGTACTTCTTGAAAATCGTCGTTTAGTCGTTCATGGCTCGTCACAATTTTGTGATCGAGTTTAAGGTATAGCTGTGGTAATTAGATCGCTTCGCTGCTCATAGCTTTATGAATATGAATTCCGGCATTTACCAAACCGTGACTATTTAAATAACAAACAGCATAAGTATTCTGTGCGTTGTCTGGTAACATATTGCAAGGTTCGTCGCTTATTTTCGGGGCTAGTTGACGCCATGTGCTATACTCGTATCGTACAAGTTTAATGTACCTTTATAATTTACTTTCTACACATTCGGGGCTGGCCTGATACTAATCTCGTACGCTACTTATCCAAACGTCCATTCGTTAAATCCAAACACGAAAAGAGCTGTGGCCATTTCTGGATAATGGAGCCCGAAATAGTCTTCCGTCACTCGCGCATGAGGTTACTCGGTGTTCACATTAAAATACCTCTCATACTGTTGAACTTTACAACGGAAACAGACATTACTACCGGTTGTTGGGTAAAAACATTAGATTTCATGTATTTATTTTGATAGTTCCTTCACGATTCAAATGAAAGACATGATGTGCCAATATCAATAAACTAGATTAACATGCACGCCGGAGAATGTTTCTCTCGTTCTTTGTGGAATTCTCAATAAGATTTTCTCAGTACCACATGACGGTAACAGAATAAATTTTAATGAAATACCTTACTGCGTGCATAAGCAAAAGGTTTACCTACATTACGCCCGGGGGCATAGTATTATCCTACTAATATTGTAAACGCGAAAGTTTGTATGTATATGACTTTGTTACTCTTTCACGCAAAAACTACTGAACCGATTAAGATGAAATTTGGTATGCAGATAGCTGAACATCTGGATTAACACATATGCTACTTTTTATCCCGATATTCCCACGGGATCGGGACTTACGCGTGTGAAATCATGGGTCGCAGCTAGTTTATTCTGTACCGGCGAGCTATTACTTGTTAAACTGTGACTTTTTCTTGGCCATGTCACTCTGCGATTTTTTTAAAAGTATAGGTATTCGCATTCAAACGCAAATTAAATCTCCTAACCTGACAATACATATATCCTTTACCTACATAAGTTGTTTGAACTCCAGTCGTATGATGTCATTCGTCAATTTTTTAAACTTCTGTTTATTATTCAAGTCGAAATATTTGCAGATATTCTTAATTTAGTCATCGAGTTAGTTATGGACTTCCGTTTACCGTTTTGAATGCAAAAGTCTATTTCATATAACATAAGTAATATTGTAACGGTCGTTAACATATTGTTTGCAAGTCATAAAATGTAAAGATATTTGGAAATATTCAACAATATTTTAGTAAACACCTAAAGCGATTGAAATAAGCACTTTGAGATTGAGAATGCAGCTGAACATTAATTTCTCTTCGCGCAACGTGCACCATCGGCTTGCAGCGTATAGTTAGCAACTGTATTTCCGATATAAGTTTATAGCAAAGTTAATAACTTTCATGTAATTTTGTTTCAGATTCGGGCTAAGCCCGCCGCATAGCGGCACATCGAGTTCTTCCTGTGTGTTGGTGATTGTTTTGTCTTTGAGTTGCTAGTGAACAACCTAGTGATTAGTGAAGTGACAGTGGCTGTGAATATGGCATTTACCGGATTTGCCGTCCTCATGGCGCTGACCGTCATTGGTAAGTTCATTTTTTTTTTAAATATAGATGAGAATAATTTTATTAATAGGTCAGTATTTGACTACCACTATATCACCTGATGGATGGATAGCCTAAGAAGTAGCATAACTTACCTAAAAGACAACTGCTAGCTAACTCATGACTGGAAGCGTTGTTCTTCAAGGACCACGGGTTAAGTTATGAAGATAGAAAGAGTTCCGACCTGTTTTATTTAGTGGCTCCACAGCCCTACGTATCGGAACACAGTGGAGTGCGATTGGTAATACGAGTTAGGCCTGTAGGTAGTGCTGGTGATAAGTCACTGCACCGTCCGACAAAGAAATTGCTCCTATAGCACCATCCAGGGGTCTGAATATATGGGACGTAATATCCAGGAGGGTTACTGCGGTTCGTTTCGATACGACATCGATACTGTCATACGATGATTCTACTGTCACATTCTGATAGTAGGGTGACAGTAGAACCATCGTTATGACAGTATCGTTGTCGTATCGAAACGAACCGAAGTAACCCTCCAGGGCTTACATAAGTGCTAAGGATACGAGCAAATAGGACCCCAAAAACTATTCAATTACTTAATGACATTGGGCTCCTTTCCATTATCTGACAAAAAAGCTGATTTACATTGGGCCAGTGGCTGAAGTCAGTGCCATAGTTTGCAGCTACTCGGCAGGCTGACTCGCGTACGCTAGCTCGCACTGTCTAAAAGAGCTTTAAGTCAGTAACTTACTTCTGCCACTGATCCAATGTAATCAGCTCTGACAGCCTATATTGCCTTTTTCTACATTTTAGTAAGGTTTAATAAAACATAGGATTACTTTACACGCTTAATTAAGTCACTTGACACTTTCAAGATAATATAGGCATAGACAGCTCAATGGATCGATTAATAGCTATTGTTGTCCTATTAAGTAAGTTGCTAACCCATTGTCTGTGGTTTGTATCTTGATTTATGGTTGCATTGAGTCCATTAATTACACTGATACGTAGATACGCAACGTAAAGTACAGAGTAGTGTACCTACTGGAAACTTGATTTTTGATGATTTTTAAATCATACGCAAGAGTGTTCCAAAATTTTAGAGACAGCGGTTAGTTAAAATTTATTTAGTTTCATTGTAATTCAAACCTCAACATCGAGTAATTAATTGTACAGCCTCATTTAATTTGTTTGTACAACTGAATTTATATTTGTCGTTTTCGAACCTACAAGCCCTATCCAAGGATCTATGTCTACTTTACTAGAGTGGATGGGAGGGTGCTGGCGTGACGTCGCTGGTCGATTCTCAGCGACCGGGCAACGAACCAATATTTGCACGTCACGAATGTTAATAAACCCCTGCCTAATCTCAACCACACACACTTTGTTTATCGTAAATCTTAGCAAACTACGGTAGCGTGTAAAACTTTAGATAAATCACTCATCGACATTGTTTCAGAAGGTTTTGATATTGATTGACGATTTTTATTTTATTCATTGACCACGTGTTGTGGTTCTTTCTTTTGACATTTGGTAAGCAGAACGCGTGCTGTTAATGAGGAAACGCCAGTCACGACACTATTCCATAAACATTTACTACCATCATTAAAGTGGATAAAGATAGACAATCAAAGATGGGTTGTAGTTTAACTTTTAGAAAGTTATTATTAACATGTTCACGGGTAAATAACAGTTAATTTGGTCTATTCCCACATTTAATGCTTTTAATTATCAAAACATTGTCTAAGTATTTAGGCCATTTATTAGTTAAAGGCTTTAAATTACAGTAATTAATTCCATCAAGAATTCAGGAGGCACATTTGCCAAATTACATTTTTCCATTTGCTAATTTGTTGGCACCTAGACCAAATACAAGTTTTGCATGAGTGCCTTAAACGCAACTTCACAGTACATTAACTTGATTGAATCATTTGCAAAAACCAGAAGTTCAGCCAAAGACACAGGTTTTATATTGAACAGTCTAAAGCTTAGGCTTGGGCGAGGTCGCCGGGTTCAGTGCAAGAAAGAGCATCACACTTCGCTAGGAGTCGAGTTTATACAAACATCGGAACGTTGGCCTTTCGGTGCGCGCCTGATCGAAGGTCGTGGCCGTGACTCACTGCAAAATTTTGCACGTCAAAGTCTTCTCGATTTTATCACCTCTTCTCTTAAAATCTAAACATTGAGAGCTTTTACGAGTTCTGTTTGAGACGCCATGGTGGACGCGAGGTCCTGATTTTTATTTTCGTGAAACCTAGCTAGATTGCGTGTAAATTGTTTAGTTTTGGTGGCAAAATAATCAATTTAGTTTCGTGAAAGATAACGAGTGTAGTGAATATAAAAAACAGTGCCGAACACGGAATTATCGCGTTACAAACAGATGCTCACGTGGAGTTGCAATAAAATTCACCACCATTTTTGTTGAACTCGCCTACCCACATTCAAAAATTAAATACCACCTAACACGTGATATTGGCCCAAATTGCCCTTTAATGCTGGCAGAAAGGCCATAAACAAAGAACTGAACTGAGAGCTTTTACCGCTATCTTTGAAAAAGTCATTAGATACTAAACTACACGACTAATTAATTTCATTTCAATTTAGAGACTAGGCCGGCCTCACTCACTTTGGATACGTTTTCGTCCGAAATCATTGTGACTGACTGAAATTAGTACGAAACCGTATCCATTATGCGCCCGGCCCAACATTCACGTACCTATGGAAACGGAAAACCCATAGAGAGGAAACCATTTCACAGAAACTAACTCAGTACTATTAGTTAGCTGCGTGCGATACAGATAGAGGGTAAATGAATATGTCATAGAGGCAATTTGCATTGGTAGGTAAAAAAACAACGGCTACTAGAATAAAACTGTAAACGGCGCTACTCAACACTGCACTTTGTTATTCAACCTTGAATATCTGGGTTAATTTTAATTCTACGTAACTACCCGTGATAAAATATTTATTATTGGTTTGCCCGAGTGACAATAGTTTGCATGCATGGTCAATATAGGTAATTTATAAAATCCGAAGCACCACATTGAGGTGCATCAGTTCGACCCCATCTATGTATGTCTGTGTTGTGATAACCGTCTCAAATCCTACACTAACGAACCTATTCTAATGCAATTTTATGTTTCCTTTATGAAAAAGCCTTTTGAAAGTTATGCGGATCATTTCGCATTGTGATTCGAGAATTCCTTGATTTAAGATTAATATTATTGCTTTCAAGTGGTCATACTATTGCTACTTCAAATTATATTTAATCAATTACATTTAGATACATGGTCATCTTACCTTGCGTAGAGCTTTTAGCTTAAAGTCTAAAGTTTGCGTCTATAAACACCTAATCTAATCGGATACCGTAAACATAACATTTTATTAAAACGTTAACCTACTTGTAGTAAGGTTTTAGTTTTGTCATTTTGGCATTTAGCTGCCTAAATATCTGAATTAAATTTACCTAAGTTGTAAAACTTTGACCTGAAAAACTTTTGTTTTATAACTTCTTACTGAAATTACAATTCGTTTTTTTATCAAGTTTTGTTTAGTTACGTTGTGTTAACTGTTTATTTAAATTTGGTTCATTTAGCTAGCTTATTTGGCTGTTGTACAAATAAAGATTAGTGAAAACAAGGGGTTGGTGAGGTTAACGAACGTTCAAGTATATTTTTTAAACTTCGTGGGTGGTGGTAATTATAACTGCTCACGTAACATTTACTAAAGTTAATTCAAAATAATACTTATTTCATTTCTAAGATACTTCAATGGGTTTGGCCTCGTCAGGGTAATTAAAAACAAACGCACAAAACTTAAATTTTAATAGACAGTTCTTAACAGAGACAAGTTACTCCTAAGAGACCGTGCCCTCGACATTCTTGATAAATAAACTTCAAACATTTGACATATCGAAACGGTCCGGCAAACGATACATATGGACTGTTTAGCGGACATAAGGTCATAGCACACTTAAACGACTCTGCTCCAACACCGCTTCCACCCAACACTGCCCTAAACTAAGACGACTGCTTGCTGTCTACGCGGCGACAGCTAGCAAGCAACCAGCAGTCCACGCGGCGACAGCTAGCAGATGGCCAGCTGTCCACCCGCCTTTACCGTACCGTACGATTTAAATCGTACGGTTGGCAACACTCCGCGACGACGCGCGCGGTAAGCGTAAGCGTGCGGCCAGCGAGGCGTCAACCCCCGAGCAGTCTGACGGCGGTAAGCTCGCTGGAAGCGAGCTGTCTGCTAATTTATGATGCCAATGTAAAATATATCTAAAGAGCAATATTTAAAGCCCATATTTGAATTATATTATTTTTGCCGGGTGGGAGCGGAGTCGTGTAAGTGTGCTATGACCTATAGCGTGAGCATAATATGCTCATGTTCTAGTCTAATTAGCCGACGACAACTAAACTGCGAAAAGGACAGAGGGTCGTCGACTCTCTTTTCCCTATAATAATAAGCGGACTGTTTTTTCGACGAAGTGCGATTTCCAGCCTTTCAGTGTATTTATCATTTCTGTGGTTCTTTAGCAATAATCAATCGAAGATACTAATTTTATAAATACAGAAGTTAACCTAACCATTCGAAAACTACAAAAACGGTTGCAATCCCGATGTAGCTACGGGGTAGGTACTGTATACCGTGGAACCGTAGACCACATCAAGTCAATAAAAAAAATGCTCTATTGTCTATACCCGTCTAAGACTAACTAGACAATCACTAGATTTTTATCTCTGATGATAGTAGGTTAATGATAGAAGACAGTTATGTAGCTAGCTATACGTTAAATATTTAAAGACCTCTATTCCCAAATTGAGATGACCTCGGCTATGATGGTATGCAGTTACAAATTCCTCCCACTCTTTACAAACGGATATTATCTTTATTTATGTTCATTGTTATGCAACAACTATGTACACAGCAGATAGTGGAAACCACAGCAGCTGCACTATGGCACCGGCATTACCGGTACAATTTCGGGCTTAGCTTAGGTAGGTAGGTAGCGTACGTGAATTATAGGGTTACTGACTTTTTCTGTCTATTATTTTCCATTTCTTTCCATTTTTCTGTAGACTAATGTGTCGTGTGTTCATATGCTAATACCGTGTCTTTGCTTTCTTTATATCAATACACGTTTTAGGGTACCCCATACCGCTAATATATTTCTACCTCTTAAGGGATTAAAACTCCTTGTCAAATCATGGTTCTAGCACTAGTTTACGCCAATCCATCGAAAACCTTTCTGTTGACCTAAAAATGTGAAGGGAATAGTCTTACGCCACAAATACAAGAAATAATCTGGAATAATTCGCCATCAAACAATGGCGAATTTTAGTTAAGTACGTTTTTTTACCCGAAAATTCTGTCTACATCAGTAAAATCTGTCTATATCAGTAACTATAAGTGTAGGCGATATTTTACATTAAAGGGCATTAATATTGTAAAAATGTAAATCTGAATTCGTTATCTCTAGCTGTCACTAAACAATGATAATGAGGTGTTTATAAGCAATAAGCAAGCATGTGTCGTTTTTGTTTCCTTGTAAGTTATGGAACGTATATCAAAATCCCAAAGTATCAACGCTTTACTAAATGCTGATGTTGCAAGAAGACATTATGAAACTAGAGATAAGACTTAAGTAGATGATGATAAATATTACAATACGGTAGCCACAAGAGTGTTAGGAATTCTGGCGGGTTAACGACCTCGTTTTACGGGCTGGAAATATGTATGAGGAATACAATGAAGTCATAACTTCACACCAAGTCTAACAATATGCAAACAATATTGATAATTGAATAAATAACAAAGTTTTTGTGAGGAGGAAATAAAAGCTGACCTGAACAGCCCGTTACCCAAAGATATTCTATGCATATTCTGAGATTTCAAAGTTCAGAATGTGCATGTTTTCTACTACCTACGTGGTTCTGTCAATTGCTTAGTTAGATTCTTTACTATCTTTCACTGTTCATTGGTTCTATGTCACATGAATATTCAATACTAACTATTGTACTGTTAGACAATTAAATTATCGCATCATCAACCTAGTAGATACTTAGGTGATTATTACGAGGTAAATTGTTATTAAGCGGTTATGAAGCTACGATCGGTAGTAATTAGGGTTTTGTACTTGAAGAGGATGCGTGCTCCACCTTAGTCCGGTTTGCAGTATAACTTACCATCAGGTGTGGTGTGATAGTGGCCAAACGCAAATTTTAATTGATTTGTCTTGGTATAGTATTTTGGACGATAAGGAAGGATCCGATCGTTAAAATTAAACTCACGTCATAATTTTATCAATGACTCTAACTTGAAATTGAGTCAATTCGATAAGAAATGGTACCAATGTATTTATTTTAATCAGCTGTTGTGCATTATCTTGCTAGGGATTGCGGGCAGCAAATAATCTGATATTGAATTATTAGCTACTTACCTATCACAGCTATGTTTTGGCTTGCAACTGGGTCCTTCAAAAGATTACATTTGTTTATAACTGTGTCTGTATATTTATTAATGCTTTACTTACGCAAAACATGCGATAAACCTTGATATGTAGATTATTGTAGAGCTATTCTAGGTGCATCTCAACTATACCTCCTACAATCTTTGCAAGTGGCATGATAAATCTTTTCTATTCGACTCGATCTTAGCGTGATCAGGTTGAGTAGCACATCTGTCGTGCAGCCGACCAATCAGGACCGTGCGTCTGCGCACATCTGTCCGCTACGAAGCACGCCCTCGAGTTTTTTGTTCCTTTTGTTGCTATTTTTGTTTGATCCAATACAATACCAGTGAATTGGGACAAAACATTCAAATTTCAACCGTTTTATGCTTGTTTAATAATTAGATCAAATTGTTTAGTTTGGTCACTTACTTTTTAGAGTTCCGTAGGTACTTTTATGAATGAAAAAAAAAGTTTTCATGTTTTTAGATTTGATGATATACTATGTTACAGAACCTCCTACTTAATCAATCTTTTACAGATTCAAATTCTCGATTAAGAACAGTTCTTATTGGTCTAATAATAACTAACGTGCTGATATTGCATATACCTAGGTAGTATCTAGATACATACGTACGTAGGTAATTGATATATACATATCTAAAAAGTACATATAAACATGTAAAAACAGTACGTACAGACGCAGTTTAATGCAACACTACACATATAAACGTTGAACGTTGAAACTTATAGGTATACTTATACATACATGCAATTATAACCATTAACAGCTGCTACCGGAAAGGAATAAAATCACATGATAAGTAACAAGTCTATTAGTACACTCATAATGGGGTCACTCACTAATTAGTAGTAGGTAGCGAGTGTCATGTGCACTTCATCTCGTGTAGCGGCAACGGTCGTTAGCTACGAGACCGAAGCACACTTGCTCTGTATTATTTTTCCAAGCTTCATTACAAACTGGGTCGAGCGCTTGTAAGCCAACAGCTAAAGGGTGTGGATCATGCCTGCTCGAGCACTGCGGAAAACCGCGGCACCAGATGAATTTATAATTTTAGCAACGGTTGTGAAACTTCCATCTTTTGACCGTTTCAATGCTGCTAAGGGAAGTGTTAGAAATGATATCGTTACGTTAAGCGTTTCCTGAAATAAGTGGGTTAGATCAATAATATTGTAATTTATGCAGATATATAGACATGGGAAGAATGCTTGGCAAGCCTACTCCACCTGATATACATATGTACCAACCATGTCATGACATGAATACAAGTTACAGGCGCTGTGTAAATGACACAGTTTAGTATTAATATATCCAATGAAAAGTATCTCATTTACTAGGTGTTTAAAAGAGTTAATATTTATTCTAGGGTCAGTGCTATGCGAGGATGAAACCATAGGACCGATATTCATGAAAGAACCCTTGAACCGAGTCGACTTCAGTAATACTACCGGAGCTACCGTCGAATGCGCTGCCCGAGGGTCCCCAACTCCGGATGTGATTTGGGTACGAGCTGATGGGACTGCTGTTGGCGACGTGCCTGGTTTAAGACAGGTAAATATACTTTATAGTTAGGCAATAGTTTATTTGTCATCATACATTAGTCCTAGAATCTAAGTACCTACCTATTTGAGATAGAAATCTGAACAAGACGTATGTCAATCTTGTTGAATATTAAGTTAAGTCCGAGGTTGATATAAGCGAAAATGAGAAATATATACTAAAACTTAGCTACTGTGACTGCAGTTAGCTTGTGTTTCAGTATCCAGTAATGGAAAATTATTATTTCTTGATACAACGTCATATTTAACATGTTTAATGGCATGTCGAACCGGATGCTCGCCGAATACGAAAAAAAGGTTCTTAAAAATGTGCCATATTGAAATCATATTATTTTTGGAATCCGCGACTTGGAACTTCACAAACGTTAGGGTTAGGGTTCCATTTCCGTTCTTGTATAAGTATATGTTAGTTAACAAACGGCAATTTACAGTCCATTTAAAATTTTGCCACTAGTTCTGAAACCTGCTCCAGGTTTTAGTAGCGGGAATATTAGTATTACTTACAGAGGCGTGAATCACAAAATAACTTCATTCCGATTTCTAACAAATCTCTCTCAGTGGTCTACCTCTTTCATTCATCATCAGTAATTCATCATTCAACACCATCACATAGATAGTAGATAGTATTTAGTTTACATCATTCTCTCTGCAAATACGACTACATTTTCTTAAGTTCAAACTATACGTAATATTGCGATTAATGCGGTAATAAACACATTTTATAAAGGTTTTTTTTTATACATAGTTCACGTTTGGGGTTTCTGTGAATTCTTGTATTTAAAATTTGAATCACTTTCACTAAACTAAGAACTTTGTGGTTTTTTCATATTATCTCTTTATTGTTTCGAACGTGGCCGCAGGTAAAATTATCTTACTAATGAAAATCTGGAAAGATGACGGTGTGATATTTAGGGGGTATGTCATCCCAAAATAATGCAGGTGTGTTTATTATCAGGTACAAGCGAACGGAAACTTGCTGTTCCCCCCGTTCCGCGCCGAGGACTACCGACAAGAGGTTCACGCTCAGGTGTACGCGTGTTTGGCTCGGAACTCTGTCGGGACCATCCACTCTAGAGACGTCAATGTCAGAGCCGGTAAGTTTGTTTAGAATAAGGGACATATTTTATACCGGCCGGAATTCAGGGCTTCTCTTAACTGTCTTAGAAGAGAGAATGAACTGTTAGAAATTCGTCCCAATGGCCGGTCTAAAAAATTCACCCTGTTTTAAGTTGATAACTCAAAATCTTAGTCAATCGAAAAATAGATTCATTCGTGAGAAAATGTTGTTAAACGTTTATCGTTAGTTTTTTGTAGTTTCATGAGCTCGTGGTTTTGAAGCTTACGCCTAACTAAATTTCCGACAAAAGTTGTCCTTTTTGGCAAAAAAAAATGTAAAGGATTCGACAAACTAGGACATTTTTGCTGCACCAAAATGCAGCATCAGACAGTGATAGTACCTTTAAATAGTAAAAACGTAAAACAACATTTTTCCTCACTAATAATAACGAATACAGACAAAGTATCAGCTGATCTTTAGGGTGCAAATTATTAAAAGTAGCTGTTTATAATTCACTTAATACTCGAAAAAACGTATTATTTTCCCGTTACTGAAGTACCTACCTTTAGATACCATATTGATAAATGTTAATACTCACAATACCTCAAATCTTGTTATTAAATATTTATCAAAACAAGTTTGGTAACAAGTAAAATGTAATCTATTCTAAATACATCGTGTCAACGACTAATCATAAAATTATTATCCACCCAAAGTCGTAATAAACGTGTCGTGATATTAATATGTCATCTTAAACGGAGATAAAGTATTCAGTGCGTGTTTCCTTTTGACTTATGATGACCCGACGAACATTTGTTATTGTATAATATGTTATATGACAAAAGGCCTCTGTGGCAAGGTGCTCTAACGCCTGCGAAGCAGAAGGTTGCGGGTTCGATTCCCACTGAGAAACAAAAACACTGATATTGGAAATTAAACTATTTTTTGGGTTTTAATAGCGTTGTGTTCATTACTTTTAGCATTGTTTCAATGCTCAATGTTTTGAGATCCTTACAGGTCTCTTTAGATTTGATAAATGAGTTAAATTTCAATCTAACATCGCGAAAACAGAAAGAACAGAAGAAAAATATGTACTGACATTTGTGTCCTTTTTTGGTGTATTACTATAGGAAATAATGTAGGTACTAACCAAAGAAAGTATTCTTTGTAGTCTATTCATTATCTGGCACCCATTATTACAAAGCGTGTTTCTTACTCGTAATTTAAAGTTATAGCTACATAACATTTATTATTATTGTAGGTATATGTTTGGCGCTATGTGAGTGTCCTAATATATTCAATATGATTGATTCTTCACACTGTTCCCGATTTATATCAATAGCACTATGTATTAAATACATTGATATACTTATCTCTGCGGAACATTACATTGTTGTGACTATTTGATTACTTCTCTACTCTAATAATGTTACCGCTGCGGCGGGATGTTCCTCTCCAAGTTGTTGATTGGCCGTCATAGGGCGCTGCCCTTACAGCTCGGGCTAAGTAAGGTCAATTAAATAAAGCTACCGTACAGCTGTAACGTATAGACCATTGAGATCTTTATGAATGGTTATTTTATATGACCCTTGTAGTTTTATACACGGTGAAGATTATATTACGCGCAGGTTTAAGAGTTACTGACCCTATTTATTAACTTTTACGTTTTTCGTTCTATCTGATACTTTGTCTGTATCCATAGGTACCTAAATAATCGTGTCATTTTTTGGTTTAGATTAACTATCTAACTCTAAAAGACATTCCATTTTAGTATTTGAATTTAAATTGTTTTTCGGTATTAATCGTGTTGTCTTCTTCAGGAGTAACTGAGATGTGATTTGTCATTCCATTATATCAAATTGATAAAAGTAATAAACACCACTCGATTAAAACCGGAAAATTTGTTTAATTTCAATTCAACATCGCGAAAAAAGAAGATCTATTTCAAGTATTTTATAAGTAATGTGTGTATTTCTTGCAGCATTTTTCAGAGTCAACAAATTAGTTATAAAATGTGTTATTATATTTGACTTAATTAGGAATTTAAAACGTGTATTTTCATATAAAGTCGTCGCCCAACTTTACGATACTGACGTGAACAAGGAGTACGTAATATTGGGGAACAGCATCATATTGAAATGTCAGGTCCCGTCGTTTGTTGCTGATTTCGTCCAAGTCGTATCCTGGCATACTGACAAGGAAGATTTTCTTCCCGGAAACGATTACGGTTACTTGACAACTTGTTTTGAAAGAACCCTCTATCCTGGCCCTCTTTAAAGTCGACACGTTTCATCCACAGTGGTTCAGCAACAGTATGAATCTGAAGTGAACAACGAATACGTGATTCGCGGTAATTCCGCTATACTCAAATGCTCTATACCATCTTTCGTCGCGGATTTCGTGACTGTTGTTTCCTGGCACGACGAAGCTGGCGCCTCTTTTGTACTTGGCGAGACCAAGGATGGAGACGGTATCATAATGCATAACTGTTTCTCGTTATAAAAAATATAATTCCTAAAGTCCATCGCCATACCTCCGTCCCGCGACCCCTCTCTTTATACACTTGCTGGCCATAGCTGGGGACGCTATAACATATATGCGTAGGTATTAGAGAACTGGGTTTGCTAGTCCATCGCCATATCCTCTCTCATCATAATTCATCCCGAAGACACCTCTATTATATATCAATTTTGTCCGTGCTAACATTCCAGTTGTAACACAATACTACGAAGCTGAAGTAGTATCAGAGTACGTTATCCGAGGGAACGCGGCCATACTCAAGTGTAACATACCTTCCTTCGTGGCTGACTTTGTAAAAGTAGAAGCTTGGATCGACTCTGACGGCGGCGAATATTTATTAACCGATGACATCGGTATCTCATTTCTCTACAAGTTCTATTTAATAATCCGATCTCCCACTTCCTTTCCAAAACAATTTATTTTGTGTTGAAATACCAACATAAGATGTTGCATCTTCTTTCAGTTGTTAATCAATTTTACGAAGCAGAAATTCTCAAGGAATATGTAATTCGAGGCAACGCTGCTGTCCTGAAGTGTTCTATACCTTCTTTTGTCGCTGACTTTGTTAAAGTAGAGTCGTGGATCGACGAAGAGGGAACGGTCATTACCCATTCCGAAGATCTTGGTACACATCGCCTTTAAAACAATGTGTTACTTCCCGCGCCCCTAAATGCTTGTCCTCGCACCTTAAACCTGTTGTTCCTACCTAAGTAGTTAATTGTTATTCTTCAGTCGTGTCACAATATTACGTGACCGAAGCCGAAAACGAGTACGTGATTAGAGGAAACGCTGCTATTGTTCGATGCAAGATTCCATCGTTTGTTAGCGACTTTGTCTATGTGGAATCGTGGATTATGGAGGATGGACAAATACTAACGATAAACAATACAAATACGGCAAAGGGTACTTCAAAGTCTTTTAAATAATAGTCCTATCCCTTCCGATTTTAATTCCTTTTTCTTTATCATTGCTTAGTGGTATCACAACCATTTGAAGCCGAGGCAGACAACGAGTATGTGATTCGTGGGAATGCAGCTATTATGAAATGCGAAGTGCCCAGTTTTGTGGCTGATTTTGTTTATGTAGAAATGTGGATGGACAGCGAAGGTGGCACTTATCACCCTGGCCATAGCGAGGGTAAAAGCAGTATAAAATAAAACGGTCCTACATCCTTATTGAGTCCCGTCAATGTTCCCCACAGCGGTTCTGCAAGTCTACGAGGGTAGAGTCAACGATGAGTTTGTTTTGCGAGGAAACACAGCTATTCTCAAATGCATCGTCCCTTCCTTCGTCGCAGACTTTGTTCACGTGGTAGCTTGGATAATGGATAACGAAACTGTAACCGCCGATGAAAATAGAACTTTTGACTCTGGTAGTAAAAGATTGAGATATATTATTACTAACCATTCCCTAAATCCTATCATTGTATTTGTCTTTCGCCTTAGCGTCTATTTAATTGTTCTACAGTTGTACATCAGCAGTACGAACCTCGAGTGACCGATGAAGACGTCTTACGCGGGAATTCGGTTATAATAAAATGTTCAATTCCATCTTTCGTATCTGATTACGTACGTGTTGTGGAATGGGTGGCGACTCATGATTCTATAATCACTTCGTATACGTTCAACGGCTCCGAGAACAATTACGGTAATCGAGAGAATCGCGAGTACCCAATTGTTCCTATCCGCACTCCAAATCCCCAACTTCAATTGGACGACCGTGGCTTGCAATGTCGTTACAACATCATATACATTTTACAGCTGTTAATCAGTTCTACGAATCGCAAGTGTATGACATATACGTGATAAGGGGCAACGCTGCTGTGTTCAAGTGTCACATCCCCTCGTTTGTATCCGATCATGTCCAAGTCGTCTCTTGGCACGACACAGATGGCGGAGAATACGCGCTTAATGACATTTACGGTATACTATTTAGCGTCTGGTTTATGCATTAAAAACCTCTGTCCCCTCCTATCTACTTAGATAATTATAGATTTTTAAAAGTGACAAGTTGATTTTGTTACCGTTTCTAGTCGTGTCGCAGGCGTACACTGTCAATTTGGTCGAAGAAAACGTTTTACGAGGAAATGCTGCTATTCTGAAATGTCTTATCCCAAGCTTCGTCACAGAATATGTTTCTGTATCTTCATGGATTATATCTGAAGGAGATGATGAGACAGAAATTAAATCCGACAGTACAAACAATCTAGAGGGTATTTTTAATAGAGCACTCATAATACATAATAGGATTAACTCCTTACATTCCAATTCCAGCCTGTCCTATTGTCGTGGTTCTTTTTGTAGCTCGTTAGTATATTCTTAGTGGCGTTTTCGTAACTTCATTTAAATAACAACGAATTTAAATTATGTTTTCAATGTGCTTCGTAACTTTACAGTTGTGTCGCAAGCTTACACTGTGAATATATTAGAAGAAAGCGTGTTGCGAGGAAATGCTGTTATTCTCAAATGTCATATATCAACGTTCGTTACGGAATACGTTAGCGTGTCGTCCTGGATTATTTCTCAGGGAGACACTGATGAATTGGAAATCAAAGCTGGTTCAGATGATCTCGGTATTTTAAGACTTCTAAAAATCGCTGCCAAATTCCCTTTGATCCTTTCCCTAAATGTAGGCTACATAAAGAATGTTATATCTAGTCATTAAAACACACGATGGCATTGAAATGAATGATTCAATGTTCTCATTACGATTTCAGTTGTGTCTCAAGCGTATTCAGTCAATTTAATGGAAGAAAACGTTTTGCGTGGCAATTCTGCAATCGTGAAGTGTCATATACCGAGCTTTGTTGCGGAGTATGTAACTGTTGCCTCTTGGATTTTATCTCAAGGCGATGTAGAGGAAATGGAGATTCAATCTAATCAAACTTTTAATTTAGGTATTGGTGAAAATAAAACATTCCTCGATCCTTTCTCTACCCTCCAAAAGATTGACAACATCCATTGAAACTTCGAAGTAATTCCTTCTAGTTTGTCTTATAACTTATTGCCCAAGCTAGTGTTGGTTATAATATTGTTACAGTGGTATCTCAAGCGTACACGGTTAATTTGTGGGAAGAAAATGTCTTACGCGGAAACGCGGCCATACTCAAGTGTCACGTACCTAGTTTTGTCACCGAATATGTCACGGTCGCCTCTTGGATTATATCGGAAGGGGACGTCGAACAGACGGAGATAAATTTAGAATCCGACTTTAATTTAGGTAACTTTGTTTACTCCCCTTTCAGGCGTCCCCTTATATCCTTTCCAAATCCTAGACGAATATTTTATGAGAAAGTAGGTAAATACGCAATGGCGCTGAATGATTAGGTATATAGAACAAATCATGATTAAATTTTGTTTTTTTTTTCTAACGATTGCAGTCGTTTCTCAAGCCTATGACGTGAAGTTCTGGGAAGAATATGTTCTGCGCGGTAACGCAGCTATCTTGAAATGTCAAATACCAAGTTTCGTATCCGAATACGTTTCCGTGAATTCTTGGATCATATCTGAAGATGAAAAAGAGGAAGAAATCAAATTAGACTCATCTTCCGATCTAGGTATTGATTTGTCCTAGGTCCTTGTTAAGCCTGAACCTACTTACTATCCTGTCGGTACCCATCCTTAATTCCTTGTGTTTTTCTTTTAACTGTTAGTTTAGTCTTTGATAGGTTAGGGAATTGTGTCCATAGGTATTTCGATGATAATTTAATAGTGAAAATATTATTATCATCATGATATTGTTTCAGTTGTGTCTCAGGCGTACGCTGTTAATCTAATGGAAGAGTACGTATTGAAAGGAAATAGCGCTATTTTGAAATGTCACATACCAAGTTTTGTATCTGAGTATGTTTATGTCGTCTCTTGGATCATCAGTGAAAACAGTGAGGATCTAGAAATTAAACTCGACTCGACTAATAACTATGACGGTACGGAATGTGTCTCGCTTTTAATTTTGGCCATATACTAGGCTACTCTCCATTAATTGAACGTATTAATTGCTCTAAAATAGGTCAGGTCGGGTAGGATCATATTCCTAAATGGTGTTTCCTTTCGTTCCAAGGGCTTCACGGCCTACCTATCCCTGTTTCCCTCTTCCTTAGAATAATGCATGCATTTGAATGAAATTTATAAGTAGTCGCAACATTATGCTGCGGTGCAAAATGTATCAATGAAATTAAAATAGTTTTAAGGGAATTTTGTACCGGATGTAAGTCGAATTGAAAAACAAAAACATTTTCATATAAATGAATTTGAAATCGAACTTTCACGTTATTCTAGAACTACTAAACTACTAAAACTTTTATGATGCTTTGAAACTATAAAAAGTAAATGTAAGTGGCGTTTATTTATTAACCGTGAATTATTGATCTTGGAACTCTTATTTCAAATTAGAAAAGTTTCAAAGACCAAAAATAAAGTTTTATAAGTTGAGTAAAGATGTTCTAGAGTCACAGCTTACTTACAAGAAAAAAAAATCTTACTAAACTTTTTTTTTTTCAAATAACTATTTAGTTTAAACTAAGAATTTGACGGCATCCGGTGCGATATACCCTTCACTTTAGAATTCGTGTCTATAACTTAAATGTGTTTTCAGAGGGCAAATATTTGGTACTGCCATCTGGCGAATTACATATTAGAGATGTTGGACCTGAAGATGGCTATAAATCATACCAATGCCGAACAAAGCACAGGCTTACAGGCGAAACTAGATTATCGGCAACCAAAGGACGATTGGTCATCACCGGTAAGTCGATGTTTATATCATTTTGTAATCATGTTACGCGATCAATTCATTTATTTTTATTACTTTTTCTGCCTTACTAATCATACATTACACAAGAGCTTTTATAATATAAAAGTTTCATATGAAATTAGACAGTACTGTTAACCTAAATAAACTAAATACATTTTATTTATAACTACAAACAATGAATTAATAGCGTAGACAGACATTTCCCAAAGCGATGTTATACGAATTTACGAAAGGTGGAAGCAAACTACAGTCTTACATTTCATTGAACTTTTTTTATATTTTAACAATTTAACTTTCCTAAATGAAACCTAATAAGTACTTACCTGAATGATTTTTAAAAGTAAATAACTTAAAATCGCTTTGGGAGTTATTTTATTTATAAAACTGAATATTATCAACGGTTTTGTATGTAAGTATTATGTAGTGAATAAATACTTAAAATGTTTATTGCCATATTTTCAATTTTCTTTCACGTTGATAATGTTCAGTAGCTACGATTGATATCACTTATTAAATAAATAAATTGTGTTTCAAATTCAAGAAATATAGATGTTTCTTTGTAATGAATGTTTTGTATAATTATTGTAACGCCATACTTAGAGTTTTTTGTAAGTGTATCGACATATTTGTTTGACAATATATTTTTATCTATATTTCTTGCAATTAATAAGGTTAAGAGACAAATTACATTTATTTATCTCTGAACTTTAATGTGTCGTTTTAAAACTTGCCTGAATGTTGGGATAGGGTACCCTGCAGAGCCTTGACTCGAGTAAATCACGTCACGAATAAGTTCTTGTAAGTTGTAAGAGAATAGTAGGGGGCGTTTGAGGGTTTAGAGTACGTATTGCGTTGTGTCCACCGGTGAACCCGCCTTCTCCCAACATGCGCAGAGCCCGTGGGCCGGGTGCCGCCAAAGTTCCCTAGCGCGCAGACAACCAGCGGCTTCCAGTTTAACGAAACTGCCAACATCGCTTTGCTGTGCCCCGCGCAGGCTTACCCTGCACCTATGTACCGGTAAGATTCTCTATAATAATACCGTTTTGCGTCATTCCTCAGAGCCTATAGGGCGCGTACCACCCAAATTGTCCACGGCCCAAGTCGGCGCTATGTTTGTAACAGTTTCCGGCGCGCCGTTTGCGTTACAGTGCCCCGGTCAGGCATTCCCTGTCCCCGCATTCAGGTGGGTTGTCAGTTGTTTCTATCGGTAAATATGAAAATCTTTTTAGAACCTGTCGGCCGTGTTTCACCTAAGTTCGCTACGGTACTAACGGGTACTATGTTCGAAGTCAAAAAGGGCGAGTCTTATGCCTTACAATGTCCCGCGCAAGCTTTTCCGACCCCACTGTTCAGGTAAATGTATAATTTCGTTTTGGTTCGCTTGTGTAGAGCCCGTGGGCCGAGTACCGCCGAAGTTGGCGTCTGTTGTGCTGGGTACGATGATCGGCGTCAAGGAAGCTGAGTCGTTTGCTATACAATGTCCAGCACAAGCATTCCCAGTCCCAATGTTCAGGTATTGTCCATTTTGTCCATTGATCTCTGTCGAATTTTGATTATAAGTAGGTATTATTGTTGTCATTTTATTTAACTTCAGAACCAATGGGAAAAGTCTCTCCGAAATTTTCAAGTTTGGAAAAGAGTAGACTCTTCAACTTTGATGCTAACCAAAGCATATCTCTGCTATGTACCGCTCAGGCGTACCCCGCCCCAATGATTAGGTAAGAATCTAATCATTTCGTGTTTTCTCAAGTTATTGTCTGACTTAAATTTGATTATCGTGATTCCTTAGAACCGGTGGGAAGGGTTTCCCCGAAGTTCCCGACTGGAGTCATAAGTACAACTTTCATAGCCAATACCGGAGACGATGTTCCAATACTTTGTCCGGCACAAGGGTTCCCTGCACCAGCATTTAGGTAGATATTCCTCTAACACTACAGTATCTTAACTCTTTCGTAAACAGAACCCATGGGCAAAGTTTCACCGAAATTTCCATCAATGGCAACAGGGCAAAGCTTTACATTTTCTTCAAATACGTGTGTGACATTATTATGTCCAGCTCAAGCTTTTCCCACTCCGATGTTCAGGTACTTTTGATTTACTTAGACCCTGTATTCTTTAGAGCCTGTGGGGCGAGTGTCTCCGAAATTTCCATCGATGGACAGTTCGAGAAGTTTTAGTGCTGTAGCTAACAACAGTTTAACGATGCAATGTCCGGCGCAGGCTTTCCCCGTCCCATTATTCAGATTTTGTCCATTTTGTCCATTGATCTCTGTCGAATTTTGATTATAATTAGGTATTATTGTTGTCATTTTATTTAACTTCAGAACCAATGGGAAAAGTTTCTCCGAAATTTTCAAGTTTGGAAAAGAGTAGACTCTTCAATTTTGATGCTAACCAAAGCATATCTCTGCTATGTTCCGCTCAGGCGTACCCCGCCCCAATGATTAGGTAAGAATCTAATCATTTCGTGTTTTGCTTTAGTTATTGTCTGAACTTAAATTTGATTATCGTGATTCCTTAGAACCGGTGGGAAGGGTTTCCCCGAAGTTCCCGACTGGAGACATAAGTAGAAGTTTTATTGCCAATACCGGAGACGGTGTTCCAATACTTTGTCCGGCACAAGGGTTCCCTGCACCAGCATTTAGGTAGATATTTCTCTAACACTACAGTATCTTAACTCTTTCGTGAACAGAACCCATGGGCAAAGTTTCACCGAAATTTCCGTCAGTGGCAACATCACAAAGCATTACGTTTTCTTCGAATACGTGTGTGACATTGTTATGTCCAGCTCAAGCTTTTCCCACTCCGATGTTCAGGTACTTTTGATTTACTTAGACCCTGTATTCTTTAGAGCCTGTGGGGCGAGTTTCACCGAAATTTCCATCGATGGACAGTTCGAGAGGTTTTAGTGCTATAGCTAACAACAGTTTAACGATGCAATGTCCGGCGCAGGCTTTCCCCGTCCCTTTATTCAGGTAAATAATAATGAACACTAAAGCGAGGTTTTTATTTTTATCTATAGAACCGGTCGGTCAGGTATCACCTAAATTCACTAGTGGAGACAAAAGTCGTGCTTTCGATGCTAAGGGAGGAGAAAGTATTACTCTTCTGTGCCCTGCACAAGCTTACCCTGCCCCAGCTTTCAGGTATATATGTCGTTTTTTTTTAATTTAAACATATCATAATTTTTCGTAGAGCCCATGGGTAGCGCCGCTCCAAAGGTAGCGACTAAAATGATCGATATCACTGAAGCAGCCCTTAACAATACTGTTACATTACTCTGCCCAGCGCAGGCATATCCCATCCCAATGTTCAAGTATGCATCGCTCACATTATGTTTGAATACGGAAAATCATTACGTTTCTATACAGAGCCTGTAGGACGAGTTCCTCCAAAGTTTCCTACCATGGATAGTGTTAGAGGATTCAGTACCCTTGTCAATGCTAGTGTGACGTTACTTTGCCCAGCTCAAGCATTTCCACTACCATTATCCAGGTAATGAATGTTGTTGATAAAAGTCTTCTTCTTTTAGAACCTATAAATAGTGCTCCACCAAAGGTTCCAACTAAAACTATCGAATTTGTGGAGTTCAAGGTTTGCTCCAGCGTTACATTGCTTTGTCTGGCGCAAGCATACCCAGTTCCACTGTTTAGGTAAGTTGACACTCGTTGAAGTAATCGTTTTCGGTTGGTTGGATTGCACGCCCCTACATTCTTTGAGCATTTTAAAATAGCATGAACGTTACTGGAGGCTTCGTGTTGCTCTGGCCAGTGCAGGGATACCCGATCCCTAAGTTCAGGTACTTTAATAGCTATTTTGATTGTAGAACCTATCGGATCCAAAGGTCCTTCGTTTTCGAGTGTATCCAAGTTAGCCTGGTTTGAAACACGTGCTGGTCAAGATTTTGCTCTTACATGTCCAGCTCAAGGTTTTCCCGTTCCACAGTCTAGGTGAGCTCATTTCATAGTGTTAAATCGATCGATAATTTCCAGAGCCCATCGGTTCAAAATCACCCTCCTTTTCTACCGATGAAAAATTAGCGTGGTTTGTGAGGCAAAAAGAACAGAGTTTAGCGCTATTCTGTCGGGCCCAGGGATATCCCGTTCCATTATTCAGGTACAAGTTGTTAAATCATTATATTATTATTATCTTTGTTTTCCATTCTAGAACCGATTGGATCAAAGTCACCTACATTTAATACTGATAATAAATTCTCTTGGTATGTGAGACACATTGGACAAAGCCTCAATATTTTATGTCCCGCGCAAGGGTTTCCGGTGCCCAAATTCAGGTGATTGTAATCAATTATTATTTTTTTATCTGAATTTGTAGAACCCGTTAGCTCAAAATCCCCTACATTCTCAAACGACGTTCAATTTTCTGGAATCACTCGTAAAACCGGTCAAGATTTTGCGCTTTTATGCCAAGCTCAAGCTTTTCCAGTCCCAAAATTCAGGTAAGATTTCTCTGTGATTGTTGCTTGTTTCTGTCACAGAACCTGTAGGGTCCAAAGCGCCGTCTTTTTCTTTGGAGTTTAAAAGCACCACGATTACTAAAATGACCTCACAGGCTATAGTACTCTTGTGTCAGGCACAAGGACATCCTACCCCTGCCTTCAAGTGAGTGTTGTTTATATTACTTTGTTTGGTTTAGAACCCGTTTCTGCAAGAGCTCCCGCATTTGCATCCACTGCATCTTCTTACAACTACATTGTTGAGGCTCATTCTGGTGGCTCAATGCTTTGCCAAGCACAAGGGTACCCTCAACCAAGTTTCAGGTAGGTGAAAGAATTGAAAAATGTTTTAGAACCAGTCGGAGCGAAGGCGCCGTCTTTTTCGACAGAATCCAAAGGCAGTATTTTTGTTAAAGAAGTAGGCCAAAGTTTTGCGTTGCTCTGTCAAGCTCAAGGTTTCCCCACCCCCAAATTTAGGTAAGTTTTGTTTAATTGTCGATTATTGTTTTCTTCAGAGCCTGTAAGTTCGAAACCACCAACTTTTTCAACTGACTTTACGTTATCAGCCGTAACGAGACATAAAGATCAAAGTTTTGCAATGTCCTGTCAAGCTCAAGCTTTTCCTATACCAGTTTTCAGGCAAGTTTTTTTTTTTAATAAATATAAGTTAAGCTTCGATTCTCATTCATCAATGTGTATCCTATACGCAACTTTATTAGTCGTTTCTCTATATTTGTGCAGAGCCAGTTGGATCAAAGGCTCCTTCCTTTTCTACTGAATCCGCTCTTTCCTCTCTAAAGAGGCACGAAGGTCAAAGCTTTGCGTTACTATGCCAAGCACAAGCATTTCCTGTTCCAAAATTCAGGCAAGTTTAAGAGTTAAAATTACTATATTCATTTTATAGAACCCGTAGGCGCTAAATCTCCAACATTTTCATCCGAATCCATGGGAAGTATTTTTAGAAAGCGTGTGGGACAAGGCTTTGCACTCCTTTGTCAAGCGCAGAGTTTTCCCGCTCCAGTATTCAGGCAAGTGTTTTATTTGTATCGCAGAACCTGTGGCTTCTAAAACCCCTACGTTTTCAACGGACTCTCGTAGTTCTACTTTTATACGTAACGTTGATCAAAGTTTCGCTCTACTATGTCAAGCTCAAGCGTTTCCAGTTCCAATGTTCAGGCAAGTAACGTTTTTATTTTTAAGCGATTTCGAAATTCATGAAAAAATATTTTTTTACACATAGAACCTGTCGCAAGTTCTGCACCCAGCGTTACACTAACTAAGGCAGTAGTGCATTACTCTGTAAACACTTCTCTGGCACTTTTATGCCCGGTGCAAGGATTCCCTGTGCCAATGACAAGGTACGTCTCAGTTTTTTTTTTTCATTTTGGTTCTTGGTGATGGATGACAGACATGTTTTTGGTAAGTGGATCTGGATTGTTGTGAAGAAGTTTTCGCGTAGGTTCATAAACGTTTGCTCTATAGGTATGGATTGAAATGTCTTCTATTGTCCTCCAAATAGCCCCACTTGAAATAGGGTTGTGTTTAAAAGTCGTCTCTGTAATTACAGAACCTACCAATAACATCGCTCCTAGAAAAGACTCTACTAAGAATTTTGAGGGCTGGGAAGTATTCATCGTCCCCGTAAATGACGTGGCGTTCTTGACTTGCCAAGTAGCCGCCTTCCCTGCACCAATGTTTAGGTGAGTAGGTAGGCGTTGTACAAGTGCATTTTTACATTGCAGAGCCCACTGGTAGGACTGGTCCGAAGGTGACAGGCGATGGGTTAAACCGTCAAGTAGGTCGCGAAGACTTAAGTCTCGCTCTTCTCTGCGAGGCGCAGGCCTTTCCCGCTCCCCTAATGAGGTACGGTTTCCTCTGTAACGCGACAGCCGGCCGTCGGCCCTCACGCATTCATCCATCACGTAGTCATGCCATATCACCTGAATGTACTGACGTTGGTTGTTATTGCAGTCTGTCGCGGCGGATCCCGCCACGCGTGACATGTGGGCGTGAGGATCCGCGGCCGGCCGCGCGCCTCTATAAAGCTCCTCAGCTAAAGTAACGATTGAGCGGCGCAAACACCTGTCGGTAAGTGTCAGGGTGTTCTTGCTTTCATTCAGGCGCTTTAATCTTTACTTTGTGCTTTTCGTGAGTCAAGATTGCACTTATTATTTTGATCGAGCGTTAAAAACGCTGAACTCGGTTATTTGGTAGCTTTTGTTCGACGCCTGCTTGATGGTTTCTTATTGTACTAAGCTAATCTGGTCTAGGGGCGCTCCATTTTGTTACGTAGTTCTCTTATCGGTTCTTAGTTATGTGCACATGTGATGTTTATTTGTTGATCGCTTAGTTTTGTCTTTTTTCTTCTTCAAGAACCTACGAACAGTTTACCTCCGAGGCTGTCTAGTGGTCGTTTACAAGAGTCTAACTTGGTTATTGGGCAAACAGGAACTGTTCTATGTCTTAGCCAAGCTTTTCCTGTCCCTTCTTTCAGGTGGGTTATTGATGGAAGCAATGTATTTTATTGAATTCTTAAAAGCTAAATAATTTCAAATAAAAATCCTTAATAATCCAAGTTAAATATCAATAAATGTTTTTATAATCCACACTGAACTCTTTCTCTATTGTTCCAGATGGTACAAGTTTATTGAGGGTACAACGAGGAAACAGCCAGTTACACTAGACGACAGAGTAAAGCAAGTGTCTGGAACCCTTATTATCAAGGAGGCTAAAGTTGAAGATTCTGGCAAATACCTTTGTGTTGTGAATAATTCTGTTGGAGGTAAGTTTTTGTATATTTAACAATAGCGACTATCTCACCAGATGGTGAATGACGAAACCGCTCAAAATGTAGCATGCTTATGTAGAAATATTTGACTTATTGATAGATAAGACAGTCGATAGATGTTAATAGAAGGAGTTCTGACCAGAGGTGGCGAAAATCTCCTTCAGAAGCTTACCATCAAGTTATTGCTCCTTTAGCATCACCCAAGGATATGGAGCTCAATCCCTTATATGAAAGCAATATGAACTCTTTAAACTAATTCGCTGTTAAATCTATGACTTAATTTATTATTCTGCCTTATTTAATCCAATATGCAACTTAATTTTCAGGCGAATCTGTCGAGACTGTTCTTACTGTAACGGCACCGTTAAAAGCAACAGTAGAACCAGCAACACAAACGGTTGACTTCGGACGTCCCGCCGTATTCACTTGCAAATATGAAGGCAACCCAGTTAAGACTCTCACTTGGCTCAAAGACGGCAAGGACATGAAGCACCATGACGCGATGCTCAGAATCGAATCTGTTAAGAAAGAAGACAAGGGAATGTACCAATGCTTTATAAGGAACGATCAGGAAAGTGCTGGGGCTAGCGCTGAGCTAAAACTCGGAGGACGTTGTGAGTACATTAATATCAGATGTTTCTTTTAAATATTGCAGGTGATGGTTACTAAAAAGCTTAAAACAAGCTGGCAAACGTCTCGGAAAGCAAATATTTGTGTTTACAACTCTCTCATTTTATAGGTTGTATGCATGAAATTAAATTATCTAAACCACACAAAGTGGTGCCTAAAATCCGCCATTACAATTTGATTATATGTACATTTACACATTTCTCGCGCTATTATGACGAATTTAATGACGTTTTACTGATCAATATCGGTTCTTCAATTAAGTCTCTACGAGGACTCATGGGTATGGGTATTTAAAGAGGTGGGTATTTGTATTACCCACCACTACAAATACCAAACAAAAACAATGCTTTTATTATTAGCGCCAGGTAAATAGACATTTTTTATAATTTCCAGTCGAACCACCTCTAATCCGTCATAGCTTCGGCGAACAAACGTTCCGATCCGGCCCATCCCTTCGTCTAAAATGCATCGCATCTGGCAACCCCACTCCCGACATCGCGTGGTACCTTGACGGTGAAAAGCTTGCCAGCGGAGAACGATTGCAAATCGGACAGTTTGTCACTGCCGATGGAAATGTTGAATCGCACCTGAATATCTCATCAGTTCATACTAACGACGGTGGATTGTACACTTGCATTGCTTCTAGCAAGGTAGGTTGGAACTTGGAACAACTTCTGATTTGTAAAACTGATTATCAATATTGTGAACTGTTCGCTACTTAATAACTGCTTTCATTGAGCTGGGGCTCTATTTTTGAATCGTTACTGCGAGCGATTTAAACACCTCGATTTCTATTCATTTTGGTTCGATTTCGGTAATTCTTCTAAGTGAATCGCACTAACGCAACTAATGATCTTAAGTAATCGCCGCAGGCGTCCGATATCGAATTAAAATGCAGAAATCAAGCTATTTAGTTCGCCCGAAGCGGCAATAGCGATTCAAAAATAAGGCTCCTGGTAGCAATAAATAAATAAATAAATAAAATAAATAAATAAATTCTGTGAACAACACACAGCGCCATCTAGCCCCGTGGTAAGCGACTAAGCTTGTGTTACGGTGACTAGACAACGGATATAATACTTATATTTATTTTTCTTTTGTAAATACATACATATTATACATAGAAGGACACCCAGACCAGACACAAATATTTATTTTTAAGCATAAATACTTGCACCCGGCGGGAATCGAACCCGCAACCTCCTGCATTGCAGTCGCGCTCTCGCACGACGCGCCACAGAGGTCGTCAATACATTTGTCTTATTACATTTGTTTATTTGCCGATTTCTAAGTCATTCAACTAAGCAAATCCAGCCAGTAAAAATAACATCGTGTTAATGGAGACAGTTAGCGCGTATTAACTTGTCACCGTGACATTTTCCATTGCCTGTATTGACTGCATGGCACTCTCTGATCACGTTGGTTCGCGAGGAAATGCTCATCTGCATCGCGATTCCTCGTGAGGGAATTTCCCAACGATTCCTCGCGAGGGAGTTTCCCTAAAACGAAACCTAAAGATAGTCGCTACCTATCTTTAGGGTCGTTTTATAACTAAAATAAATAAATACAGGATAATAACTCCCCAACATATAATTCTTAGGTTGGAAGCGCATCACATTCGTCCCGTGTGAACATCTACGGTCTCCCATACGTCCGTCCGATGAAGAAACGGCCCGTCGTCGCCGGAGACACTCTGATCGCACACTGCCCCGTCGCCGGATACCCCATCGACTCTATCGTGTGGGAGAGAGAAGGAAGGTGAGGAATACTACCTAAGAATGATGACGAAAGCGAATTAACTTGTCTATTATCTCATTTGATAATAAGTGACGACTGACGTCTAAGATGTACCACGCTGACTTACTCGAACTCGTGTCGTCGAACTTCTTGACTCGAAGATACACTCGCGACTTAAGGAATTCTTGATTTTACGCAACAGGAAATTTCAGAAAATCAGTGACCTCGATTCACCGACTTCTTTGGTTAGATGCGGCGGCGGTAGATTTACTAAATTTGTTATTTGGAGCCGATTTAACTGGGTGGATGACAGTGCCTCAGGATTTTCGAAGTCAGCCACTGACTTGGTCGAAATTCTATAGCACTGACTTCTGTCACTGACCCAATGTAAATCCAGCTCTCTATGAACGCACATACTTAATCTCGACTATTATCGCCTTAATCAACAAATGTGCTTTTCTAGAGTTCTGCCGATCAACCGCAAACAGAAGGTGTTCCCGAACGGTACCCTCGTGATAGAGAACGTGGAACGTATGAGCGACGAGGCCACCTACACGTGCGTCGCCAAGAACTCACAGGGATACACCGCTAGGGGAACTCTCGAACTGCAAGTTATGGGTAAGTTATAGATTTACTTATTGTAATTTACGAGATACAATGATCGTTAAAGAATAAAAGATATACGACTACATTAATAGGCATAATTTTAAAGTTGAGATTAACGATCAAGAGTATCTCTTCTTCTAATCGAATTCTTTCTAAGAATGATACTTTTCATTGACATTCTAAAATTGATTTTTTCAAAAAATTGAGATTAATATAAATATACTAAGAATTTCTTAGAAAGAGTTCGCAATATTGTTCTTAATTCTAAGAGAAGGTAACCATTTGCTTATTCTTATAAAAAAGGGACGTAAAATAATATGTTACATACTTACTTATAGTTAGGGATACTATTGAACCGATTATGTTATATTCGAAGATTTTCGACGTACTTCAAACCACGCTAATAAGGATATAAGTATACCTTCTGATCTAAATAAGTTGAATACCTAAGTTATTGCAAAGACACAAAAATATAGTGTTAATAGGTATTAAATAAGTAAATGGTTACATACTGAGCTTTCGACTCTACTGAGATAGTGGTCAAACGATCTCCTCTGATGTATTTTAAAATAAAAGTTGATAAATACATAATCATAAGTAATGAATTTCACATTTTCATCAAAGAGCTCAGTGCCTTCTCTTGTAAAATTTTAATAAAGTCGAAGTCTAACTAATTATAAAATTAATTGAATACATTTACAGCTGTTCATTAGATAAAAAATAAACTATACAAAAGTGACAAAATAATTCATAGACTTTGACATTATTAAAGACATAATTTTGTGTAATTAATGAGTTCGTTTTCAGGTACTTACTAGGTAAATGGACATATTCATGACTAGGTAGTGAATTGATGTACTAAAATATCGATACAATTCGTAATATTTATGCCCGCCAAAGCTACACCGTTTGCCACACACGCCCCTTGCACATACGTTTAGTTATAAAGATATGAGTTTCGCAACAGTTCCGCCACAGATGTTGCCGTTTGAATTCGGCGAAGAACCGGCCAACGCAGGGGATATGGCGTCCATATCCTGCGCGGTCAGTAAAGGTGATCAACCTTTGAACATATCCTGGATATTTAACGGACATCTCGTTAACAAGAAAAACGATTTGGGAATCGTATTGACCTCGATAAACAAAAAGACATCGATACTGAACATCGAATCCGTAAGTGGACCACACAGGGGCACCTATGTCTGCGTGGCGACCAATCGGGCTGGCTCCGCTAATCACAGTGCCGTGCTCGATGTCAACGGTACACCCCCTCGATCACCATCTGCTTGTTTTTGTTTTCATTCAATATGTGTTTGAACTACCCTTGCCAATTCCTAAATAAATTATTATGGTCTCAGTCCCACCACAAATCACACCTTTTGAGTTCGGCGAAGAAATATTGAACGAAGGGGAAACTGCATCTGTATCGTGTGTTATGAACAAGGGCGACCTCCCAATAAAGTTTAAGTGGCTTTTCAACGGCGAAGAAATCAAACCTCGAAACACTCTCGGAGTAGTTCTTACGACTATCAGCAAGAAAACGTCCATAATGAACATAGAAGCAGTGACCTCGATTCACCGAGGCTCTTACACTTGTGCTATAAAAAATGATGCCGGAGAAACTAATCACACCACCCTCCTTAGCGTCAATGGTTCGCCTATTTTTTTAGTCTTTTTTTTAAGTTTCGTAGTTCCTAACGCTTTTCTGTATTATCACAGTACCTCCTCAACTCTCACCTTTTGAATTCGGCGATGAACCCGCAAATGCCGGCGATACTGCATCAGTTCAGTGTGTCATGAATAAAGGTGACCTACCGGCAAACTTTTCTTGGAGCCTCAACGGAAAGAAAATATCAAAAGACAACACTTTGGGAATAGGCATTGGCAGCATGAGCCGAAAAATGTCCATCTTGAATATAGATTCCGTGAACGGCACTCACAGAGGGATTTATGTTTGCCACGTTGAAAATTTGGCTGGACAAGTGAATCATAGCGCTGTTTTGGAAGTCAATGGTTACTTATAGAGATATTAAAGTAGTCTTCATTTTATAGTATGCATATATTACGTAGTGCAATATTTTCTCTACTATTTGTTCTTCATAACAGTTTTGCCCCAAATCCATCCTTTCACCTTTGGGGAAGAGCCAGCAAACGCAGGAGATGCTGTCGGTGTTCAATGTATGGTTACGAAGGGTGATGCTCCAATCAATATTACATGGCGATTGAATGGAATGCCAGCTCAGGAGATCAAGGGTATCACTGTTACAAAGATCGGCCATAAATCTAGCAGCCTCTCAATAGACAGTGTTGCATCCGTACATGCGGGAGTGTACACGTGTTCTGCTACCAATCGAGCTGGTCATGCTAACTTCTCTACAGAGTTAGCTGTTAATGGTACTTAAACAGTATACTCATTTACCCAAATTATAAAGCTCTTTTGTATGTATTATATTTGTTTTAAAATTCCATTCCGTTTCCTCAGAAATTGTACCTCTCTTCCACTTAACTATATTTAGCCATTATCATCATCATCAATGACTAACGTATCCGTTAACTCAAAAAAATCTTCAATAGTTGTACCGCAGGTAACCCCGTTCGATTTTGGTGAAGAAATCCTTAACGCCGGAGACACAGTTTCTCTAACTTGTACTGTGGGCAAAGGCGATTTGCCACTTAAAATTCATTGGGAGCTGAATAATAACATTTTGAATTCGGGAAATGGTATTTTTCTGAATAGAAATGGAAAGAGAATATCTGTTCTGAGCATAGAAAATGTTCAACACGAGCATATTGGCAATTATACTTGCGTTGCTGAGAACGAAGCGGGACGCAGCAGTCATAGTGCCATCCTCAATGTTAATGGTATTCATTCGCACCTCAAGACTTTTACCACGCACATTAGTTTATTATTATTTGCTTAGTATGTATTTTTGTCCTGGGGTATTTCGATGGTTAAAATCCAAAACCTAAATCTAAGGTTTTAGGACCCTTTATCCTGTACCTGAAATTATAATTTGTTTGACATATTATTCGTAGTGACACCGCAGATAACTCCATTCGATTTTGGTGAAGACGTTTTGAATGCTGGCGAAACCGTTTCCCTGATATGTACGGTCGGAAAAGGCGACTTACCACTGAAAATACACTGGCTTTTAAACAACGAGCAACTTAATTCAGGGAACAGTATTACGATAAATAGAAGTGGAAAGAGAATATCCCTCCTGAGCATAGAAAATGTTCAACACGATCATATCGGGAATTATACTTGCATCGCAGAAAACGAAGCCGGTCAAAGTAGTCACAGTGCTTTGCTCAACGTCAACGGTATTCTAAAGCTACAGAATTACCTAACACTTTCTAATACTTATTTTATACTTTGTTTATATGTTTTGTTCCCTAAATCTGTGGTTGTATACATCCTATGTCATCCTGAAATATCCATATTACGAAAGTAATGTAGTTAAACGCAATTAATGGAATCGTTCCGTAGTGGTGCCGCAGATAACTCCGTTTGATTTCGGAGAGGAAGTTCTCAATGCTGGTGACACAGTATCGCTGATCTGTACGGTTGGAAAAGGAGACTTGCCTTTGAAAATACATTGGCAACTAAACGACAAGTTATTGAATTCGGGTAACAGCATCGTCATCAACAGAAACGGAAAGCGAATCTCCGTCCTTAGTATTGAAAACGTTCAACATGACCACATCGGCAATTACACATGTATCGCTGAGAACGAAGCTGGCGTTAGTAGTCATAGCGCTATCCTCAATGTCAACGGTATCGTCCTACAACTACATCATTTTTTATGAATGTTTACTGCTTTGCTTTCTTCACACGGTGCAAAAAAGATATT
Organism: Idaea biselata; assembly: GCA_958496205.1. Classification (NCBI taxonomy): domain Eukaryota; kingdom Metazoa; phylum Arthropoda; class Insecta; order Lepidoptera; family Geometridae; genus Idaea; species Idaea biselata. The sequence goes on from OY292397.1 coordinate 6,716,547, forward strand.
TCAGTAGCATAAACCCTTTTCTATCTATATGTCCGTATTGTATTAGTCATGTACATAGCTGAGATATTTGATTTTTTGTGTCTTATCCGAATTTACGTGACTAACCCAAACAAACTATTACCGACACGTAAATCACTCTTGTCCCGGCTAATACTTTGCTAAGAGAATTATTTTTACTGTGATTCAGTTGCTCCACAAGTAATGCCTTTCGATTTTGGCGCTGAACCGTTAAACGATCAGGACATGGTAGTGGCAATTTGTGCTGTCAGCAAAGGAGATATGCCTCTCGATATAAAATGGTATTTCGACAACCAAACTATTACATCCGGAAGCAATGGTATCATACTCACCAGCACCAAACGGACGAGTCAACTTACCATAGAGTCCGTGACACATCGAAACCAGGGGAACTACTCTTGTGTTGTGAAGAACCAGGCTGGCACAACTAATCACACAGCTGAACTTTTTGTCAATGGTAGTTTTGAATCCTAAAAAACGTTGCTTTGAAATATGTATGTCCTCTGTAGGTATTATGTATTTGTTTTATAAATTCCTTTCTGCTGAAACCTTTACCTTTCTGCAGTCCTTCGATTTGTTAGTTTTTGAGGAAAAACGAATTGTCTGTAGCTGTTCTGTACTCAATTATCCTAGTAGTTCCAGCTAGAAATTCCTCGTAACTTTGGCGGGCCATAAAATCTAAAACACTGACAGTCGTCAGTATGAATCCCAATCGAAAAATGTAATTTTAATAGCCGAAGCTTATTTCAGTGGAACCAATAGTATCATCATTTGAATTCGACGAATCAATATTTTACGGGGAAGGTGTTCAAGTAATGTGCCATGTAACGAAAGGCGATAAGCCTTTGAATTTCAAGTGGACTTTCAATGATGAAGGAGACGTGAGTTCTCTGCCTGGAGTAAATATAATGAACGTTGGGGATATGGGTTCCGCTCTGATAATACCATCAGTGACAGCTCAACATGCCGGGAATTATACATGCACTGCCTCCAATATTGTCGCCAAAGCTAGTCACCATGCCACACTCAATGTCAAGGGTATACAGTCTCGGTGAATGAATTGTGCTTATTTTTCTGTTTCTCCTGGTTTATATGGAAATTTAAAATAACACAATAATGCTCTTAGACGTTTATAAAAGCTTTCAATGAACACCTACTGAATCGTAGGTACTTGCATTGGGGAATAGGTACTTTTGTAAGGCTTAATTTAGCTCAACGATAAATGCACTAAACACAATCTTTAGTATCGGTGTATTATAACCAGTCAAATATTTATACTACACACCATTATTTTAAACGTCCAAGATGCACAAATTTTTCTTGCTTTAGTTGTGTTGTTTGTTATTTTTTATTTTAACTTATCCTCATCAGTTCCACCGCACATCGTCCCATTTACGGCTGAAGAGCCAGTTTTTGCCGGAGAATCTATTCAGTTGAACTGTCACATATCAAAAGGGGATGCGCCCCTCACCATTACTTGGAGCTTCCACGGGGAAGAATTATCTTCTCATAAAGGAATCAGCACTATGAAGATTGGCGAAAGAACATCTTTGCTGACAATATCTAGTGCTACCGCAAGTCATAGCGGGGAATATTCATGCAATGCGGCTAACCAAGCTGGCCTAGCAGTTCACTCTACCCCAGTTAATGTCCATGGTATCAAAAATTCGATAGCTGCCCAGTACAAATGCCTATACTATAGCACGCTGCACGCTTTGCTCCGCCCGCATTAATTTTGGCGTTCTGGATTAACAGTATTACCATACATCGTACCATTCAGAGCGGATGAGGCGGTGTTCGCTGGGGAATCGGTCCAGCTTAATTGTCAAGTATCGAGAGGAGATCTACCTCTCGATATCAAATGGCATTTTTATGGGTTCGAAAACACATCTTCTCATCTCGGCATCATGACTACTAAAATGTCTTCACGTACCTCCTTTCTATCTATTGCTGCTGCGACTGCTGGTCACAGTGGCAATTATACCTGCGTGGCAAGCAACGGCGCCGGCTCCACTAACCATTCCACTGTCCTTAATGTTCATGGTCAGTTTTGTTTACATGTTACTTGTACAAATTTAATTTAACTCAGCAATCGATGCTTAAAGATACGTTAATTGAATCAGCATGAATTCTGTTAACGGATCTTAAGGCAACGCACATCATTACGTATAATTTTGTTTCGATTTATTCATATCCTTTTCATTATTATTTTACACAGTTACACCAAACATAGTGCCATTCGACGTCGATCAAGCGTTATTTTATGGTGAATCAGTGCAGATGATGTGTCATATATCGAAAGGAGATACGCCTTTGGAGGTTTCCTGGAAGTTTAACGGCCACACCTTGTCGACGAATTTTGGAACATTTTCCAAACTTGGTGACCGATCTTCTGTATTGATGCTACCTTCCGTCACTGGTTCACATAGTGGAAATTACACTTGCCTAGCCAAAAATCGCGCCGGAACTACATCTTACACAACTGTACTCAAAATTAGCGGTACAAGAATATACCCGATATTAGGTTTCTGTGTGGCCCCATATTAAGTTTATCCCTTCCATGTCCTTATAGAATGATGTCGCTAATTTCTTGTGTATCTCTTCAAGTTGAACCGCACATAATTCCGTTTGAAGTTGAAGAGTCAATCTTTGCGGGCGAATCTGTACATCTCACTTGTCACGTATCGAAAGGAGACCGGCCACTCCAGATATCTTGGAGCTTCCAAGGTCACGAAATACCATATCACAACAATAAGGGTATTACCACAACGAAGTTAGGAGAGAAAGCGTCGGTATTGAGTATTCCGACTGCAATGGGTCATCACAGTGGAAACTATACTTGTACAGCCAGTAACCGTGCCGGTCGGGCTTACCACTCTGCTCTTGTCAACATTCATGGTATCGTGTCAGTTTGCGCTAATCCCCAATAGATATTTGTTAAAATGTTTAGATGTTGCACGTTTAGATTATTATAATTTAGATTTTTCGTTTATTTGTGACCAGTTCCTCCCCACGTAATGCCATTCGAAATGGAAGAGTCGGTGTATTACGGAGAGTCTGTTCAAATGACGTGCCATGTGAGTAAAGGAGATCGACCCATGTCCATAACTTGGACTTTTGAAGGAAAAGATTTATCCACTGAAATGGACATAAAAACTATGAAGATCGCTGAACGGACATCTTTCCTAACTATAGCTTCTGTTACTGGTTCTCATAGTGGGAACTATACATGTATCGCAAGAAATAAAGCTGGAGAAGACAGATACTCTACTACATTAAACGTTAAGGGTATAACATTGTTAAAATTTGCAGCATGCTTCTTAAGCCACGATTAACGTTATAAAATATTTTATTTTCTCAGTCGTTCCCCACATAAAACCCTTTGAATTGGATGAAGCAGTTTTCGCGGGTGGATCAGTGCATCTTGACTGTCATGTTTCTAAGGGCGATATTCCATTAAACATTTCCTGGAGTTTCCAAGGACACCCTGTAACACGTAGAATGGGCATAAGAACTACGACCTTGAGCGAACGTGTATCTGTTCTTGACATCCCTAATGCTATGGGGACTAACAGTGGCAACTACACGTGTACTGCAAGCAATAAGGCAGGAACTACAAGCCACACGGCTGTCCTAGACGTAATCGGTATAGTTCATAATGTCTTATGTCCCGGAACGTATTTGCTTTCTGTTTAGTTCCTCCTGTGGTCCAACCTTTCTCTTTCGGGGAAGTAGCAATGAATTCCGGCCAAGTCGTAACTGCTCCTTGTTCGGTTATTGAGGGCGATCATCCATTGCAGCTAAGATGGCTGTTCGACAGCGAAGCGATCAAACCCAGATCTGGAGTAACCGTGTTCAATATAGGAGAAAGAAGCGCAATATTAAGTATCAACGCAGTAGCTCATAATCATGCTGGCAATTATACTTGTATTGCGGAAAATGCGGCAGGAGTTAGTTCGCATACGTCGATGCTTATAATTAACGGTGAAAACAAAATAAATAAAGCGTACCTACCTAGTTATCTTCCATTGCTCATTCATTACGGAATAATTTGTTTTTCAGTTTACTTCAATTATTTTTATTATTCTAGTGCCCATAGTCATTATGTCGAAATAATAATTTCAGTTCCCCCCAACATACTGCCCTTTACATTTGGCGAGAAGCCCGCAAATGTCGGCGAATATTTACAAGCGGCGTGTACGGTCAACTTTGGAGATCTCCCTCTAACAATTACTTGGAAATTCAATGATAAACTTATTTCTCAAAGAAATAACCACTATGTTATGACAAATTCAAAACGAAGTAGCATCTTAATTATTGAGTCAGTGGACGCCAAGCATGCCGGTTCATACACTTGCGTTGGTGAAAACCGTGCCGGACGCAATACTTATTCCACAGACCTCATCGTTTATGGTTTGTCTTAATAGTTAGTAGATCTCTCTTATGTTTTGTCATTTAGATAACGTTTGTTTCAGTTCCTCCTAAAATTGCACCTTTCGTTGCCGGACCGGAACCGGCTTTTCTAGGGGATTACTTTGCTCTTCAGTGTATAATAACTCACGGCGACCAACCTGTTCGTATAAATTGGATGTTTAATAATAGATCAGCCAATACTGTAACCGGCATTCGCGTCAGTAACGGTGATCGAAGAAGTAGTGTCCTTACAATAGAATCAGTGGATGCAAACCACGCAGGACTGTACAATTGTACTGCATCAAATGTTGCTGGCGTCGCTTCACATACCACAGAATTAATAGTTAAGGGTGCGAATAATGAGACAGAATAGAATACTTACTAAATTTTGCCTTAATAACCATTTTATCTGTAATCTCCACGCTTCATTATCTCTGATATTTTTGTCCTAGTTCCACCGACTATAATGCCGTTCACTTTTGGGGAAGTGCCATCCAACCCCGGGGACACAGCAGTAGTAACTTGTGTCGCCACCAAAGGAGACCTACCTCTCGAAATCTCATGGACATTTAGCAGTGAAACCTTAGACTCGAGCCAGCAACGTGATATCACAACGACACCTCTAGGCCCTCGTAACTCTGTACTTACCATCAATTCCGTGAGCGCGAACCATCAAGGAAACTACACGTGCATCGTGCAGAATCCGGCTGGCAGGGCCGAGCACGTAGCTACTCTCGTCGTCAACGGCACGTTTACTTGTTTATGATAATATTACTGGAATATATATCAGATATATTGGGAACTAACATCACAAAAACGCACATTATTACACAGACTACACAACTCTCTCTCAACACAATATCACCGATCGCTAACATTGCCTGCCGAAATCTAAACCTAACCCGATTTTCTGTGGTTCTTTCCAGTATTGCCTCGTATAGTTCCATTCTCGTTCGAGACTCCGTTATACGCGGGGCAGGCAACACAAGTCACTTGTTTAATCTCGGAAGGCGATTTACCTCTAGATGTACAGTGGTACTTTGAAGGTCATCCCTTGAAGGAGAAAGCTGGTGTGATGGCTACAAAAATAGCTCAGAGAGCTTCTTTGCTTCTCATTGACCCAGCAGGATGGTCGCACAGCGGTTCTTATGCGTGTCTCGCACGCAATGCCGCTGGCATGTCTAACTATACTGCTACACTAGAAGTTCATGGTATATCAAACTCATATTGTGTGCCCTCATTCCTAGCACGGAAAGCTTTGCGTAGTTTCAGTATTGTATGCTTCAGTTACTCCGTTTACAACAGTTACACCAGATAGAAATGTCTGTTTCACACGGACCTTAAATACTATTATTTTCTTGATAGTGGATTAATAATTCTATAGTCAATTGGTTTTAAAACGATTAAAAAGTCTTTTGACTTTATTTGTCTCCCAGTTTTAGGCGAACATAGTGATTGGATATAACTTGTCAGGTAGCGACTGCGGCTTTCATCGACGATCCTTCTTCTTCCTCTCCTTGCAATTAGTTTTTTTTTTAACTTTCCTTTCCCTTCCTTGGGTTCCTATCTTTATTATATTTTCATTATAATTTATTTGCATATTTACAGTTTCTTATTCTGCTTTCGTTCTGCTTGGACTTCACAAAGTGATCTGTCGAATTGAATCATCAAGTTCAGTTTACTAAATACTTGTACATAAATAATTACCTAAATGTTGAAGTTAATATTAAATTCAATTCGAAAGATCATTTGAATGTTGTGTTGCAAATATGTATAATTGTATTTATGTAGATGGGCTTGTTATTATATTATGTTGTTTCATCCTATTTATGTTTTATGTTCGTAGTTTGGAAGGCTTGTGGTTTTAATTTGCATTCTGTATAAACATTAAAAGCTTCTATAGCGACGGCTTGGCTATCTGAATAAACAAGATTTATAATAATCTAACGGCTAACGTGTAATCTTTATGCCTGTATTTTATTGTTACCATATAAAATGGTCGTCGTAGGAGCTTTTACATGTACAAGTAATAACGAAGTACCTCAAAGATATAAGAAACGTTATTTTTCATTGCTTATCTAAAGACAAAACAATCCTATCTATACTGAATACGTTTGATGTATTTGTGGTATTTCTATTGATTACATAAAATATTCATTTTCTTGCAAAATGTTCCAAAACTGTACAGCACTCGATTAATAATAATAATATAATTTAAAGAGTGCTTTTCAAGAACTCTGAATCGAATTTAAAGTAATAAATTTTCGTTACTATTATATTTTTCAAAAATGCCAAACCGATTTATTTCCCAAATAAATTTCATCTTGCTTATTACACTCTTACCGTAGAAAGCTTAACATTCAGATTTTATAACAGTGTGATGAAAATTTCAGTACCTCCACGTTGGATTCTTGAACCCACTGATAAGGCATTTGCCCAAGGGTCTGATGCTAAAGTTGAATGTAAAGCCGATGGCTTCCCCAAGCCTCAAGTAACTTGGAAAAGGGCTGAAGGTAACAAATCAATCAAATGATTAGCATAAACGATTAAGCAACCGAATTATTAAACCCTCTTATTTTTGTCTGTTTAGGGGATACGCCTGGCGATTACAAAGACCTTAAACCTAACAATCCTAATGTCAAAGTTGAGGACGGAACTCTTAGCATTAACAATATTCAAAAGACTAACGAAGGATATTATCTCTGTGAGGCTGTCAATGGTATTGGATCTGGACTTTCTGCTGTAATTCTGATTAGCGTACAAGGTAATCCATATTTTTTTTTAATTTGTCTTATCACCCTTTGCTGTTATAAATATATTTTTAACGCTGGGATTTATTTTATTTTAGCTCCACCACAATTCGAAATTAAAATGAGAAATCAAACTGCCAGGAGAAGTGAATCTGCCGTACTCCAGTGCCAAGCTAAAGGAGAAAAGGTACACAATCGTATTTTTTATGAAGCAAACGCCAACCAGAGTTCTTATTGGGTCTTGGTCTTGGTTTATCGTACTAAATAATATATTTTAACTATTTTAGCCAATTGGAATCATCTGGAACATGAACAACAAGCGACTTGAGCCTAAATCTGACCCAAGATATACGATTCGCGAGGAAATTCTCCCTGGAGGAGTAGTATCTGACCTTAGCATTAGGAGAACCGAACGATCCGATAGCGCCCTCTTCACATGTGTTGCCACTAACGCATTTGGTTCCGACGATACCAGCATTAACATGATCATCCAGGGTAAGTTATACAGACATCTCCGAAAAGCTAGATATTTCACCAACAACATAAAAATCAAATAATAATTTACTATTACAATTGATTTGCAGAGGTACCCGAAGCGCCTTATGGTTTGAAAGTATTGGACAAATCTGGCAGAACCGTTCAGCTGTCTTGGGCCGCACCTTACGATGGAAACTCACCAATCAAGAAGTTCCTCATTGAATACAAACGCGCTAAGGGAAATTGGGAGAAAGATATTGACAGGTAAAATATCAAGACCTTGCTATTTATCGGGATAAATATGTCCTATAACATTCATAATAAAAAAAATACTGTAATGTTTCCCAGGGTTTTGGTGCCAGGAGACACGACTGAAGCTGGTGTATTTAGCCTACGTCCTGCTACGGCTTACCACATCAGAATCGTTGCTGAAAACGAACTCGGAACTTCAGAACCATCTGAAACCGTCACTATTATTACTGCAGAAGAAGCTCCCACTGGCCCACCTCAGGACGTGAAAGTTGACGCTGTTGATAAACATACCCTCCGAGTTACATGGAAACCTCCCCCACCTCAAGACTGGAACGGTGAACTCCAAGGGTAAGAAGCAATTTTGGATCTGCGATTTATGATTTATCCGCCCAATCCCATTGTTAGGCGGCTTATTAATACTTTTCTATTACAGATACTACGTCGGATACAAGCTGGCATCAAGCAACAAGTCTTTCGTCTTTGAAACTGTTGACATTTCTAAGGAATCTGGCAAGGAACATCATTTGGACATTATGAATCTCAAGTTAGTATCTCACTTTTACGGATCAGTGTAACCTTTTTGGGGGCGAACCCTAGTTTCGTGGTTTGGTTTTGTACTATTATAAACTAACAATAACTATCTCCCTTTTTTTCCAGAACATACACCCAATACTCAATGGTAGTCCAAGCATTCAACAAGATGGGTTCAGGTCCCGTATCCAGCGAAGTGAAGGCATACACCGCTGAAGGCGCGCCCTCGGCTCCCCCTCAAGATGTACTGTGCACTACTCTGACCGCTCAGACTATTCGCGTTTCCTGGGTATCACCGCCTTTAGCCTCTGCTAATGGACTTATCAAAGCTTACAAAGTGATTTATGGACCGAGCGACACTTGGTATGGTAAGTACACAATTATAATTATTCTAAAGTAAAGATAAAAATTTAAACAGTCTTGGTAAAATTCCGAAATCTGTATATTTAAATTGCACTTGTAATTCTAGATGAGAAGACAAAGGACACGAAGATTACCGCGAGTAGTGAAACCATTCTGCACGGTCTCAAGAAATTCACGAACTATTCGATGGAAGTGCTTGCCACTACTAACGGAGGCGACGGCGTTCGCTCCTCTCCTATCCATTGTCAGACTGAACAAGACGGTAAGAATAATCCAACCAAGAGGTTACAATTTAGTAAAGATCTAAATTTAGTAGGATTAGTTCGACCGCAAAACAATAGAGTCATTACATTAAAGAATCCGCTTAGCTCACATCGATAATTTAACATCTAAAGACTTATCTATCATCAAAAACTCGTTCAATTATTTGTCTTTGTGCCCAGGCTTAAAAATGTGTATTGCCGTGACAATAAGTTTCAAAGTTAATAGACAGTAACAAAATATTGTGTAACTATTCACTCCTTACACGCCCTTTATTAGTTCAGTAAATATTTCTGGCCTTTTCCACAAATTTCTACAGATGTAACTATCAAGAATTGTTTATTGCGTTACAGTTCCCGAAGCACCTCGCGCTGTGAAGGCTCTAGTGATGGGACCGGATTCGATTCTCGTATCGTGGAGGCCGCCAGCGCAACCCAACGGCGTGGTCACACACTACAACGTTTACACTCAAGCACAGAATGCCGAACCTCATCCTAATAAGGTACGTCATTTGTAGATATCTGTAGTGCCGTGGAGAAACTTCCTAGGTTTATTTACCAAGACAGTGAAGCGCCTCTGCTTCAAGTCTGGCAAAATTTTCTTTAGATTTTCTTCTGTTTTCGCGATGTTGTATTGAAATTAAAGACATTTTTCGGTTTGAATCGCGTGGTTTTTATTACTTTTAGCATTGTTACAACGCTCAACGTTTCGAGACCTTTCCAGGTTTTCAGGATAGACTATAGTCTATCCTGAAGAAGAGACAAGTAATAAAAACCACAAGATTCAAACCGAAAAATGTCTTTAATTTTAAATTTTCTTTAAGTTTTCAGTGTGTTGCTTTTTATCTACAAGTCGCTATTCTAAACTGATCTTCACAAAACTTGGCTTATAGGTTTTTTTAGCCGTGGTGGAGTTTAGATTAGTTGGGTATTTCGTCCACTAAGTGGGCGAAGTGCTTGCGAGGTCTATTGTTCCCAAAATTACTAGTTCTATTATTTGGATTATAAGAGACAGTCTTGCATTTGACCTCGCCTTATTTGACTAGAAGTAATGAAGAAATAACAACCTCATTCGGCAGTCGGGTAAAACATATTTGTGCACGATATTTTTTATGCTTTGTCTTGTTTCCGTAGGTGCCAGCCTCACAGACAAGCTATTCCGCGACTGACCTGAAAGCTGGACGTTACGACTTCTGGGTGACTGCCTCTACCATCATCGGAGAAGGTCAACCCTCGGCCACCGCCTCTTGCAGCCCTAGTGATAAAGGTCATAAGTTATTCTTATGTTATTTAAAAGAGGTGATACTTCCTAGCCTGAATCCTCTTCGGAGGGTACAAAATGTCAAGGGAGTGCTGCTAAGTAATAGAAATTTAAATGATTTTCGTACCACTATAAAACATTTAAAGTCTCCAAAGCCGATTCAGGAAGTACTACACAAAACAACGATGAGAACCGCTGTTCTTCTATTATCTTCTGAAATAAAGCGAATAATACTTACTAAAGTTAAATGTATTGTTACAGTTCCCGCAAAAATCGCATCTTTCGACGAATCGTTCACCGCCACTTACAAGGAAGACGTGAAACTGCCGTGTCTCGCTGTTGGCGTCCCGCCTCCGAATATATTGTGGAAGGTATGAATAGAACACTGATTTAGCTTCACTTTTGGTAAATCTTTGCATCAACCTTTGGGGTATGGCAGGTCATATGAATCGAATGCATCCTGACCAATGGACTTAGAATGCCCCGATTCCGCCGTCTTCGACACTCAATGCGTATAGGGATGGGGCATTGAGGATTGGGTCAAGCTTTGAAGGCAATATTCAGGAAGAAAATATGAGACTACGATAGTTTGGCGGAGCAGACGCCTGTCTAAGCTCTTAAAGGTCCTTCCAACGCGTGACATAACACGCAAGCAAGCACATACACTTAACGCAATCGTTTACGGTGCGTGCGCATACGTACACGTGACGCATTTGGCGTGACTCTGGTTTAGCCTATAATGAATTGTCCATTGTGATGTTCCAGGTGAAAGGGCACCCCCTGGAAGTGCAAGAGCGCGTGCGGCAGCTGCCCGAGGGCTCGCTGCAGATCGCGGGCGTGGCGCGCGACGACGCCGGCGAGTACTCCTGCCACGTCGACAACCAGTTCGGGACCGACACCGTCACACACACGCTCGCTGTACTAGGTCAGTGTCTGCTGCAGACATTCCAGGTGAAAGGGCACCGTCTGGACGTGCAGGAGGTCCCACATCCCAGGTGAAAGAGGACCATGCGCATGCGCACAGGTCAGCTGAGGAGAGGAGAGAGAGCCCCAATTAAGGGGGCTGTCAGTCACTTTGGGACCGAGATAGATAAGAGAGAGATCTGTAGAAGAGAGATCTGTAAAGGGACGTCGGAATGAACGTCCTCCGCGTTTCGGTTCCATTAATTAACCGCTATGTTTATTAAGAGGACTCTAGTTGGATGGATATTAGCCAGGTCCTGTACCTATAATTGACTGTAGGTACAGGAATGCGGGCCTATAGGCTTACAGGTTCGCTGCAGAATGCAGATTATAATGCTGGTATGATTCCAAATTTCGATCTTGACCATTAAATCTTAGGCACTTTCGGACATGTCACACACACTTGTTTTGAACGTTACGTTACTCTGCTGCAGCGCCGCCATTCCCTCCGCAACTGAGCATCGCGTCATCGTCCGTGTCATCGCTGACGCTCCGCCTGAAACCTTCACCCGACGTCGATCAGTCCCCCGCCGCCGGACACACTATACATTACAAACAGGAGTTCGGCGATTGGGAAACTGTACAGGTACTGACATATACTTATTATAATTATCGCTATTCCAAAATGAAAAAGGTTGTTTCTTTTAATCTTTTTATTTATTAATAATTTATGTTTTCAGATTCCCAGCTCAACTGATACGTACACTCTGGAGAACTTGTTCTGCGGCTCTAGATATCAACTCTACGTAACTGCTTACAACGGGTATGTTTGTACCAACTCTCATGTACTTAACTTGCTTCGTAAGGAATAGTTTACTATTAAGTCCATGCCTTTTTCAAGTTCATGTTCTTTATTCCAAATTATTGTACAAATAGCGATATAATAGGATTATGGTTCATCATGATACCCATTTAGGCATAGCCCATGAGTAAAAAAAATGCAGAAACGCATAGGTACAAAAACGGTCCGCCACCGTGGCTGGAGCCGTGGTAGCACCCACTATATGTGTCTGTTTAATGGATGCGTTCCTTATATCCAACTCTGTTGCTTGAGCTCACTTGGCACAGATGATAAGCGCACCCCATCCGAGAAGGAAAAGGCGTCGGTTCAAGTCCTGCGGGGGTTGAATTTAGGAACAAAAAGTATTAATTCTAAATGCAAATTTCGAAGAATGTTCGCGCCTTTACATCACGTCATCGGCAACCAATGAGAGCATGGCTCGATGACGTGATAGTACCACGCTATGCCTTGCTTACTAACGATATTATGGTTGTGTGATGGTTCCAGTATCGGCACGGGCGAGGCGTCGGACGTGGTGACGGCGCGCACGCGCGGCTCCAAGCCGCCCGTCCCACGCGCCGCCGACTTCATCGAAGTGGGCTCCTCCTCCGTCACGCTGCACCTCAAGCAGTGGCTGGACGGCGGCTGTGTCATGTCCCACTTCGTCGTCGAGAACAAGAAGAAGTATGTATCTACCTATATACAGTATCGAGGGGGGCTCCTCCTCCGTCACGCTGCACCTCAAGCAGTGGCTGGACGGCGGCTGTGTCATGTCCCACTTCGTCGTCGAGAACAAGAAGAAGTATGTATCTACCTATATACAGTATCGAGGGGGGCTCCTCCTCCGTCACGCTGCACCTCAAGCAGTGGCTGGACGGCGGCTGTGTCATGTCCCACTTCGTCGTCGAGAACAAGAAGAAGTATGTATCTACCTATATACAGTATCGAGGGGGGCTCCTCCTCCGTCACGCTGCACCTCAAGCAGTGGCTGGACGGCGGCTGTGTCATGTCCCACTTCGTCGTCGAGAACAAGAAGAAGTATGTATCTACCTATATACAGTATCGAGGGGGGCTCCTCCTCCGTCACGCTGCACCTCAAGCAGTGGCTGGACGGCGGCTGTGTCATGTCCCACTTCGTCGTCGAGAACAAGAAGAAGTATGTATCTACCTATATACAGTATCGAGGGGGGCTCCTCCTCCGTCACGCTGCACCTCAAGCAGTGGCTGGACGGCGGCTGTGTCATGTCCCACTTCGTCGTCGAGAACAAGAAGAAGTATGTATCTACCTATATACAGTATCGAGGGGGGCTCCTCCTCCGTCACGCTGCACCTCAAGCAGTGGCTGGACGGCGGCTGTGTCATGTCCCACTTCGTCGTCGAGAACAAGAAGAAGTATGTATCTACCTATATACAGTATCGAGGGGGGCTCCTCCTCCGTCACGCTGCACCTCAAGCAGTGGCTGGACGGCGGCTGTGTCATGTCCCACTTCGTCGTCGAGAACAAGAAGAAGTATGTATCTACCTATATACAGTATCGAGGGGGGCTCCTCCTCCGTCACGCTGCACCTCAAGCAGTGGCTGGACGGCGGCTGTGTCATGTCCCACTTCGTCGTCGAGAACAAGAAGAAGTATGTATCTACCTATATACAGTATCGAGGGGGGCTCCTCCTCCGTCACGCTGCACCTCAAGCAGTGGCTGGACGGCGGCTGTGTCATGTCCCACTTCGTCGTCGAGAACAAGAAGAAGTATGTATCTACCTATATACAGTATCGAGGGGGGCTCCTCCTCCGTCACGCTGCACCTCAAGCAGTGGCTGGACGGCGGCTGTGTCATGTCCCACTTCGTCGTCGAGAACAAGAAGAAGTATGTATCTACCTATATACAGTATCGAGGGGGGCTCCTCCTCCGTCACGCTGCACCTCAAGCAGTGGCTGGACGGCGGCTGTGTCATGTCCCACTTCGTCGTCGAGAACAAGAAGAAGTATGTATCTACCTATATACAGTATCGAGGGGGGCTCCTCCTCCGTCACGCTGCACCTCAAGCAGTGGCTGGACGGCGGCTGTGTCATGTCCCACTTCGTCGTCGAGAACAAGAAGAAGTATGTATCTACCTATATACAGTATCGAGGGGGGCTCCTCCTCCGTCACGCTGCACCTCAAGCAGTGGCTGGACGGCGGCTGTGTCATGTCCCACTTCGTCGTCGAGAACAAGAAGAAGTATGTATCTACCTATATACAGTATCGAGGGGGGCTCCTCCTCCGTCACGCTGCACCTCAAGCAGTGGCTGGACGGCGGCTGTGTCATGTCCCACTTCGTCGTCGAGAACAAGAAGAAGTATGTATCTACCTATATACAGTATCGAGGGGGGCTCCTCCTCCGTCACGCTGCACCTCAAGCAGTGGCTGGACGGCGGCTGTGTCATGTCCCACTTCGTCGTCGAGAACAAGAAGAAGTATGTATCTACCTATATACAGTATCGAGGGGGGCTCCTCCTCCGTCACGCTGCACCTCAAGCAGTGGCTGGACGGCGGCTGTGTCATGTCCCACTTCGTCGTCGAGAACAAGAAGAAGTATGTATCTACCTATATACAGTATCGAGGGGGGCTCCTCCTCCGTCACGCTGCACCTCAAGCAGTGGCTGGACGGCGGCTGTGTCATGTCCCACTTCGTCGTCGAGAACAAGAAGAAGTATGTATCTACCTATATACAGTATCGAGGGGGGCTCCTCCTCCGTCACGCTGCACCTCAAGCAGTGGCTGGACGGCGGCTGTGTCATGTCCCACTTCGTCGTCGAGAACAAGAAGAAGTATGTATCTACCTATATACAGTATCGAGGGGGGCTCCTCCTCCGTCACGCTGCACCTCAAGCAGTGGCTGGACGGCGGCTGTGTCATGTCCCACTTCGTCGTCGAGAACAAGAAGAAGTATGTATCTACCTATATACAGTATCGAGGGGGGCTCCTCCTCCGTCACGCTGCACCTCAAGCAGTGGCTGGACGGCGGCTGTGTCATGTCCCACTTCGTCGTCGAGAACAAGAAGAAGTATGTATCTACCTATATACAGTATCGAGGGGGGCTCCTCCTCCGTCACGCTGCACCTCAAGCAGTGGCTGGACGGCGGCTGTGTCATGTCCCACTTCGTCGTCGAGAACAAGAAGAAGTATGTATCTACCTATATACAGTATCGAGGGGGGCTCCTCCTCCGTCACGCTGCACCTCAAGCAGTGGCTGGACGGCGGCTGTGTCATGTCCCACTTCGTCGTCGAGAACAAGAAGAAGTATGTATCTACCTATATACAGTATCGAGGGGGGCTCCTCCTCCGTCACGCTGCACCTCAAGCAGTGGCTGGACGGCGGCTGTGTCATGTCCCACTTCGTCGTCGAGAACAAGAAGAAGTATGTATCTACCTATATACAGTATCGAGGGGGGCTCCTCCTCCGTCACGCTGCACCTCAAGCAGTGGCTGGACGGCGGCTGTGTCATGTCCCACTTCGTCGTCGAGAACAAGAAGAAGTATGTATCTACCTATATACAGTATCGAGGGGGGCTCCTCCTCCGTCACGCTGCACCTCAAGCAGTGGCTGGACGGCGGCTGTGTCATGTCCCACTTCGTCGTCGAGAACAAGAAGAAGTATGTATCTACCTATATACAGTATCGAGGGGGGCTCCTCCTCCGTCACGCTGCACCTCAAGCAGTGGCTGGACGGCGGCTGTGTCATGTCCCACTTCGTCGTCGAGAACAAGAAGAAGTATGTATCTACCTATATACAGTATCGAGGGGGGCTCCTCCTCCGTCACGCTGCACCTCAAGCAGTGGCTGGACGGCGGCTGTGTCATGTCCCACTTCGTCGTCGAGAACAAGAAGAAGTATGTATCTACCTATATACAGTATCGAGGGGGGCTCCTCCTCCGTCACGCTGCACCTCAAGCAGTGGCTGGACGGCGGCTGTGTCATGTCCCACTTCGTCGTCGAGAACAAGAAGAAGTATGTATCTACCTATATACAGTATCGAGGGGGGCTCCTCCTCCGTCACGCTGCACCTCAAGCAGTGGCTGGACGGCGGCTGTGTCATGTCCCACTTCGTCGTCGAGAACAAGAAGAAGTATGTATCTACCTATATACAGTATCGAGGGGGGCTCCTCCTCCGTCACGCTGCACCTCAAGCAGTGGCTGGACGGCGGCTGTGTCATGTCCCACTTCGTCGTCGAGAACAAGAAGAAGTATGTATCTACCTATATACAGTATCGAGGGGGGCTCCTCCTCCGTCACGCTGCACCTCAAGCAGTGGCTGGACGGCGGCTGTGTCATGTCCCACTTCGTCGTCGAGAACAAGAAGAAGTATGTATCTACCTATATACAGTATCGAGGGGGGCTCCTCCTCCGTCACGCTGCACCTCAAGCAGTGGCTGGACGGCGGCTGTGTCATGTCCCACTTCGTCGTCGAGAACAAGAAGAAGTATGTATCTACCTATATACAGTATCGAGGGGGGCTCCTCCTCCGTCACGCTGCACCTCAAGCAGTGGCTGGACGGCGGCTGTGTCATGTCCCACTTCGTCGTCGAGAACAAGAAGAAGTATGTATCTACCTATATACAGTATCGAGGGGGGCTCCTCCTCCGTCACGCTGCACCTCAAGCAGTGGCTGGACGGCGGCTGTGTCATGTCCCACTTCGTCGTCGAGAACAAGAAGAAGTATGTATCTACCTATATACAGTATCGAGGGGGGCTCCTCCTCCGTCACGCTGCACCTCAAGCAGTGGCTGGACGGCGGCTGTGTCATGTCCCACTTCGTCGTCGAGAACAAGAAGAAGTATGTATCTACCTATATACAGTATCGAGGGGGGCTCCTCCTCCGTCACGCTGCACCTCAAGCAGTGGCTGGACGGCGGCTGTGTCATGTCCCACTTCGTCGTCGAGAACAAGAAGAAGTATGTATCTACCTATATACAGTATCGAGGGGGGCTCCTCCTCCGTCACGCTGCACCTCAAGCAGTGGCTGGACGGCGGCTGTGTCATGTCCCACTTCGTCGTCGAGAACAAGAAGAAGTATGTATCTACCTATATACAGTATCGAGGGGGGCTCCTCCTCCGTCACGCTGCACCTCAAGCAGTGGCTGGACGGCGGCTGTGTCATGTCCCACTTCGTCGTCGAGAACAAGAAGAAGTATGTATCTACCTATATACAGTATCGAGGGGGGCTCCTCCTCCGTCACGCTGCACCTCAAGCAGTGGCTGGACGGCGGCTGTGTCATGTCCCACTTCGTCGTCGAGAACAAGAAGAAGTATGTATCTACCTATATACAGTATCGAGGGGGGCTCCTCCTCCGTCACGCTGCACCTCAAGCAGTGGCTGGACGGCGGCTGTGTCATGTCCCACTTCGTCGTCGAGAACAAGAAGAAGTATGTATCTACCTATATACAGTATCGAGGGGGGCTCCTCCTCCGTCACGCTGCACCTCAAGCAGTGGCTGGACGGCGGCTGTGTCATGTCCCACTTCGTCGTCGAGAACAAGAAGAAGTATGTATCTACCTATATACAGTATCGAGGGGGGCTCCTCCTCCGTCACGCTGCACCTCAAGCAGTGGCTGGACGGCGGCTGTGTCATGTCCCACTTCGTCGTCGAGAACAAGAAGAAGTATGTATCTACCTATATACAGTATCGAGGGGGGCTCCTCCTCCGTCACGCTGCACCTCAAGCAGTGGCTGGACGGCGGCTGTGTCATGTCCCACTTCGTCGTCGAGAACAAGAAGAAGTATGTATCTACCTATATACAGTATCGAGGGGGGCTCCTCCTCCGTCACGCTGCACCTCAAGCAGTGGCTGGACGGCGGCTGTGTCATGTCCCACTTCGTCGTCGAGAACAAGAAGAAGTATGTATCTACCTATATACAGTATCGAGGGGGGCTCCTCCTCCGTCACGCTGCACCTCAAGCAGTGGCTGGACGGCGGCTGTGTCATGTCCCACTTCGTCGTCGAGAACAAGAAGAAGTATGTATCTACCTATATACAGTATCGAGGGGGGCTCCTCCTCCGTCACGCTGCACCTCAAGCAGTGGCTGGACGGCGGCTGTGTCATGTCCCACTTCGTCGTCGAGAACAAGAAGAAGTAACGCACCTTTATTAATCTCAAAATACAGGACCTATTACGAAATTGAAAGATGTTTAACAGATTGATCCGATCTATTTGCCTTCGAGCCGATCGACGAGCACTTTGCATTTCTACTAGTTAATCGTTCCACTAACCTAACTTCGATCCCCTCGCTGAGCTGCGCTAAGCAAGCCTCGGTAAATGGAGCTTTTCATAAGGTTGTAACAAATACATCACTACCTGCATCTCTAGTGTAAACTATTACAAGCCTAAAACTAGATTCCGTTCTTTTATTTTTTGTTCAAGCATTCTCTATTTACATTACAATATGAGGCATTGTTTAAAAATCTGTGTACTTTCAGGGGCGCTGCTGAGTGGAATCAAATCTCAAACGCTGTGAAACCTGGTGGAAACTTTGTTGTACTTGGTAAGCTGTAACTTGTTATACTATGTGGGGCAGTCAAAACTAGAAATTGGTCAAAATGATTCAAGTACTTGACAAATGGATATACTTATCCTTTCGGAAAATTAAACACAAACATAGGGTTTCGTACCATTATCACAAAGTTTGTTGTATGGGAGGCCCACTTAAACATTTATGTAATTCTGTTTTTAGTAAGTATTTGTTGTAATAGCGGTATTAGACACATCATCTGTGAAACTTCAATTGTCTAGCTATCAAGGTTCGTGAGATAGAGCCTAGTTTAAGTTCCTCTGAGAGGCGGAATTGACTCGAAAAGAAAAAGAGCCTAGTGACAGACAGACGGACAGTGAATAATGGGGAGGAACACTAACTTTTTATCCCGGCAAAGGGCGATGTTCCACTAATCTAGTTTAGTTTAGTTTCGCTGAACCTTTTCCGCACTTAGCCTCACAATTGGGCCATTGTACGTGATTTCTTAGAGGGCTTAAGACGCCACGTGAGCCTACCCCGCATTGGCGAATATCCCATGCCTTCGGACCGTGGTTTGTCCTAGGACATGTCGGTTTCCTCACGATGTTTTTCCTTCACCGTAAGAGCGATGTTAATAGCGCACTTAATTTTTTTTTAAAGAAAAAGACATTGGTACGCGGTCGGCCTCGAAACCACGACCTTCGGAATGAAAGTCGCGGTATCTACCACTAGACCATCACCGCTCTTCGACTAATCTAATTTTGAAATAAGAACTGCCAAATAGTAGGTATTTTCACAACTCTCGGCGGTTTCATTTATGTTTACGTTTATATTTAATTAAAATGCCTCAATGTAGTAGGAGCATTTTTCCTATAATGTTTTTCTTTGAGACCAAACAAGACACCGACATAAATGGATTATTTTTAGATAATTTTAATACTAAAACACAAAGACTCCAACTTGACTTAACAGTACAGGCGAGACCACAAAATTAAAAAAGAAAGCTTAGTCGACTAGAGCGCCATCTGCTCACAGCTTTGCGTGTTCCACCTCATTAGTATAAGGGTCTCGTTTATCCTTTGGCTACGGAACCCTAAAAACGTCCTCTTTACTATATGTTTTCCCTCGACAGACCTCGAGCCCGCAACTTGGTACGTGCTAAGGATCTCAGCCCACAACAACGCCGGTTTCAACGTCGCCGAGTATGAATTCGCTACTCTAACTTTGACTGGAGGTATTTATAACTAGAAAAAATACAATATTTCTCATTAAATTACGTTTTTTATTAGTGACGCGTCATTTTTTTTATCTTTTCATATTCGAACACAATTTAGCCGCGACATAAATAAGTGACCATCCAAGTGACGTGATCTAAAATGTAGCATGATTACCATGAAGATATGTGTTCACTAGTGGCACCACAGGCCTTCGTATCGGATCGCAGATCAAACGACTTCGGCCGGTAAAGTTACTCACTAGATCGCACCCAAGGGTCACGAATATGAGAATTAGAATCCCCATGAACTAGAGAAAATTGAATCCTAGAAACGTATACCTATATTGTTACTTGTTTTACTGGCTGTGCCCCGCAGTTTCACCCGTGTAAGTCCCGATCCCACGGGAATATCGGAACGGTATAAAAAGTATGTGTTATTCCAGGTCTTCAGTTATCTACATCCAGTTTCATTGCAATTGGTTCAGCGGTTATGGCGTGAAGGAGTAACAAACATATTCACAAACAAACTTTCACGTTTATAATATTTAAGATAGTAGAAAATAGAATTGGATGTGGTTACGAAACATTGAATTCGCTATAATTAATGTACCTGAAATGCATCGCCTTTTTATTTTAATTTCCATCGATATAACAGTATGGCCCTTATTACAAAACGAAGTTAAAGTGTAACCCTGGTTTATGGTCAGATTGCAGAAGGCTGCCAGTAGACGAGAAGTGTGGTATAACGTGATAAATCCTTAATTAACTCGTTATCCACATTATAATATTTTTATCTGAAGCCTTCCGTAAAAGGTTAAAATCTGACCGTAAGGCGGCGTTTTCACCAGAGAGATGTAGGAATGCGTAAGGGGAGATATGTTTGTTAAAAACCAATAGAATCGCTGCATTTACCTAGCCTCGCTTCTAGATGTAAATGGAGCAATTCTATTGGTTCTTAACAAAAACATCTCTGGTGAAACGCTCTGGTGAAAAGGCCCCCTTATGGTCAAGATTTAACCATTTACAAAAGGATTCAGACAAAAATATTATAATGTGGTAAACGTATTAATAAAGAAATTACCACGTTATTACATATTTCTCGTCTACAGGAAGCCTTCAGCAACCTGACCTTAAACCAGGTTTACACTGACGACGCAGCTTAAACTATGGTTTACGCTTAAACTTCGTTTTGTTATAAAGGGCATGTGTGTAACACAAGGCTTGCATTTCAGGTACGATAGCGCCCGCGCGCGAGCTCGGCGGCGGCTCGCTCACCACCGAACAAACGATCAAGATAATCCTCTCTCACTTGAACCTGATCGTGCCGGTCGTCGCGGCCATATTGGTCATCATTATTGCTATAATCGTGGTCTGCGTCGTTCGCAGTGCCCGGGACCCACACAAAGGTAATAACAACTAATGTGATCTAGGTACGGTGGCTCCGTTGCCTGGCAACGCGGATACTAAGGAGCTCCCGGCGTGGGTGAGGGCGTGGCTTGAGCCAGAAGTGCTGGTCCCGATCCTTGCCACGATTGTCGTCTTCATTGTCGGAGTCGTCGTCATCTGTCTCACTCTCGCTCGCAGGAATGCCCCGCACAGACTGCGAGGTCAGAAGGATATGTACTGTATGTATGGTGGAACGCCGCTTTCTTTATTATTTTATAATTCATAACCATCTACATTTTATTTTTTAAGACAAAAATGAGTTTTAACAAATGCGATTCCAAAATTCTGTTCTTGGCTGACTTATGGTTCGTCTTGAACCGTATCTACTGCTACTCCACGAGAACTTAAGCCGTAGGGTTGAAATGTTATTGTCGCGGGTTCGAATCCTAATAAAAGCAGAAATTTGGAATAGCATATTTCCAAAAACTTTTTTATCACCTATTCCGTTTTGTCTGTCACTCCTAATTCACCTTTTAGACATCCAAGTTTTCTATTTTACTCGAAAATCATTGTTAAATATTGTTTGCTTGTGTAACCCTAATCGTATAGATGTGATGTCATTGATTAATACTGTTTAACTTAATATTTACTCGTACGGAACAAGGTGAATATTGAAAATCAATTAATTTAGTACTTTTTGATTAAGAGCTCGCTAATTAATTTAATAATGTACCAGAAAGTAATGATAAGCGTCCAGCAGAGGCGAAATGGATAATACCTACTGCCAATGATGCTAAACAATCCTAAACTAACAATGTAAAACACAATATTATGTGACTGCTATATCAAATATTGAATTTATTGATTATACAGAGCATACCATTTTAAAATAAATGAAAGACATGACACCTGCAACTACGCGAAAACGCGTAAACACTCTGAAAGGCTATTCAGAGGCTTCGGCCCCATACCGAAATTCGATAACACAACTCTGTATCGCTCAGCGCGACTCATGACAGTGACAGGACGAGCCATTTCGGCTCGGGATCGGAGAACTGTGAAAACCCCCCTCTGGTATCCTGAGGTAGACGGCAGCCCACTTCAATGTGCTTACTTCCCCCCCAGATGACGCCGTGTACAACGCATCGCAGGCGGGCGGTCTGGGCGGCGCGGGCGGCACGCTGGACAAGCGCGGCGGACTGCGCGACGAGCTCGGCTACATCGCGCCGCCCAACCGCAAGCTGCCGCCCGTGCCCGGCTCCAACTACAACACCTGCGACCGCGTCAAGAGGCAGGCGGTCATCAGTGAGTACACTACACTGCAATACACAGACTATACTATACAATACACATACTACGCTACACTTTACTGTGACTACATTACACTACAATACACATACTATACTGTGACTACATTACACTACACCATGTACAGACTACACTACACTATACGCAGACTACACTACACTTTACACAGACTAAACTACACCATACACAGACTACACTACACTATACGTTGAATACACAATGCATAGACTACACTCGCTCGCCACACGCCCGAACTCTGTCTCTCTCTTACTTTTTATGATACTCAAAGAGAGATAGTACACCAGTTGCGCGCGTGTAATACGCGGGTATGCGTTGGTCTAGTAACGCAACTTTAACAGTCCACCAGCATATTTCGCTAAGCGATATCTTGTTACAAATCGCTGAGTTGCGGTGGCTCCAGACATTAATCAAACCTGAGCAAAAATCGACAATATCTATATCTCTTTCACAACACACGTAAAGTCGTTCTTTTGCACAAACTTTCAAACCTCAACAACTATTTATTGCTTTTCGAGTGTTATTTAATTAGGTTATATCTAGTTAGCTCGGATTTGGGCAGCTTTTGGGAAACGGAAAGGTATACTATGGGTAGGTATGATAGAAATAAATGGGAATTATGGCATTGATGGTAAGGTCTTATCTACATAAGTCTAGATTACGGTAAAATTAGTTTTACTACCTCGCTTTTTATATCATTTTCCTTGCACGAATGTTTCACTTTTCCTTATTTCACATCTAGATGTTGTATTGTCGATGGTGAAGGCAACTTTTAATACTGTGTTGTCCAATATCGTCCATTGTCCAGCAAAAGTTGTCGCTTGAAAACATATATTGTGACATAAAATTGGCTACAACTTTTATAAGTGTAAAACTCCCTTTTTGGTCGTAAATCTATCTTTATCCAATAGACTTATTGATAAATCAAATTAAAAAAAAATGTTATTACGTCAAAAAGTCATTAGGCATAAATATAGATTGCACGTTTTGTAATGTTCAAATCCGCCTCTACTCGGGACTATGATCTCACTTATTGTTTTCGTTTCGATACTCATTTTTTTGTGAAAATCTGCTACATGTACATGAGCTAGATTTTTAATCTCAATTAAACTTTTTTGCTGCAAATTTCGCATAGTAAACAAATCAACAATAAAATATAGGCGGGAATAACATATAAACACTTCCCTCGCAATCGGGTAAAAAGTGAGATGATAAGTGCCCGAGTGTATAAGTAAAGGCATAGAGGTGGTTGCGCATGCGCGTCGTATTGCGTACGCGTCCGCACCGCGTACGTAACGCAGTAGTGTGGTTCAGTGGGCGCGCATTCCACGTGGGACCCGCGCCGGCATCACTACGAGCGCGTGCGGCGACCGATGATGGTGCGGCGCGCTGGCTCCGGCGACACTATCTCTACAGGTCAGACTGCTTTCTGCTTCGGTACTTAAATATAGACCTCATTAACCTACATGCTACGAAAACTATATAGAAAAACCTTAATAATAGCACCAGTAGTACGATGATTTACGCGTAGCAAATACTGACAATCACGTTTGCTTGAAAGCCTAAAGACGCCTCTACCAATGTCTAACACCAGATGCGATGCGTCAAAAAAAATCACGTGCAATTTGTTTAATTATGTGCTCGGGAGTCAATCTGAGGCACTTCGTCTTTATCACGACGAACCCCCTTACTTATAAACGGTAATTAACAGATGGATAAACTATGTATTGTTTGTCTTTCACTGTGACATAAAATTTCAAAGTTGACAGACAGAGACAAACGTCACATAATCATCGTTTATAAGTAAGGGGGGAAGTGGTACAGACAACAGATCTACAGATACAAAGTGGTGCAGAATGAAGATGTTGTCGTTTGTACCACTTCGTCTTTGCCAAACTGGTATGATTTTAATTGAAGTCTATGTTTTTTGCATGATACAATAAATAGTACATATAACACGCACGTATGCATACTAACAGTATTTTGTTACGATGTTGTATATAAAAACAGCGCATGATCAAAAGAGTTGATTTTTACTGAATCATATAGGAGTGAGAGTGGAGTGCAGTGGTATCTACTAACCCAGTTCGTCAGGTAAGAGTACGAAAATTATTTATTGTGCACTTTTGTTAACAATATTTTGTTATTTTTGGTTGCTTATTATCTAACCCCAGTTATTTTATTTTGCAATGAAAACTAACCATGCCATAAATGTACTAAATAACAAACATCCATAGCGTAGACAAAACACCAACAAAATAGTGGGTAAATAAACACACATTTAAAGATTATTAGAAGCTTAGACTTCAATGCCCCTAGTGAGATTCGAATCCACAAAAGTCGGGCAATCTACCGCCTTTGATAGATCAAAGATAGATTATGTTGAATTTGTGGACCGTATTATCTAGACAGAGCTAGATAATACAGTCCACAAATTCAACATAATCGACTAGAGTGACTGTGTTGAATTTGTGGAACGCATTATGTACCCTTATTCGCAATAAATGAATTATGATTATGATTTTCTTATTTACGAGGGAAGATCGTGGCGTCATCACCCTAAAGTATGATCGATCAGATTAAACACTCGAAGAAAGAAAAAAAAACTTAGAGGAAAAATCTTGATCCTGACTGTGCGGAATCAAAGTTCGGCGCGTTTGTCCTTACAAACATATGTATGGTATATAAAGAAGTGTCTGTATCCGTATAGGTATGGAAGATGAGATCTGCCCTTACGCCACGTTCCACCTGCTCGGGTTCCGTGAGGAGATGGACCCCAGCAAGGCGCTCGCCTTCCCGCACCACCACGCCGCGCACGCCGGCACCCTGGCGCACCCGCACCCGCACCACCCGGCACACTCGCGCGCCGGCTCACAGAGCATGGTGAGTATACCACGATATACAATAGCTAGTAGGGTCCCGCGGTTCCACCCAGGTTAGTGCAGATTTTCCAAAAACCACAAAGAACATATTCTCTAAATTTCAAGTCTCTAGGACCAACAGTTTAGGCTCTGCATTGACATATAGTTCAGTCATTGAGTCAGTCAATCAATCAGCCAGGACTTCGAATTGTTTAGGTCTAGAGGAGTCCCAACTCAGTCTGTGGACCATCTGGTTTAGTGCCCATTGTGCACCAGGCCCAGGGACATGATCTGTCTATAACTAATCTTGGACCCTCTAGTACCCTCCTGTACCGTAAGGGCTCTTTTGCGGAATGACATACGCTACATGGTCGAACGGTTAGGAGCCTATATCCTAAACTGTTTCTTTAAAAGTATATATTTTTTTAAATCTTACTAAATATATAATGTAAAACTAATGAACGGAATGGTTTGCAGCCCCGTGCCAACAGCCGCTACGCCCGCAAGAACTCGCAAGGAGGACAAAGCGCCATCTACTCTACCGCTCCCGAATACGACGACCCCGCTACTTGCGCTGAAGAGGACCAATACGTAAGTAACACATGTTGTAACTAAAGTTATTGTTATGTATTGTGTCACCTAGGTTCTCATTTATGTAATCTCAATCGAATCTAAAGAAAATGTTGCTTTTACGTCATTTTTGTGATTACTGATATACAATTCGACCGTTATAGTCGCTAACAAATTGCTATTGCAATTGAAAATAGTGACTGCAACTGTCAAATTGTTTATCCGTACTCGATAAAAGTGACGTGAAAGCAACAGTTTGCAACGGAATTACTGAATTAGCTATCTGTTAACTACAATATTTATGTAGTTGTCCCAAATATGAGCTTGTACTGTATATGTCCCAGCGTGCCCGCTACTCGCGGCCGATGTACGCGTGCGGGCCGGAGTACGACGAGCCGGCGTGCTGCGCGCCCGAGGACGAGCAGTACACCGGCGCCTACGGCACGCCCTACTCCGACCACTACGGATCTAGGCCCAGCATCGGTAAGTGTGTATGTACAGCGTGCCCGCTACTCGCGGCCGATGTACGCGTGCGGGCCGGAGTACGACGAGCCGGCGTGCTGCGCGCCCGAGGACGAGCAGTACACCGGCGCCTACGGCACGCCCTACTCCGACCACTACGGATCTAGGCCCAGCATCGGTAAGTGTGTATGTACAGCGTGCCCGCTACTCGCGCCCGATGTACGCGTGCGGGCCGGAGTACGACGAGCCGGCGTGCTGCGCGCCCGAGGACGAGCAGTACACCGGCGCCTACGGCACGCCCTACTCCGACCACTACGGATCTAGGCCCAGCATCGGTAAGTGTGTATGTACAGCGTGCCCGCTACTCGCGGCCGATGTACGCGTGCGGGCCGGAGTACGACGAGCCGGCGTGCTGCGCGCCCGAGGACGAGCAGTACACCGGCGCCTACGGCACGCCCTACTCCGACCACTACGGATCTAGGCCCAGCATCGGTAAGTGTGTATGTACAGCGTGCCCGCTACTCGCGCCCGATGTACGCGTGCGGGCCGGAGTACGACGAGCCGGCGTGCTGCGCGCCCGAGGACGAGCAGTACACCGGCGCCTACGGCACGCCCTACTCCGACCACTACGGATCTAGGCCCAGCATCGGTAAGTGTGTATGTACAGCGTGCCCGCTACTCGCGGCCGATGTACGCGTGCGGGCCGGAGTACGACGAGCCGGCGTGCTGCGCGCCCGAGGACGAGCAGTACACCGGCGCCTACGGCACGCCCTACTCCGACCACTACGGATCTAGGCCCAGCATCGGTAAGCTGCTTCTAATCACTGCCAATACGGCCGTGAGAGTAAAACCTAAGGCGTCACGTCACTTACGTCAACAAAATGTCAACTTTTAAGGTTTATAGACGTTCATTAAGTAATTTGTTTTATTGAATATGGATTCCATAAGTGGAACACTAATGAGTGATGTACGATCCATCAGTGTGGAAACTTACTAAACAGTGACGTAAATAATACGCTATAAGGGAATGCATTTTGAACATTATGCTACTCATAGTTGAGCTCATCTCATCTCTATCTCCCCAGCGGTGATCTCAGCCGGCACCCGCAAGGCGGGCTCCCCCGAGCCGCCGCCGCCTCCCCCCCGCAACGCCACCCAGGACAACAACTGCTCGTCCAGCTTCAACGAGAGCAAGGACTCCAACGAGATCTCGGAGGCCGAGTGTGACCAGCCGCGCAACTACCCCGGTAAACTTACACGACACTCTCACGTCACGTCATCGCGTCACACGGTATAGTGCCATCTCACTAACGCTGCGTTACCATCAAGGATGCGTAGCGAGATAGGTTTGATAGGATCACTTGATTCTAAAATGGAGCGATCTTATCGGTTTCTCGTTGCATCCTTGAGGGAAAGTTGGAAACTTAACCTAAAGGTCCAGTTAACAGTTCGCGTACAGATATCGGCAGGCCATTATACAACGCAACTTACAACGTAGAGAACACTATGTTGCGATGTATAGAACTGACAGGCCTAGTGGGACCCTCAATAAACTGAGATGACTAATTATAACTACAAAGTAACTAAGGTATACTTGTCGGAAATCCTTCCACTACAGCATTTTTACCTTCACTTGTCAAGCCAAGAGTGAATCTTCTAGGTAAGCGTGCTACATATTGGATCACACGTCACTGTGTCAATGAATGTAAAACAAAAACTGCACAAGCTACTGTTTGTGCGTACAAAACGCTTTTAAAAAATGGCCTCCAAATCGCTTTTGCTGGAACTCTGTTTGTTGATGCAAATGCAAATGCAAATGTTGATTCGATTCGAATGCGCCCGCGCAGCCTGCACCAATTTTTGTAAATAATTTTGTACGCATTCCATTTTCATTTGCAAAACTTGTCTGATTTCATCCATCATTAAAAGTAAATAATTAAAGGAATAAAGTGGAATAAATGTACTTTGCTAAAATTTTAGACAAAAAAAAACTGAAAGGGACAGGATTCATATATCATATCAAATTTTCAAACCTCACCTACCTTTTACATTATTAAAAACTATAACTAGACCTTACCATACAGTTGAAAACAAGAAGGCAAACAAAAAAGAATGTCATCATTAAATTTTCAAACATCAAAATTCATATAATCATCAAATAATAAAATTCATCATTAGAAATGTGTTAATACGATACTAATATTACAATTGGTTTACGCACACTCTGGTGTCACCTGAACAGAAGATGGTAAAACTTTGAATCCAATATTCTGATCCTTTTATGTTTCTTATAATATTTGTGACTGACAGCATGCCTTTCAGTAAACATCATTGAAAAAATGTAGGCTTCAGGATTAGACTTCTTGTAATTGGCTTAAGTATTTTGATTTTTTCCAAATTCTCTTCTTTCTCTACTTGACGAAATTAATAGAACAAACTGCATCAAATCTATTGTACCTAAACTAAAAATAGAGGTGCTCTATACCCTATTTCAGAAACTTAGATCAAAATTGTAAACGAGGAACTGTCTGTCGTTACATTTTAGTTAGTTTCAGGTACTTATGGTTAGTTCTATTAGTTTTGTGGACTAAACTTCTACAGTCAAATTTCTCAATGTACAAATAAGTGATTAATATTTTATGTGCTTAGAAGTGGACGTGTTAACAATTATTTTCTCTTTTGAAATGGTTCCGTAGATTTTAGTATGTGTTTTAAAATTCACATCTTCGTACTACAATAGAATTTTATTTCTGAAAAAAGAGGTCATTCGAATATAATGTAGACAAAACAGGGGGTGACTATTTGATTTGTTTCTTAGTTTTTTATCAGGACGTGGGGAGGGGAATTAAGGGTTACTTTAAAATTACTTTAAATATGTATAAGAAAAAGAAAAATACAAAATAATCTCTTTCTAAGGTTTAGGAGAGTAAAGCTCAAAATACACGATGACGCTTACACTGACACTTTACCTAAAACAGACCACACTTACAGCACACATGTAAAGAAATTCGTGCATGTGTGATGTAGGTGTGGTATGTTTAGGTAAAGTGTAAATGTCATCGAATATTTTGAGCTCAAGAACGAGGCGACTGTTACCATTTCCATACAAACTTAATACCAAAATAAATTATGAAAAAATTAGTTTTCTACCTTAATATCGATATTATTCGGATTAAGATTTTACTTTTAAGGGTCCCCATCACAAGGTTTTCCAAAATATTCATTCGAAAAAAATAAAACGGAGAAACATTTTTTCATTGAAAAATTTTTCACCGTTTTATTTGTTACTAGCAGCTCCCCGCGGTTTTACCCGCATAAGTCCCGATCCCGTGGGAATATCGAGATCAAAAATAGCTTATAAGCCTTCCTCAATAAATGGACTATCCAACACCAAAAGAACTTTTTAAATCGGACCAGTGGTTCCTGAGATTAGCGCGTTCAAACAAACAAACTCTTTCGCTTTATAATATTAGTATAGATGGGGACCCTTTAAAAGTAAAATCTTAATCCGAATAATATCGATATTAAGGTAGAAAAATACATTTTTCATCATTTATTTTTGTATTAAGTTTGTATGGAAATGGTAAGAGTCGCCTCGTCCTTAACTGTTTTACAGACAAGGAAGTGAAGAAGTCTAAAAATCATAAAAAATCGAAATTACCTACGTAATACTCGAATGACCCGTAACATCTTGATAAAATATAGACATCTAAATATGAGCGCGTATTGTACGAAGATGTGAAGTAGTGCAGAAGGCTCCAGGTCTCGTCCCGCTAGTGTAGATGCGTCGTGACTTGTGTGTTGTTACAGTCAGGGCCCACACCGCCAAGGACGGTATACACAGCGAGGAAATGAGGAAACTCATTGACAGGTCAGTCTTTATCTCTTCTATACAAACCTCCAATCATACTCGTATCTGACACGTTCCATGAACGACTAGTCCATATACTTATTATAAATGAAACACGTAATTGAAAAGGCTTCATCGCATAGGGGAGGTAATATCGGGACACGTAGTTAACTGACCCCAAGTTAATATTCGGTTTTATTTAGATTTGTTTTAAATGATTATTATGCACCTATAATAATAATTAGTTATTCAGGCATAATTTTATGTTACTTAAATAGTTGCCCGTGGACAGTAGACTATTTATTATTAATACTTGATAGAAAATTTGGGCCACGATCAATACAAGGATGCTTGCTTATCCTTCGCCAGCTGCGAGCGTTCTGTTAAATGAGAAGACAG
Organism: Idaea biselata; assembly: GCA_958496205.1. Taxonomy (NCBI): domain Eukaryota; kingdom Metazoa; phylum Arthropoda; class Insecta; order Lepidoptera; family Geometridae; genus Idaea; species Idaea biselata. The sequence goes on from OY292397.1 coordinate 6,747,174, forward strand.
TTCCTCGTTCTACCCCTCTCATTACAGTATCCCGTACCACTACTACGTCTGCACACCTCAAACCCTTTAAACCCGCGGAAGCATTTTCAGTTACGTGTTTAGACTATAAACTAAATGTTGAAGATCATTGTGATAACAGCATTTCATCAACTGTTATTCAATTTATAGATTGGTAAATCTATAAATTTACACTCGATAATTTATGACAAAATTAATAATTCAGAAATAACATTTAAACGAGTTTTAAATAATTCAAGTTAACCCCAGGTACTAAACCGTATCCTTGTGTGTGCGCTAGCACGAGAGTTCCATGTCATGTCCTAGTTAATACTAAATTGAAGCATTATTAGATGTCTAGTATATGCTCGTTATTAAGCATGTGTTATGTTCTGCATCCGTGATCTACAGGAAACAGTAAGTCCAAGTATGTCGATATAATTTACATACTGTATGTGCCCTTCTTCCGCTGTGTTTATGTTCCATTATTAACCTTTTGTGGCTAACACTCTTTAACTCTTGCACCTATTACTTCCAATTGTTTAGCTGGAACTACGGTAAGACGAAATCTTAAATGCAGCTAATTTTTTGGTTTTATTTTTTTGAATATTGCATTGCCATAACTAAAAAAATATTAAACATGCATTTAAAATGTGATACGTTTAAAAGTTTAGCTGCTAGCTATAACCCTTAATGAACTTATAAATTAAAGCAAATTTATATACAGCTATATCCTAAAATTGTAACCGTTTCATAGAGTGTAGAACCTGCCTGGCACATAGCTGATGCGGTATGCTACAATAGAACTCCTGATCCAAAGCGCAGCAAGACCAGAATTAATCCAACTGCCTATCCCTCGTTTGGAGTAAAACTTCACCTCGTCCTACTTGAAACTTCACTGCGTCATACAAACGAACTTTGCGTAGTGTAGCCTAGGAGTTTGTATGGCACAATGAGTTTTAGGTGGTCGAATTTTCCATACAAACGTAGTTTAGTACCAAATTAATTTACATATGTCTGTCTACCCTTATTACATGGTGTAATTCGAACTAATGTATACTAAGATTTTTCTTCTGTTTTCGCGATGTTGCGTTGTATTGAAATTATAGACATTTTTTTGGTTTTGATCGCGTAGTGTTTATTTTATCATTGTTCCAACGCTCAAAGTTTCGAGACCTTTACAGGTCCCTTCTGGACCTGTAATTGACTGGAACAATGCTAAAAGTACTAAACACCACGCGATTAAAACCGAAAAATGTCTATAATTAATTATGTATACTGTATTTATTTAGGTTTTTATTCTTAGCTTCTTTATTATTCACCTGAGACGAGTTTATAATTTTATTTTCAGTGAATATTTTAGAATTTATCTACGGATAAGAATCAAGATAATCAAAACTTATATAACCCCATATAATAGGGTGGACTCGAAACCACATATTGTAAATTCGGTGTTACGTTAGTATGGGAAAGGAAAGGTCCGCAAGTACGACGACTGCGGGCGGTATTCAGTAACAAGTTGTGTGGACGTTACAGACCAGAAGCAACCACCCCAGTCCCCCAGCAAGCAGTCCACGGACGGGGGGGACTCACAGCCTACGATACTGTGGCAGTGTAACCTGTAAGTCGCCACAACCGCCACAACGTATCCTCCACGACCGCGGTCGACCGTCGAGCGGCACACGACACCGAGCTACAAACAATTCTATTATAATTTAATCGGAACATCACCATCTTGCTGATGTACGCCTCGCGCTTTCATTAAGTAACCTTACCGACTCTATTTCATACAGCTTCTTTTTTTTTTGCAACTTAGGTTATATTTATTATAATGCTAAAAAATATCAGCGAGATGGCGATACCTCGTGCCAAATGTCTGATTTCATTCTTCACGTGTGCTGCTACCTTATGTTGCTATTATTTTAAAATTATCCCAACTTAGTTGGCTGGATTTTTTGTCAATTTAGTTTGTATTTTTGTAAACGCACATTCGTGCCATGAAGTTACTCATTAGTTTCGTGTCTGTGGTAAATAAGATGAGATAATGTATAGAGTTGTCTACGTTCCCTTTCCGAGTCCAGTAAACGTAGGGTCGCGCGTCATAATTAGTCTTACCATTTATAACAAACAGAAATCTATGGTTGTGGTAGTTATTTCAAATGAATATATTTGAATTGAATAGGTTTGTAGGTGGCGCGTATATATTTGATTTCGAATTAGAATGTCTTCAGAGCTAAATGTTCTTCAGGACTTAGCGATCGCTATGTAAAACGAAAATTTAAAATTAATAAGTACATACTAGATTTGTATACTAGAATACTAGCTATACCTAAGTTGTTCTTTAGGTGTTCCCCGTTGTGGTCGAACTGGTTCAAAAGTCAAGCTTTGAAGACGTTCTAATCCGAAATTATGCTTTCACTCTAACTAAATCACCCTTTCTTTATATTATAACTAGTGAACTTGTTCTCATCTCCTTTGCCACAGAAACATTTACGTTTTAAGTTTTAATTGTTTTATTTGTTTAGCTTAATTTAAAGAAAGTTTTGATGGAGCTGGCTACAAGGGGTGTGATGTAAGAATATTTCAATTTAAATTAAGCTCAACATGTAATATTGTGATATTTTGTATTTTTACCCCTTTATATTTTTTTATAAGAAGAAACAAGTTATTTACACCTAGTACTGGTGTCCTTTTAGAATTTAATCCTATTTCCAACAACTGAAAAGTTGATTCGATGCTTCCTTTTTGTATTAACTGGTTTAAATGCTTTTTGATTTTATTTGATAATCTTTGACATCAATTTGATTGTTTTGATTTGCATTTAAACATACTATTTAGTATTTAAGGTTAGATATAATCATTTTACTAGTAAATAATCGATTCTTAAAACTATGTAATCCGTAGCTAGTTAGTAACAGAAGAAAGTTACTCATTATTATACCTACTATAACTTTAAACTTAAGAATGTTTGAAAATAATAACTTTTAGGATAACTTTGCAATCGAAAAACTGCCATAACAACGCGTCTTATGCCATAACAAAGTTACCTTTGACTTATGAATAGGTATACGGTATCTATACCTGCCGTCTACACTTTACAATACAATACAATAGAACCAACACTGCTAATACGGAATTTATGATATTTTCTAATATTATTATCGTAGGGTATAAGGTGCATTTTATGGCGACCGACTCAACGTCACTAAGACACTCGTGTGACGGTAAGACAATTATTTTACCAACTACGTCATCACATATACGGTCTGAAACTACGGAAAGCGGACTGATAGAAGCCGTCTGCGTTCCATATAAAAGTACTCTATCGCAGGCTTTTGTATGGAATCGCGCAGGCCACAGCTTCACGCAGTAATAGACCTTACAGTGTCCGAGTTAAGAACCTGATTTGCTCACCGTCACAGAGTCACTATGTGACGATGAGTCGATCGCCCATTTTAATAATCATACCTAATCGTAATTTTGTCCTTCTATATATTATGCAAACGATTAGATGTAAGACACTAATGTGTCACTTTCTAGATGTTTCTCTTTATATGTTGTGCATTGTCGTGTAAGCTTCGCGAGGTAGGCTTCTAGTTGGGTTCGAAAACTTCCTAGCAACAGATATCTTCTTTAACCTTCCAATTAGAAAAAATGAACTTAAAAATTAAGAAAAATTTAAATGTGAACAAATTGATAACTATATTCGAAATGATAAGGAAAAGATTATATTCGAAAATAAACTTGATCGTAAAATATGTGGGCAGTATAAATAAACTATTAATATTAAGTTTTGGGTTATTTTGCTGTAGTGTTGCGTTTGGTTTGCAGCTAGTTGGAAGTAAGTTTACTATTTATTGATTACACGATACATAATATAGCTAACCGCAACTAACATACTGTACCAAAGTGTTTGATTTGTGTTAAATAAACTACTCAAAAGTCAACAGTATATCACTGTTTTATTTCAACTTACCCTTACATTTATAACCGTGTTACAGCAAACGCGTGACGTGCGTGAATGTCTCGCTCTCTTACTTTGTATGAAGCTGAAAGAGAGAAGCTGACGGCATCCGTGACGTATATACGCGCGTGTGCACGCGCACCGTAATGCCTTCGTAATAAATAATGTACGTGTATGGTGTGACACGCCCTTTATAGAATACTGAAATGTCTTACTCAAAATACCTTAGGAACAGTTGGCGAACTAGCAGCGCCTCGCGGTTTTACCCGCGTAAGTCCCGATCAAGAATATTATAAAAAAAGTAGCCTATGTGTTAATCCAGATCACCAGCTATCGGCATTCCAAGTTTCTTCGCAATCGGTTCAGTAGTTTTTACGTTATTGAAACACAAACATCTAAACTTTCGCATTTATAATATTAGTGAGACCTTCAATGTTCTACAACCTACTTAACCTCAATAATTAGAAACGTCTTCATCTCTACAACAGAGGTGTTTATTTATACATAGAATTTGTTAAATAATTACATAGAACTAACGTAACGGCAGCTTGATGAGAGTTGTTTACGCAGAAGCAGCCTTCACAATCTCCTCGGCGACTTCCACGGCGATCGCGGCTTCAGCCTTAGCCTGGAAATAATGAAAGCAAAATAGTAATTACTGTTGGCTTAACCAACTTCGATAAGTCGGATGATAGATTTGGTGACATTATAGACTAGGTACAATTTTGGTTATGTTGTTTATGCGGTGAATCACTATTTTCCAGAAAAAATGGCAATGTTTTTGCAAGTAAACAGGCTTATGTTTCTCGAATGTGAGATATAGCGATCCCGCACAGACACAAGCGTTTGAAAGTTGGCTTGTTTTTAGAGTAGGTATAAGGTAGTAGGAGTAGTTAGGTTAATCTATAAAATAAATAGTGCTTCAACAAACCTGTTCGTTTCCGGCGGAGTTCATTTCAGCCTGCGCTTTGCTGAGCGCCTCCTGCGCGGCGCCGCGGTCCAGACTCTCCAGGGGGTGAGCTTCCTCGGCCAGAACCTGTACACCCACAACCAACACGCAATTAATGGTGTGACATTAAAAAAAATGATGTTGTTTAAATATTATTGTATAATTTACTTGTTGTAATAGTTGCGCCCCGCGTTTTCACCTGTGTAAGTCCTGATCCCGTGGGAATATCGGAATGAAAAGTAGCCTTTGTGTTAATCCAGGACTCCGCTGTAGTTTTTCGCAATCTTTCAGTAGTTTCTACGTGAAGGAGCAACACACATACTTGTTTACTTACTTTCACATATTAGTGGGATTGGCATTTAATTTAAGATAAATTTTAGAAATCAAAATTTTACATAGATAAATATAGAGATTTAAACATTCATCATTACTTAGGGTGTTTTCCACACAATTTGGTCAGATTCATTTGGCAACTAGTCAAAACAATGTAAAAGAAGCATACATCCAAAGTACACAAGTTTTACATTTTATTGGAACAAAGTTTTTTTTAGTAGGGTTACGGTCCTTTTATAGTTACCTGAACTGAAGAGTCATCATTGACTGTGACTGTGCCAGATGAGACAAAGATTTTGGTCTGTTTGCCATCATTCTCCACGACAGTCACCACACCAGGGCGTAGCACAGCTGGAAACATATTGAAAAAAGTCATCTCGGAAATTTATCACAACAGGAAATGGTATTTCATATTACTTTTCAATAATATTATTATAATAAGTACCGATCCCGGGACAATATGGGGAAAATAAGTTAATCCAGGAGAAGTAGAAACAAACATACTTTCTTACATAATATTAGTAGGATTCATGCATAGAACAAAACGCCAGTTTATCACTAAATGGCATCCAGTGGTAAAAATAAATGGTGCCAGCGTTGCATTTAAGTTTGAAAAATCATGTTTGTTGTATTGGAGGCCCCTTAAACATTTGTTTTATTTTGTTTTTAGTATCTGTTGTTATAGTGGCAACAGAAAAACATGAAAATTTTAACTGTTGGTTTATGAGATACAGCCTGGTGACAGACAGTGTAGTCTCAGTAATATATAAATTAGAAAAACCGTGGTGCAGCCAGGTCTTATTTAATTAATTATCTGTTATTCTCAATTTAATTTATCATGCTATTTTAATAAAGAAAATACTAAATTGTTGCAGAAAATGTCACATACCGAGTGTGGGAACATGTTTAGGCAGGATACCAAATGACCCACTGAAAGAGGGGACATCAATTTGCTTTACAACTTGCTTATTGTAGAACACCTGTAACCAACATTTATATTAATAAGCGGGTAACATATTTTATTATGTATTAAATATGTATACCATCATGAAAGGTAAAATATTACTGTGACAAATGGTATCAAGAGGAAAGTCTACCTAATCTTTCTCTTTATTTTGGTATACAGGGTGAACCATTTAAACGGGCCTGCAGGGGGATATCATCAACTACAAGAGATAGAGAAAAATGCTGAAAGGAGTTGCGTCCCCGATTTTGACAAAAAGTAAAATGGCATTAATTGATTTTTGAAAAATTAATTACTAGAGATGGGCCGACTAGGGGTTCTGCCGACTAGCAGACTAGCCGACTAGTCGGTTCCAAAATTGCCGACTAGTCGGCCGACTAGTCGGCAATGCAGATCATTATAATTCCCAGATATTTGGGTTAATCATGACCACTCGGCGATTGTTGGTATTTTTGGATAAATTTGCACTTCGAAAGCTGTAATTAAACTTCCAAAAAATGTTGAAATAAAAATAAAAGTTGGAAAAAAAATATTCATGGAGCTGAGGCATAGTTATGACATTTTAGATGTTTGATGTTAAGATGATGTATGTAGGCTATGACGTGTTTTGTATACGTTTTCCTGACTATCCACCTTCTTACTGTACTATTAATTCAATTAAATACTGGTTTCATTGCATAATTGTTAATTGACGACTAGTCGGTTGAACTGCCGACTAGTCGGCTTTCCCGACTAGTCGGCCCATCTCTATTAATTACCCTAGCCAGGAATCGAACCTTGTCAATTTGCAGAAAAATAAACATCGTATATTATTGTACTGATCGATAGTGTTGCTGATAAATATCAAATCCTGGAAACAAACATAGTCTGGTAAATCAATAAAAATGCCTCATTTTTAATAAAAATATTAATTTTCACCAAAATTAATTTTCATTTTTTGAAATCAGAACATGATCTGTAATGATGATAAAGTGCTAGTGCAGGCGTTTAAATCGAGTAGGTTGTTGTAATAGGGACGGGTAACCCACGACTTGTACAGAATACTTGACTATTTCCCATATTTTTATTAAAAAATTGCATTTTTCTCGATATACCACAATATGTTTGTTTCCAGAATTTGATCTTTATTAGCAACACTATCGATCGGTATAATAATATAAGGTGTTTATTTTTTTGCAAAAAGACAAGGTTCGATTCCTGCCTAGGGTAATGAATTTTTCAAAAATCTAAAAATGCCATATTACTTTATGTCAAAATCGGGGACGCAACTCCTTTCAGCATTTTTTGCTATCTCTTATAGTTTAGGATATCCCCCTGAAGGCCCGTTTAAATGGTTCACCCTGTATTCTTTTTAAGTCTTTATCCACGGAGGAAACAGTTGACTTTGTTAATAAAGTTTGTTTGGAGAAAAGAGTAGGAATTTCCTCTTAGGGGAAAAATATTGACAATCAATTTACCTTATTGCCAGCTGCAAATGTTAGCGCCATTTCATCGCCTTTAGGAGCATCTGCATAGGAACGTACTTGGAGCCGTCTGGCAGCAGAGCGCAGGACACCACGGAATGCAAGAGCCATTCTACAATAAGTTTTTCGTTTTTAAACATTTCTATATCTTGTATATCAATAAAATATCCTGACTGACCAACTGATCAACACACAGCCTAAACCGCTGATACTAGAGTGCTGAAGCTTGGAAAGTGTGTTCTTTATGTGATGTCGGCATCTGATAAGGGTTTTCTAGACGTATGCGGGTAAAACAGTAACGGAACGGAACAAGTTACGAGAATTATATTTTTCCAAAAGATAACCTAAAATATTTAAACTTATTAAATTTTGTAGACAGTGTTAGGATTACATTTTTAAACTAATTAATTAGAACCACTTCAAAGAGGAATGACTATATCTGAGACGAATACTGTAAGAAGTAATGTTTTGCACAAAAACAAGACCAGATTATGTAATAATTTGTAGTTGCATGTAGCAAGCAAACTAAAGAAATATTGAAGTAGCATAGCACTGTGTTTCATTTATAATGACCCTGTCTTTTTAAATATTCAATAAAGTTCTTACTTTCCAATTCAAAAATGAAATTATTCTGAAAAATCGCACCAATTCAACCAAAAAAATCAATTGGCCAGCCGCTGGTCCTTTACTGACACTGACAAATGTTTCAAAATGACAGTGACAGCTTATAGTGGCCACTTTCATGGCCGATATTGGCCATTGTTTGATCGACTTGTATTTGGCAACGGCAACTCAACATGGTCGATTGATGGACAAGGAAAATAAAAAAAATACGACGCTTTTGGTTGTTTGTCAACGTCAAATTGCTCAAAAGCTGGAAAGCTACCGCGGTTCTTCCGTCGGAATCGGGATCGGATTCATTTGACAGTTGACAGCCGAATTTCGAACCGCGAAAATTTCAAATCGGCGCGTCGATTACTCATATCGATGCCGAAGCCAAATTGAATGAATGCAACACAGACAAAATTGAATTGAATTGAAGATTTTGAAAGAAAATCTTCAAATCGACGGCTGACGGCCATGGATGCGCGGTTTTAAAATTGAAAACTCCGCTGTCAGAGATGTCAAACTACTGCGTCGGGATCGAGTTGCTGTCAACGGAAGAACCGCGGTAGCTTTCCTGTGCTCAAAAGTCAAAATAAAGCGCGCAACATATTTTTGAGAATTTTCATTTATTTTGTACAATAAATACAAATTGTACCACCAAAAACCATCTAATTTCCTATATTTTTGAATTAAACGTAAAGTGTATTGAGTGTTTTAAATACATGGAGCTATGAATGTGAAAGAAGTAAACGTGGTCAACATAACAAAATTAATATCGCAACAAATTGACCAAATAACTTGTTTTGAATGGTTAGTACAGATCAATTTGAATGATCATTCCCTTAGAATGCCTTAGATGATCTCGCCTTCGCCACACGAGTCCTTGTGTGGCTGTGTAATGCCACAGTACACTTAAGGAACAGTATGGAAACTAAGCCTATTTCACAAAATAAATACCTACTGTCCTTGAAGCGATAGGGTTGTCACTTCATTGTTTTTATTATTAAACATATTGTGTTCTGTATGTTATCGTATGCGAGCCGCGCTGCGGTTAGACGAAGACGTTTCGTGCGGTCTTTTCGGAGCGGGCGCGCTGCAGTGACACCACCGGCGCAGTAGTACGCGACGCGAGCAGGGCTCATAAGTAGAAGTTTTCGGGTGTTTGTCACGTATTTTCGGGTTGAACCATACCGCGTTTCAACTAGAAAATGCATGTGATACCATTTAATTTAAAAAACCATTATACATAAAATATGTTTATTCTTCATAACATAAATAACATTATTTACAAAATACTAGTGGAAATAGTTATTTGTTATGCAAGGCTGCAAAGTTGGTTTTTGCAGCGAGTACTTGTATTGAAACCTGAGCTAGCGAAGCATTCTAGTATGCATAACAAGTAACTTTTTTTAGACCGTTTTTTTCTTCTCGAAGTTTAGGTATAATAATATTGGACGTCATTTTAATTTTATTGATTGTTTAGGTCTTTCGTGATATCCTCTTAAAATTTCTAAGGAATGTAAATCAACACATATTGAAGCGGCGCGGTGCGGCGCGGAAACAAGAAACAGTTGATAGGTATTGGTGGCCTACGTGACCGAACACACGCTTTTTATTTCACCAGACAAATTGAATTCAAATCGGATCGCTTCGTAATCGCGTTCGCGTTGAGTCGCTTACGTAGGTAGTATGTAGCCAGTACGTAGCCTTAGATTTACATTTGGAATATAATCATCGTTTACACATGCATAGAACTCAAATATAATTATATAAATAAATCTTTCTTACCTTTCAAAATCACCAGGAAGTTTAAAAAACGATAAATTCGGTTTTGTTGAACCAGAGTTTAAGCAACCGTATACAACGCAATACATTCCGGGCATTTTTTTACGAAAATAAAATGATTTGTTTATAAATAATGTTTTTCCTTTGACGCGACACCACCGAACGATTATACGCGACACGCACGAATGACAGTAATCCCAGGCATACTTAGAGTCTCGTAAACGCGCATGTTTGTGTGACTGAGCCGTTTTGAGCATTTGTAAGGGAGTTTCTATACTGTTCCTTATGTGTACTGTGGTAATGCTATCCATCATTGTCACCCAATGAATAACTTTTTTCTTTCAGTTGCAAATATTACATCGCTCCTGAAACTGCGGATTGTGGTCACACACTGTGCCATATCTGCTGGAAAGGTCGCCACACGTGCCCCGTTTGTTCTAAAGAATTTGAACGTCAACAACTCAGGGTAAACATCCCTCTGCAAACATTTTGTGCTGATGTACTTACACTCAAAGAGAGCTACCAAAAGCAATTCAACGTCAAATGTAAGTTTCATCTCAATTAAATTCATTGGAAATAGTCTACAACCATGTACCATCACTTAGTGTGTGTAGTGTAGACAGCCTAAGAAAATCTTCCTAATTAAATAATTGTATCTTTTGCCCATATCAAATAATCCATAGCAAGCTAAAACATTGTATTTTTGCTAAAATGATGTGCTCATGCCCACTAAAATCTGTACTTTTGATTTTCCAGTGGAAGAATTCATGTTAGATCCAATATGTGACATTAGATCTAATATAGATAACAGAAAACATGTCAAAGATTGGCTAACAAGTTCTCAAAATCAATTTTCAGCACCGGTCAGTTCAGAATCACCAGAGAAACAGAATTCAAATCAATTGGAAGTTTCCACAAGTAACATTCAAATTCATGGTAACAGTAGAAAGACTAAAAGCCCCGAGAAAGTTTTACATGTTTCTGTACCTCAAGATGATTGGGACAAAATAGAACCTATGCCAGATACTGAAGATTTAAAAAGAGTAAAAAATAAAAAAAATGTGATTGGCCCCATGGATATTGAGCCATTCTTTTTTGACGAAAACGAATACACATCTAACAATCCAAGAAGAAGCTTAAGAAATAAAGACATAAAAAGTAATGATTCAATGATTAAGACAAACAATAATAATTCAGTCAATAACATCAGTTCTAAAGACTCCAGTGGAGAAACAGAACAGAAATCAAATAAGACTAAACAGACCTGGAATCATGTTAAAAGAATGAGAAAAGAGTTTAGTAAATTAAATAAAATAAATAGAAATAAATTAAATGTTTCTATTGAAATGTGTAAAAAAACGAAAGATATCACTAAAACTGCAGAGTTACCAAAAGTAGCACCGCCACCGGTTTATGAAATAGATGATAACACTCCAACTATTACTGCCCCAGTGCCTTCTAATGTTCAAAATATACCTGATGAAGCTGATATGTCTGAGTTACCTACAAACTTCCAAACCAATGACAATCCTACTCATCTTGTAACTGAAACAAAATATATGGATAACAACTGTAATCTCCCAACACCTAAATCAAACTCTGAAATTAGAAAATCTAATATTTCTAAAGTGTTGTTTTATAGAAAATGTTCCTTGCATCCTAAAACAACTACTAATAGCACTAAAATAAATCCACCTAAACCATCTTCAAAAAATAATAACTTAAACCATGCTTTCTCTAATGATGACATACAAATTACATTCAGAGTTGGCAACACAATAACAAACATTAGTATAAAAAAGAAGAATGATTCTGATATTATTATCAGCACTGACAAAAACATCCAAACATCTTTAGCTCCTGAAAATGTACCATCTAAAATCATTAAGTCAATGAAAATTAATTCTGAAAGTCAGAATATTAAAATTGACATTGAGGCTGACAACAATGTCAATATACAACATAAAAATGCTGACAATGTTAAGAATCATTTAACATTATCAAAATCTGTATCAGGAAAGAAAAATACAGACTCTGCAGACACAGCCACAGCTCAGTTTGAAATTACAGAAAGTGTTGAGAAACAACTCTCAAGTATCATGGAACAAGCTGAAAGTGATCAGAAACGATCCAAATCTAATTCAGATTCACAGAAAGAGAAAGATGATAAAGATCATAAAACAGTTCCAAACACAGAGCAAGAAATAGAATATCTAAATGATTGTGACCTATTTGAAAGTGGTTCTGTTAAAGAGCCAGTACAAATGCTTAAAGACACTAATTATGCAGCTTCAGAAATTCTTGTTTCTACAGTTCGTAGTAAAAATAAAACACAAAAAGTTTCAAATAAGAGGCTAAGATCTGAACAAAAAGAACATCTTGTATCACAAAGTAAAAAACCCAAACTGGGAGACACAGAAAGGATAACAATCAATGAATCAATAGATGCAGAGAAAGACACAAATGGAAATGTTTTCGATAGTGAACCCTTAAATTACGACTCTGTCATAGGAAATGTGTTTGCAAGTATTGATGCTGATATGAAAGAAATTAATAGTGGAAGCAAAACAGCAAACAAAGTTAATGTAGAGCAAACTGAAGCAGAGAAATCCCAAAATCAAAAGGAAAGTGAGAATCTGTTTTCTGTTAACATTGTGGATAAAGATAATGATGAGGATGAAAGAAAAGAAAGTGATTTAGTACAAAACAAAGAGGTAACTGCTTAATACTTATCTTTCGATAGATTAGTTATAGTTATACATATAGCTTACATTTACTGGTTAATCAGTTTTTGGGCTGCATGCAAAGAGTCTCAAATTCCCTGATTGGGGAGTCATTAAGTTTAGATCTGATGCACTTTCAGGCCCGATCAACTAATGAAAATGCTTACCACATGGAACGGCTATAGGTATAGGATACTTATGCACCCCTACCTCTATCTATCAATGAAAATGAGCCGTCAAATACAAGAATTATCTTAAATTATTTACAGGTACCAGTGGAAATTGAGCAGAATTTAGATGATTTCTTAACACCCGTCACAAGTCACAATATGGTAACACATTCAGGAACAAGCAAAGGAAAAGAAGCAGATGTTATGGATATTAATGATGACTCAGAGAGTGTTGTTGAAGAAACACCACAGAAGTAAGACCTAGTTTTCCCTTATTTTAATTTTTAGTTAAAACTTTACAGTACAACTGGCACAATTAAATCACTTAACGACTACCCCACACAGGAGCGGTATTGCGATACTGTGGTCCCTTTTTTGCGGTATTGCGTCCCGATTCCTTACACACAGTTGCGTTTTGCCGATATCGATTTTAGTACATATTCTATGAGGACCGCATGCGTTTTTGCAGTCAAAACGCACCTTTGTGCTTTTAATGTAATATTAAAATTTTCATGAATGTAATAATATTACGATTTTCATTAATGTAATATTACTATTTTTATTAACGTAAAATTACAATTTTTATTAATGTAATATTACTAATTTTATTAACGTAATATTACTATTTTTATTATTGTAATTTTACGATTTTCATATACATATGTAATATTACGATTTTTATTTATGTAATATTAAGATTTACAATAATGTAATATTACGGTTTTTTTTATGAATGTAATATTACGATTGTCATTAATGTAATATTAAGATTTTTATTAATTAGCGGATGTAACATTTTGTCTACTTGTTGTTTCCAGAAATTCTTCAATCACTAAAAGTAAACAAAAAAGTAATGAGACCAGTGCGGTCAGAGAACTGAGTGATACTCAAAAAGTCAAATCATTAAATAATAAAAAGACATCAGTAGTGGAGCTATCTGATACTCCAGATATGAGACACAGTAAAAACATTACGGTCATTGAGACAGCTAAACGGAGTACATTAGAAACTCCGCTGACAATAAACAAATTTGTTAATCAAATCACACATAAATCAACACCAGTGGCGAGGAAATCATTGAATTTTAGTCGTGGTGATGAAAATGACAATGACACTGATCCAGAACAAACATTGTGCCCTACTAATGATCAAATCGCTAAAACTACTCAAGAAAAGGAGTTTTTGAGAAAGGCTTTTGAAAAAACACCTGTTTCAATGGTAAAACCTCTAAGGAGTCATAGTATGAAAATGAAGAAATTATGTATTGCCGGATCATGCTTGTCGTCATCAGAAGATATGAAACTTAAATTGTTCTGTTCAAGACATAACTTTGCATATCTTGATAAATATACAGGAGAATTAACTCATCTAGTAGTAGGTGTTGATGAAGAAAACAAATCACAGAGGTATGTTTATACGTAGTTATTTATCTTACGTTAGTTTCTGCTAGGATTATCCCGCCCCCTCCTGTATGTGTACCAATTTTCATGTCCATTGATTATTTAAGAGAATAAAAACTTTCATAGAAAATTAGCCCCTTGTGAAAGGGTTTTTCGAAATTCAACCGAAATTCTCTTTTGCCTCTCTTCCTTGACTATAAGTATAGTTCATATATAGATGAAGTAGGTACCTTACCTATGTATAATAATATTTTATAATAATTCCGCGTCTGTCTGTCTATTTACCCGCTAACTCCACTAAATAAAGCAACTAGCCTTGTAATGGGTACTAGACATTGGATATACTACTTATTATACTATTTTTCTATACATATGATAAATACAGAAAACAACCAGAACCAGAAACAAGCATTTATGGTCAGAATAATTACTTGTTCCCGTCGGGTATCGAACCTGCAACCATCTATTGAAGTACGCATAATTTTTGTATGATTTATTTCCAGGTCTGTAAAATACATGTGTGCATTGGCTGCATCGAAATGGATCGTCTCCTACATGTGGATAGAAAAGTGTTTAAAAGCCCATGAGCTTGTTAACGAGGTGAGCAATACCCTTCTGTGACGCTAACAAACTTCTGAAGCGCCACAGAGGCCTATGGCGCGTCGGACGAATACGGGGGGGGGGGGGTAAATATTTTCTCTTGCAACTAACCTTTTTAAACCCACAATGCCTTATTAATAAACGTGGAATAGTGTCGGAATAATTTTAACACTTTCTGTTTTTGTCTCTCAACTTTGAAAGTTCTTTTTTCAGAAAAGACAAAAAATGTTGCCACTACTCCAACCTTACTCCACGTTTATTACTAAGGCTAACAGGGTACACTAGGTTAACTACTAATACAGTAGGTATAATACATCTAATATATAAAATTTTCATGTCACAATGTTAGTTACCGTACTCCTCCGAAACGGCGCGACCGATTTTTACCAAATTTATATGCGTATTTAGTAGGTCTGAGAATCGGCTACTATCTATAATTTATAAGGCAAAACAACGTTTGCCGGGTCAGCTAGTAATAATATAGTAGAAGGTTTTATTGAAATTGGTCAAATACTTTTTGTGTTCAAACAGGGGACAAACACACCGACAACGATTGTATAATACACCTCTATTTAAATAAATACGAAATTAGGTTTTTTTTTTGATAAATTTTGACATAGAGATTGGGAAATGACATAGACATTATTCCGATCCTTTTTAGGGTTCCGTACCTAAAGGTAAAAACGGGACCCTATTGCTGAGACTTCGCTGTCTGTCTGTCTGTCCGTCCGTCCGTCCGTCCGTCCGTCCGTCCGTCTGTCCGTCTGTCACCAGGCTGTATCTCATAAACCGTAATAGCTAGAAGGTTGAAATTTTCACAGAAGATGTATTTCGGTTGCCGCTACAACAACAAAAAATAAAACAATTATTTAAAAGGGGCTCCCATACAACAAACGTGTTTCAAAAACTACAAGTGAATTCTAGTACGATGTGAGGTCGCTTCTGATTGGTCAAGTCAAATCGAGTTGGTCATGGAATTCAAAATGGCTGCCCTATCTGTCAAATATACTAGTCTGCCTTCACTGTCCAAAGAGTTTCTTATAAGTTTCAGATTTTCTTTGAATCAAAGTTGTTGTAAACCATTTTAGGGTTCCGTACCCAATTGTGATAGTGGTACGGAACCCTTCGTGCGCGAGTTTCGCACTTGGCCGGGTTTTTTGATCTATTTTTTTTGTTAAAGGGACCTTTCGAAGTATTAGATAGTACTGGAGATCCTGGTCCCATGAGGTCACGACTATCTAAACAGAAGCTATTCCATGGCATGGCGTTCTATTGCTTCGGTCCATTTAGCGTTCTGGATGAAAAGACACTGAAGGTTGGTATTGGCATTTGTTGGGTACCTACATATTAAAGTAAATTTCTACGCCGAATTATAGTATAGCTTTTCACTCGCTGCACACCGATGTGCAATGTTGCAAAGTTAGTATGGGAATTTTTGAGTTTAACAACTGGTCAATTATTTAAGTAGCCCTCCTCTTTGCTGAATGTCCCAGGAAAGACAGATTGCAGGATTCAAGAAGATAAAAAAAATAAAATATGAAAAAAGTTTTGAGTCAAAAGTCAAATTTTGAGTAGCCTTTCAGTATTTGGCTCTTAATTATTCATATTATATTTATATTACTTATTCTGACTTACAATCTATATACAGTGGTGGTCATATAATTAAGAACGCTGATATAAAGGGAAGATTTTTTCCAACTAAGATGCAAAACTAATTGTATGCATTTGTTTTTATTTCTCTCGGTATCGTAAAACATTTCCTTATTACCACTGTATTCATTGATACACATGATTGGCTAAAAATCAATAGGCAAACTTTTTACACTACTTTTAAACAAAGTATTCCTTATTACTGGCTGGTCACGTAATTAAGAACGCTAAGTAGTTATACCTTTATTCAAATTTAAATAGAGAACACTCAGTCGATTTGTTACTGTTTGTATAATTTTGGCGCCATTACGTGCTGTAAAAGATTAAAGGTGATTGCTTCTTTAGAAAAAACAATGGGAAAAAATAAAAGTTTTGATAAATCTACAAGGGAAGTAAAAATAAATCTTCGCCGGAAGAATTGGTCTTATAAAAAGATAGCCGACCATCTGCAATGTTCAAAAACGATGGTTTTCCACGCTGCAAAGCATTTTGCTACGTATCAAACTACTTCGAATGTTCCACGTGTACCTAAACAGAGAAAATCAACTCCTCGAGATGACCGAAACATCGTTCGTATGGCAAAACAAAATCCTTTTAAAGGGTCCAATGAGCTTAGAAAAGAATATTTTGGTGAAAACAACCCTTCAGCAATCTCAGCACGCACTATTCGAAGACGTTTGGTAGAAGAAAAATTGCACGGTAGGATAGCAAGAAAGGTATCCATGTTAAAACTTTGCCACAGGCAAGCCCGGCTTGCATTTGCGAGAAAGTATGAAAACTGGACTGTGCAACAGTGGAAAAATGTACTTTTTTCTGACGAGACAAAAATAAACAGAGTATGTTCTGATGGAAAACGATATGTTCGACGTCCCCCGAATACAGCATTCGACCCAAAGTACACGAAAGTTACATTAAAGCACGGTGGTGGAAATGTGAAAATTTGGGGTTGCTTTTCTGGACATGGTGTAGGACCTGTAAAGTTGATAGAAGGTAACATGGATCAGTTCCAATACAAAAATATACTTAAAGAAATAATGTTACCATACGCTGAAGACGTTCTACCGGTCATTTGGACATTCCAGCATGACAATGATCCAAAGCACACTACACGCACCGTAAAGAAATTTCTTACAGCGCAATTAGTTTCTGTCTTAGACTGGCCTGCTAACAGTCCAGATCTAAACCCAATAGAGAATCTGTGGTTTGAAGTAAAGAAAA
This sequence comes from Idaea biselata, assembly GCA_958496205.1. NCBI lineage: Eukaryota > Metazoa > Arthropoda > Insecta > Lepidoptera > Geometridae > Idaea > Idaea biselata. The sequence continues at coordinate 6,764,996 of OY292397.1, forward strand.
AGGTTTCAAATACAAAGTGTGGAAATTTAAGAGAGCTGTATGACGTTTTTTTAGAAGAATGGAACTCTATTTCTCTTGCGAAATGTCAAAAATTAATAGAGTCAATGCCTCGCCGGTGTAAAGCTGTAATTAAAGGCCGTGGATATGCTATTAACTATTAATTTTAGTTAAATATTTATTAAATTTCTTTTTATGTTTCCTGTGCTACATAATATTGTGATTTTTTAAATCTAAGTGTCATACAAAACAATTCCCGAGCAGTTAAAAAAAATCGTTCTTAATTATTTGTCCAGTTTCAGTACTATTTGAATGTGTTACTTTGATAAAATCAATAAAATGTGCAAAAAATAGTTAGCGATTTCATACTTTATTCTTAGTCAGATTGCTCTATTAATGTGACTATTATATAACATAACTAGTTGCTTCTCAGAAGGTACACATCTCTGTGTATGATACGATTTAAATAAAAAACTTCTAGAACTTCAAATCGTTCTTAATTATATGACCACAACTGTATATATAAAAGAAAGTCGTGTTAGTTACTCCACTTATAACTCAAGAACGGCTGAACCGATTTAGCTGAAAATTGGCAGGGAGGTAGTTTAGAGCCAGGAGAAGGACATAGAATACTTTTTATCCCGTTCGATTAAAAATAAATGCTTATTTATTGCCTTTAAAGCGGAACAAAGTTCGCCGGGTCAGCTAGTATTAAAATAAAAAAAATACTGTGAACATCACACCACGCCATCTAGCCCCATAGTAAGCTACTAAGCTTATGCTCCGGTGACTAGACAACAGATTAATACAGATGATGCTGGAAGCGGCCGGCGGGCTGGTCGTGGAGGAGGTGCAGCAAGTGAAGGTGACCAGCAGGAGAGGGCCGGCCGTGCTGCTCGCCGAGCCCGAGAACACACAGGAAGACAGATTCATATGTAACTTTACTTATATTAGGCCCCTGTTTCATAAAGCCGACAATCCGACTTTTATGTCAAGAACTGACTTATTTAGATTCTTCTTCTGTTTTCGCGATGTTATATTGAAATTAAGGACATTTTTCGGTTTGAATCGCGTGGTTTTTATTACTTTTAGCATTGTTACAATGCTCAACGTTTCGAGACCTTTCCAGGTCTCTTCTTCAGGATAGACTAAAAGCTAAAAGTAATAAAAACCACGCGATTCAAACCGAAAAATGTCTTTAATTTCACTGACTTATTTGTCAAATTGTCAAGCTTAGACTGTTTTATAAACGTGACAATTTTGTTTTAAAGCGATAGGTGAAACCGTGACATATTTTTAATTGTCGAACGCGTTTCATTAACGCGACATATGTCAAGAAAACGCGACAATTATGTCGCCGACATATGTCGGGTTCCGAGACAGAAGGGTAAGGCGCCTGTCGCAAATGTCGGACAATTTTACAAATATGTCAATATGGCACGATAATTTTCTGTTTTATAAAGCAGAGTTGTCAAGTTTTTCCCGACAAATTGTCACCTGTCGCACAAAAAGTTTTATGAAACAGAAAAATGTCAAATTGTCGCGACAATTTGACTTATTTGTAAATTTTCCACCATGACAATTTTGTTGCCTGTCGGCTTTATGAAACAGAAAAATTGTCAAATTATCGCTTCTTGACATATGTCGCGCCTGTCGGATTGTCGGCTTTATGAAACAGGGGCCAGTTATCAGTACCACCCCTAGTGCAATAGATCAATTTTGTTAACTGCACACAGCTCCATTTAGGCCCATGGTAAGCTATTACGAGTATAAGCGCGTGATAAAGTAGAAACATACTTACGCGTTAAACCGTTATCACGCGCTATGCATTTGTATGAAATCCTTTGAGTTTGATAACGCTTTAAAGCACTTTAACTCGTAAGTATGTGTCTATCCTTATGATGGTGAATAGACATCGGATATAATATTCCCGGCCGACCGCGCACCACGTCTTGTCTTTTTCTTTCTACTAACGACGCATTGCTCTGACGGTGAAGAAAAACATCGCGAGAAATTAAAAACGTCTTGAATTCGGGTAAACTGGCCCAATTATTAGGCTATATATGGCTTACGGAAAAAACGCCCAGCAAAACCTATTTAAGACCCTCTAACCTAACTAAATGACATTTTTTTTTAAATCATCTTGAATATCAAGTTACCTACTTGGCCTTACTTGGATTTTAACATACTGCATTCAAGTTAAAGCTTCAAATACACGACCAAACTGAAACGTTACCTAAAACAGACCACACCTACAGCAAAATATAAATAAATGTGTGCTGTAGGTGTGTTAAAACAGGGCAGAAATTTTAAAAATAACTCTGTCTTTTCTTTTATATTTAGAATGCCTATTCTGTTTTTCACCCCACAATTAACACAATTTATCTGAATGTGAACATCAACATTTAATGCTGACTGTACTCTGTTCTCTACCCCCCATGTAAATTTTATGCATATTCTATGCATGTCTTTAACCAACTTCAAAGAATGAAAGCTTTGAGAATCTTCATTCAATTCGATTAAATGAATATTTTTAGTCAATTTAACAATGACTCATATTTTATAGCATAACTAATGCCTTTTTGTCAACAGTTTTTTGTGTTATACTCAATGGTTAAGGTAGGTATGTTACAACAACTTCTTAGAAGACAAAAAACGAATTAGATATATTACCCAATTAGGAACATTTTATAAATTATCTGATCCAAAAAGGAAGTAGGTAGGTAATGGTAGGTATTTATTTTGTACACAAGAAACAATAACTTATTGATAAGTTATTGTTTCTTGTGTACAAAATAAGTAAGTAAATAAGTAAGTAGTATAGTTAAGTTTTTTTTTTAAATAATATTCAAATATTATTTAAAAAAAAAACTTAACTAAACAAAAAATCACCAAAACTAAAATAACCCATCCTCAAGCGTTCCCGATGCAAAGCTACCCAAAATGCTAGCAGCATTCCCGCGTTGAACCGCAATGAACAACCTTTGCAGCAGGAACGCCCCGGGACGGAAAATAAAAAAGTAAAGGAAAAAAAGTAAAAGTAAGGAAAGTAGGTAGGTACTTAGCACTTACATTAAAAACTGTAACTTAGATTTTTTTTTAGTTCTCAATGTCTGACGTTTCGGGGTCTTTATAGACCTTATGCTCTTGCGCAAAAGGTGTGTGTGTATACAATGTAATATTCAGAAATACATCTATAAAAACACAACCCAAGGCAAACCTGCCTAAGTTGTAAAGGATAGGTAAAATGCATTTGATAATATGACGACGCGAGTCATCGCCGTGTGTGGACGAACGCTAAGTGTGCTTTTAGATGAATATCTTTAAATATTTCTATGATAAGCAAAGGCAAGTGGAAATCATGCGCACTTAAAAATAAATAGGTTCTGTAAACATCAATTTATCCTTGTATTTCTCCTTGTAAAATATTTCAAGTAAAAATGCCTTGAGCAATAAAAACATAAGGAATATTAAATAGGAGAAAGAACGACATCTCATCTCGGATGCGGTATCTGTAAAGTTAACCATCCGAACCAGTCAATAGTTGTAAAATTGTTTTGGTAGATGGCGTTCAAACCGAGCCTTAGTCGGTAAACAAAACAAGTGAGAGATCATAAGCATAAATTCGCCATGACACGTGGGTTCCCGTGTGGCGCAGTGGTAGCGCACTCGCCCGGCAAGCGAGGGGCACAGGTTTCATGGAAAGATTTTTGATGATGTATTTCTCCTTGTAAAATATTTCAAGTAAAAATGCCTTGAGCAATAAAAACATAAGGAATATTAACATGAATTTAGTTCCAAATCCAATAAATATCGTGTTTAAAAAATAAATTCTAACAATAAGTATTTGTAGCAAAATATCCATTAAGCCTTTGCCCCCTACTTAGATTGGTGATAATCACCGCATGTAAGATAGGTAATACGTGTTATTTTCGCCGAAATTCTGTTTAATTCCGTTTTATATCTTATCCTATACAAAACGTGTCAACTTATGTTGTTTATTTATTACTTCATACCAAAGTGCGAATGTTATAAATAAGTATGATGGATGTTGACTTGTTTTTCATCACATCAACTATCAGCTCCCCGCGGTTTTACCTCGCAAGTCGCGATCCCGCGGGAATAACGGTATAAAAAGTAGTCTATGTCCAGATATCCAGATCTTTAGCTACCATCTGCCTACCAAGTTTCATCGCAATCGGTTCAGTAGATATTGCGTGAAGGAGTAACAAATATACACGTTTACTTACATGCAACCTTTCACGTTTACCTCCTTACGATGACTATAAACGATGACTAAGTTTATGTAACGTTTGTTTCTGTTAACTTTGAAACTTCATGTCACAGTAAAAGACAAACGTTACACTTTCAAATTAGTATCGAGTTCTGTAAATGTCGAAGAAACAAAATTATATTTATTCTAATTTAATTAGCGTTCGTTCGTATTTCGAAACAGCGTATTCAACCAAAGATGGAAAGGCTTGATGTAATTCGTGAAAGACATCATCAAACATACGGAATACCTACCATGCCTTGAATAACCTTGCGAACTAGAGGAAAATGATCGATCTATTCATACACAGACAATGTAGGTACTGCAGTTGCACAATCACATGTCCTGGGACGTGCCCACCCATATACATTGCACGTTTATGGCAAACTGCGCAGTTTCGTATCATATCACAAGCAGCGACTAAGCATTTAGGGTTGTAATTTGGGTGCCTAACTACAAATTAAATAAATGAGTACCTTTTGTACGTCGTTACACACAGCTCAATCTAGCCCCAAACTAAACACTTAGCTTGTACTATGGGTACTAGACAACGGATATGCTACATATTTTACTTTTCTTTTGGAAATACTTAGAAAACTCCCAGACCTGAAACAAATATTTATTTTTAAGCATAAATACTTGCACCTGGCGGGAACTTGCATCGAACCCGCGTTCTTCTGGATTGCAGTCGGGCTTTCGCCCGAGGCGTCACAGTGGCCGTCTTCTTTTATTATAATTGTAAATCATAAAATATGTTTTTGTGAAGATTGCTTCCTATGATAGCTGTGCCCCGATATATATTGCACGACGTTACACACAGCGCAATCTAGCCCCAAACTAAGCACTAGGCTTGTGCTATGGGTACTAGACAACGGATATACTACATATTATACTTTTTTTTGTAAATACATACATATGATATATAGAAAACACTGAATATCCCATGTCTTCGGACCGTGGTGAATCCTAGGACATGTTAAATAATAAATAAATTCTGTGAACAACACACAGCGCCATCTAGGCCCGTGGTAAGCGACTAAGCTTGTGTTACGGTGACTAGACAACGGATATAATACTTATATTTATTTTTCTTTTGTAAATACATACATATTATACATAGAAGGACACCCAGACCAGACACAAATATTTATTTTTTAAGCATAAATACTTGCACCCGGCGGGAATCGAACCCGCAACCTCCTGCATTGCGCGCCACAGAGGTCGTCGAACGTCGAATGATCACAGATGTTGGTTTCCTCACGATGTTTTCCTTCACCGTAAGAGCGATGTTATTAGCGCACATACCTATTTCTTAAAGAAAAAGACATTGGTTCGCGGTCGGCCTGGATTCGAACCCACGACTCTCGGAATAAAAGTCGGGGTATCTACCACTAGACCAACACCGAATTGAATCTATACTTATAATAAGAAGAAGGATAATAGGAAGAGAAATCAATGAGGAGGAACACTAACTTTTTATCCCGGCAGAGGGCGCGAGTCGATTAATCTTAGGTTTGAATTAAGAACTGTCAAACATGTGTTTTTTACAACTCTCGGCGCTAAATTGGCCATATCGGTCTGAGACCGAAACAATAAAAAAAAACTCGGCGTTTCCATTGGTGGAGGACCATCATCGAAAAAAAAAGATCATCTGATGCCAGCGCCATCTACTTACAGCTTTGCGTGTGGCACCCCATTGAATAGCTCTAAGGAATCTAGATGGCCTACTGATCAAAAATAGAACCCGAAACCTTGGATTCAAGCGTATACTTGCTGCTTTCTTAGTGATATTTGGGTTCTTAAACCACTTATTTTTGGACAAATCGGACCTATAGTAAAATCTAGATATTCTATTAAAAAGTTATTTTACGACAAGACAATTTAATAACCGAATAGCTTCATTAACTTGTATTTTTATCAGTTTTGTTATTGTTTCAGATCTCGCAATGGATTTGAGCATTGTTCCTGTTAATTTCGAGTGGGTACTGAACTGTCTCGGCAGCTACGCCTTGAGCTCTATACACGAGTTGTTGCTCTGTCCTGCTTCCATATTACACAAGAACATTAAGACATGGCCGCAAGAGTTAATAGCGCTCGAAGATGATTGAAATTGTTGGTTTCAACTAGAGAAATGATACCGTAAAAGTGTCTTGCTCTATCAAATTGATGAACAATTTTGACATTGAAATTCGATAGCTATTTTTTTCATTCTCACTTAAAATCACATTAAGTAGGTACATCTCGCTCTTACTTCAAACTCAATGAACCGGCCTTTTGTTCTGTTATATTGATAGGTAAACATTAGACCACAGTCTTAGCTGATGATAAGTAGCTATAAGGTCTAATACGTAGGACGTTGGCCTAGTATTTAGTATCTATAGCTTAGTATTCAGAAAATACAGACTAAGGTGCTACACCCTTACTTATAAACAGTTGCATAAACTATGTATCGTTTATCTTTTACTGTGACATGAAGTTTTAAAGTTAACCGTCAGTGACAAACGTTACATAAAATGTGTTAGTTACACTATTTGGCTGAAAATTGATGGGGACGTAGCTTATACGAGGGATCAGGAATTACGCGGATGAAACCGCGGGGCGCAGCTATTATTAACCGACTTCCAAAAAAGGAGGGGGTTTCCAATTCGTCGGGTTTTTTTATATAAGTAAGCGGGTAAGTCTGTAAGTTTGACGCGTTGTTTAAATAACATAATACATTACTACAAACAACAGTACAACTAGTAGTACAAACGAACATAAACTTTCACATTTATAATTTTAGTAGGATGTAGACAGTTAGTTGAGAGCTCTCTTTGTGTAGTTTATAAACGTGAAATAAGCTGGATATTACTTTAGATTATCTTTTTTGTAGTATTAAGGTTTCCGGCTGGCCGAAGGAATGTAATTAGCTCTGCACGTTGTAATGTCAGATTCGCAAAATACAAAGATACAGATAGTCGTAATTCGCTGAATGTCAGATTTGCCGACGCGTTTTGAGGCAAAATGTCCAGCGATCCCAAAATCTCCATTTCGCATAATGTCTCTGCATGCAGTGCATAATGTCATAATGCAAAGTGAATAGGACATCTGCAGGACTCCTTGTGTGAAAATCATTTTAAGCTATCCTATTACTAGTGCTCCCAAAGTGTTTTTCAGATTTGCGAATCAACATTTTCCAACGAAATTTTCTATTCTCACATTCTGCGTAACTGGCATTTTGCGTTCTGCGTAACTAGCATTTGCGTTTTGCGTAACAGGCATTTAAACCCCATCAATGTACATAGTTTTGTTTACCAATGATGTTGATGTGAGTAGGAAGGTTCATAATCTGATTTCGCAATCTCTAAATATACCTAGATTATGTCTATCTATCTAGATTTTATGTAATTTTAATTAAACAGAACTTGTAAATAAAATATTATGTAGATTCTTCTTCTGTTTTCGCGATGTTGTATTGAAATTAAAGACATTTTTCGGTTTGAATCGCGTGATTTTTATTACTTTTAGCATTGTTACCTACAACGCTCAACGCTTCGAGACCTTTCCAGGTCTCTGAAGACTGAATTGATATCCTGAAGAAGAGACCTGGAAAGGTCTCGAAACGTTGAGCGTTGTAACAATGCTAAAAGTAATTAAATCCACGCGATTCAAACCGAAAAATGTCTTTAATTTCAATACAACATCGCGAAAACAGAAGAAGAATCTATATTATACTTAGTTACAAATATTGTGTACCTATGGTCTGTCCAATATAGCTTGATTCCTGTGACAGGTCTCCATAGGGGTGGGGTAGTGTTTAATCGTTATTGGATCTATTCGATTATCGATTACTATTCTCTTAGATTTTGAATCGATAGTTACATGTTTATTCCGGAATTTTGTAATAGCTTTACTTTAATATGCTTTACCACGGCGGCGATTTCGACTAGTATCTATGTATTTATGTTCAGTCAACCAGACAGTGTAGAATACGTGCGAATTGAAATCGGCGTTGGGTTGAAATTGAAATAAACCACATAATAAATATTTATTATAAAGGAATTGATTTATATTTGTATTATTGTTACATCATAAAAAGGATCCAAACCATAACAAGGCTTCGGCCATGTTGTGTTTTGCTTAGGCAATGTAATAAATTGATAAAATAATTAATATTAATAGATTACGAACTTTGGAATACCGACATTTTTCATATTCATACCGATTTTCTATAAGTCTGTGGTTTTTCCCTTCCCTCGAGTGGGCGGGTCCCGCCGATGAAATATGACAATACGCTTGGTACAGTTAACCAAAAATAAAAACAATACTTCATGACGATAATGTGTCACAGGAATCAAGCTATATTGGACAGACCATAAGTATTCCCTGATTTGACATTGTTGGTGATGGTTAATTGTAATAAAAGCAATACATTTACCTGAGTAAATTGAAATAAAATTATAGTAATAATTATGTACCTATTGTGAAGTTTTTTTTTTCCAATTATGTATAAGACAAGTATACCCTTACTTACTTACGACCATTAGCGCACATGAAGGTTTATAAGTAATGAAAATGGTCTAAGATGTAACATCTAGAAGAAGGAAGTATCGGACACGCGGATAAGTTCTTATCTGAAGAAAATAGAGCTCACTGAGAGACCTCATGTTACATGTTTATCCAATGGAAAGTTTTAGGCAATATTGCACAATCTGACCTAAGATAACATTATTTTTGTTTAATGGTTAGATCGAATATTGAATCAGCCTTAGAACCAAAACTTTAAACTTCTCTAACTCCAGATAGGGCGATAAGGCAATTTTCATACAAATGTAATTTTTTTTTCTATGCTAAAGCACAGAATACCTACTTAAAAGTAAAGTAAGTAGGTACCTATACACTAAAGTGTGACAAGACAACCCACGTCGCACAAGCTTACTTTGTTCTACAGAACACAAAGTTGCGTTATTGTCTAGTCTATTTTCTGCTAACATTTCAAAGTATTTGAACATAAATAATCCGATCACTGGGTAAAGTCGTGTACTGTACACAGTAGGTATACTATAAATACTTACCTATATAGGCTACGTGTTCGAAGTCGAGTTCCGAGACGTGACGTCACGTGACGTGGCGTTAGCATCGCGCCACTCTGCCGTCCAATCCACGAGACGAGCTCGAAGCTTGTTGGCTATGTTTGCGCGGTGAATTCGGTGACCGCTAAACTCACATCACATCGCCGCCGGCTCCAGTACCTCGGAAGGTTCATAGTCTAACTAACCAACACGTGCATGCACCTATCGGTTTCGCCGGTCAACGTTGATTCACCGGATCGCCGGAGATTAAATAGGCTTAAAACAATAATAATTATTCATATATAAATCTTGTTAGCATAGGATTTTACGCATTGTGTTGTGAACTTCTCATGTGATTTACCTATTTACTGCAGTGATATTTTATGAACTTGTGTTTTTTGGGAACAGAACCCTTTGGTCTAATTGGATTAATTTCAAAACGACGTCCTATAAAACCGCGATTGTGAATTAAGTTTCTATACTAAACTTATTTTTATTATAAATACATACTTACAGGTAAGTTTTAATATCTTTTAATTTTTATTTATGGATTAAAAGATAGGTACATACAAACAATGAATATAACAAAATCTATAATTGCTGCATGCATGCCGTATACCTAGGTAAGTATTTGTGCTGCACTGCATACCTACATGGCATGAATGCAATGGTTTAGCTTCGTAATACGTAATATAGGTATTCTTTGGATAATGATTTTACAGGTGAAAGTTTTTGTACCCATAGAGGTCAGTATAGGTACTAAATTAGTAGCAAGTTGCAACTTCATGCGAAAACTGCTGAACTGATTACGATGAAACTCTGTAGGTACTATGTAGAATTTTAAGTAGGTAGTTTTGAACTACTCTGAACCGATTAGGTATTAAGTACCTATGGATACCTATCTAAGAGACTGGTTATAATTACGAAGATGAGAGTCCTGAATAGCTGATATTACCACTGAACCAGGCTTTAGTAAGCAATAATACTGCATATCATAATCATTCTGGTATTGATCCCATAAATAAAAAGTATCTAATTTTGTGGCTAGGCATTTTATTTATAATCTGACGCTACGTTCATTAGTTGCATTATACGATGAGCGGAAAAAACCATAAATATTTTAACACTTTCGGGATTAAAAAGGGATACGTCAAAGTTAGTGTCAACTTGTCAAACTATCCCTGTCCTGTCAAAAAAACCAAATAGTGCTTATTTTTGGTTCGTTGTTGCGGAATTGCTTTGTGGAAAAACTAATCAATATTTCAAAGGAATTCTTTGTAAACTAAGTCAGTAAACTAATAAAAAATATTTCTAATTACTAACCCGATAGCCGTCGTTTCTATCTCAATATAGAACCGATCCACCATGGATTTTGAGACTGAGATTAAAACTTGTGTTGAGAGGTAAATAAATATTCAGACACCCTAGTCAAAAGTAAACAGAGCCTAAAAGGCGTTATCTAGTCACGTAAAGCGAGATACGAGATTATCAGGGTATATATTTATAACGAATCGTTTATTTGCAGTAAAAAAAAAATGGCTCCAAACGCAGCGGATTTGAACGGAGTTCTATTTGAGAACGATGCAGCGACTCCTGACATGGCCCTTACCAACACCCCGGTGCAGAAAGCCGATAATCGGAAGAAACAATATGTTTGGAGAAATATCATTCTCTTTGCGTATCTTCATATAGCATCACTTTATGGTGGATATCTCTTCCTATTCTCCGCTAAATGGCAAACCAATATTTTTGGTGAGTACTTACATATCTTTATTTATTTATCATATTGTATGGTAATATGTAATTACTTGCTGTCTCTTGAGGGTTTATGCGTGTAATCCCCGATCCTGTTACAAATATCAGGTAATAAATAAGTCTGTAGCTCCGGCTGTCTCTATTCTTAAATTCATTGCAATCAATTGACAGTTGCTGTAGATATTAGTAGTAATTTTCAGTAAGGTCAACCGGGGGAAATGTGTCTATGGGGCAAATGCGACAAACATCAATTTACCGGACTTACAATTGTTATATTGATAAAATAGCCAATCATGATATTGATAAAGGAGAAAAAAATCTATAAAATTGTAGATGGCGATTTTATCAATATAACAAATTATAAGTCCGGTAATTTGATGTTTGCCGCATTTGCCCCATAGACACATTTCCCCTGGTTGACCTTATCACTTATTTCTGAGGTACTTACCTAAATATTTATAACAGAGCTAGGTATTTCAAACCAGTAATTTTTTGCTTTGAATATTCAAGAGATCCCACATACACAGTTACACATTGATTGTTTAAAAGTAACTATTTAGGTATTACCTACATGTAAATAAATTGGTGTTTCCTGTAGTTGGAGTGGTGTGTGGATTATTGACCCAATTATGACCCCAGAAATACAGTATAGAAAAAGCCCAGAGAAACTAAACTACTCTGACTCATGGGTTTTTTGGAATTTTCTTTCTAAAATACCATTAAATACTAAACTCCTAAAAGGATGCCTATCTTTGTTTTGACAGGCATAGTAAGCAATCAAGTGTGATAACTAGTAATGTCCTATCCTTTAGTGTCAGTATCAATTTTCCTAATAAAAATCTACTGTTGTTACAGCCTACATTCTCTACATGATGTCAGGGCTGGGCATCACAGCAGGAGCTCATCGACTCTGGGCTCATAAGTCTTATAAAGCTAAATGGCCGCTGCGATTGATTCTGATCTTCTTCAACACGGTTGCTTTCCAGGTAAGAAGTAGTATGATTTCATTTCCATGATGTGAGATGACTGATTTAAATCAACCCAGTGACTGAATCTGAAATTCTGGAGTCCTAACTTATTTCACCAACTGAGTAATTCAGTCATTATAAGATGACTTCAAGACTTCAGCTATTCCCATCAAGTTTCATTGCAAGTTCATCATTATGTAACTTAGATGACTAAAATAACCTGAACCTTGGTATGTTTCTATTTTGTCCTACAATCTTTTATTTACTAGGTTTACTTAACCTTGTATGTGATGGTTTATTTATCATTGTGGCCAAAAACTGGCGTTGCTATGAATAAAACATTGTTTATCATTTGGAAAGTAGATTCTGTAATCTTTTATCAAAGTGGCAGGTAGGTAAATGTTTTTATTTTGTTGCATACATTATGCATTATGTACTTTCAGATATCAAAGTACCCCTTATGTACATAGCTGTTTAATTTATTTATTTAAATAAATCAAAACTATTTACCATTTCATAAATATGCACATATAAAAATAACATTTAAAGTAAAGTAAGATTGTTTTTAATGGATATGGTATGATTGAAGCAGCAAAATAGAAAAGTTTAAATTAAGTATGCAACTATTCTGCCACATAACTGCCAACTATTTTATGCTGCAAAGGAGACAAGTGTTTTATTTTTACATAGGTACACAATTACTTATATGTATTATGCTCTTTTGTCCTTAGCATTTGATTATCTCTATCTAAACTGAATTATAAATAAAATACTTACAACTTTGTTTTAAAAAAAAATGGTTTCAAAAATTCGTACTCTGCAGTATTCGAATCCACGACTACAGGCAATCAGAACCAGCGCATTCGATCGGTTTGCCACGGGCCAAGGGCCAAGAAACCTCCCCCATGTACTCTTGGCCCTTGGCCCAAGTGTCTGTGTTTTTGACATACTACTGTGTCAAAACACACACTTGTTGTATTTTGTAAAAACAATATTTGCTAAGTGTAGGTAAACACTTTTAGAAATAATGGTTATACCTACTACTTTATAATATTCGTGAGGCTAAAACAGGAGGCAACATTCTTTACCTAACTACTTTGTCATTTACCAACACATATCATCTTACTGAGCTATGTTGAGACATAAGATAGATAGATAAATAGATTTACGCTTTATTTACACAACAAACAATATACAAAACAACATACATATGGAAGACAAATACACAGAAAGTTTAGAACTAAAACGTTGCACAAATGGGCGGCCTTATCGCTAAAAGCGATTTCTTCCAGGCAGCCTTTGGATGGAGAAGGTCTTTACTCCCTTATATTGAATAGACCACCAGAGTGAATGGAAGCATTAGAACGCAATAAGTAGGTTACCTACCTATCTCTGCTATCTCCCGTACCTATAGGCGAATGACAGACTTTAATAATGCAATTCCGTTATTCGACTCGCCGAAGCAACGTTTTTTTGCAACGGTATTAATGATTAGACGCCTTCATGATATTACGTCAGGCAATGTCGGTTTCTGACCTACGAAATTTCATAGTTTTATCTGTTCTAGAATACATGAAATAAATATAAAGAAAAACACTATTTGACCAACACCACATTACAAAAATTAACACATAAATTAATCCATTTGATAATTATTAGAGATGGGCCGACTAGTCGCAGACTAGTCGGGAAAGCCAACTAGTCGGCAGTTCAACCGACTAGTCGGCAGGTGCCGACTAGTCGGCAAATTATGCCGACTAGTCGTCAACTAACATTTATGCAATAAAACCAATATTTAATTGAATTAATAGTACAGTAAGAAGATGAAAAGTCACAAAAACGTAAACAAAACACGTCATAGCCTACATACGTCATCTTAACATCAAACATCTAAAATGTCATAACTATGCCTCAGCTCCATGAATATTTTTTTCCAACATTTTTCTTCATTTCAACATTTTTTGGAAGTTTCCTTACAGCTTTCGAAGTGCAAATTTATCCAAAAATACCAACAATCGCCGAGTGGTCATGATTAACCCAAATATCTTGGAATTATAATAGATCATTATTATATAGCATTAGCGGCAATTTTGGAACCGACTAGTCGGCTAGTCTGCTAGTCGGCAGAACCCCTAGTCGGCCCATCTCTAATAATTATAATTATATAATTAAATAGATTGATTTAACTTTATTACCTTACCTTTGAAACACTTTCACACATCTACTTTGCTCTTTTATCATCACCTACTTAAATTAATCTTGATTTAGTAATAAAACTTTTTAATGTGGCATTACAAATCTTTATTGCCCTACAATAATAATTTTTCTTTTTTACGATATAATTAATTTACATTAAATGTTTTTAATGATCAATTCATATTCTATTCCGAAACTACAACTTTTGCTTTTCCTTTCTTTCATTAAATTATGAAGTCATTAAGGTTTAATAATTATAGATAAATTCATTTTAAATTAACGTAATTTAATTACCTACATTAAAATATTTTGTACCCACACACATTTATACACAATGCTCTAACTATTTTTAGAATTAAATAAAATTATTTACCATATTATTCAATAATTTAATCATTGATGAAAATTGACCATTGTTAAATCTAAAAATACTTAGCTTTCAGGTTTATTAAGCCACCAGATACAAGTTAACAAATGTATAGGTAAAGACGAATTAAACGTATCCCGACCTCTCTCTTCTACATTATATGAAACTGTAAGAGGTGCATTTTACGTGTGCGTGCGCGTGCCCGTAGTCTTGCGTTACGTGCGTATTTGCACCTTTCGAGCGATATTCCCGGTTGCATCCCTTTCGAGAGCCCGGGATCTGCTTTCCTGCTTTTATGTCTCCACTTCGCACGATCTTCAGCATCCCGTGTAGTGAGGCCATTTGCACGCATGTCAGCCCTCTAGACGTCAAGCTCGCACTTCTTGTATTTCTTCGTGTTTGTGTTCACTTACACAATGAATAAAACCTTATATAACTTTGTTTTTGTTTTGTTATAGGACTCCGCCATTGACTGGGCTCGTGACCACCGCATGCACCACAAGTACTCGGAAACCGATGCGGACCCTCATAACGCGACCCGCGGTTTCTTCTTCTCCCACATCGGCTGGCTACTTGTCAAGAAGCATCCCGAACTCAAGCAGAAGGGCAAGGGGCTCGACATGAGCGACCTTTATGCTGATCCCATATTGAGGTTCCAAAAGAAGTAAGTTACTCATTGAATTGTTACTAATTATCAAAAAATACTTTTGAAAATTTTGCTACCAGCAGCATTCAACCCGTGACCTGTGAATCACCATTCAATCTTGTCTTAGAGTTATTGTTTTTTTCTATTATTTAAGAGAAGTTATTTAACTTGAAAATAACTTTCCAAAAAATCCAATGTCACACACCGCTTTGGTAGGATTTGAACTCACGCCGTGCTATTTATTCTGTTGTGCCGCTTACATAACTAAGCTGAAAGATATAAAAATAGTGATAGGTAATAGCAAAAATAACGTTACCCAATGCAGTCAATGTACCTAGTGATCATGACATTCTATAAGTATTAACTGGCCCATGATGAAAAAGTTTTGCCCCTAAGTCATAGACTAACGTCATATACCATTTCCAGATACTACCTCCTCCTGATGCCGCTCGGCTGCTTCATAATGCCGACCGTAGTGCCGGTCTACTTGTGGAACGAGACGTGGTCTAACGCTTTCTTCGTGGCCGCACTCTTCCGCTACGCCGTCATCCTCAACGTCACCTGGCTGGTCAACTCCGCAGCCCACAAGTGGGGCGACAAACCTTACGACAAGTCCATCAAGCCCTCAGAAAACATGTCCGTAGCTATGTTCGCCCTCGGTGAAGGATTCCACAACTACCACCACACTTTCCCTTGGGACTACAAAACCGCTGAGCTCGGAAACAATAGATTGAACTTCACGACCAACTTTATCAACTTCTTTGCTAAGCTCGGTTGGGCTTATGACATGAAAACTGTATCGGAACAGATCATTGAGCAGCGCGTGAAGCGTACGGGGGATGGGTCCCATAACCTGTGGGGGTGGGGGGATAAAGACATCGCTAAAGAAGAAGAGGATGCCGCTATCCGTATCCATCCTAAAGATGAGTAAACTATGAAATTTTGTTGAAGATTTTAAATGGCCTCTGGGAGTTAAATTTAATTAAATATCTTTCATAAAATGTAATTTTAACAATTCATTTTTTATGTAATGCGGATGAATTTTCGTATATGTATCCAAATTATTTACCTGAAATGGAATAGGAATTTTGTATAGATAGAGAGATACATAAGTGTTGTAACAATTGGAAAATTCAACCTCCAGAGGCCTGTTAAAAATTATTAAAACCTATGGTAGTGATAGTTTCAAAAGTTACATTTGATTGAATTAAACAGATTTAACTAATTATAAAGTACAAGCAAATGATTTGTTTAAACATTTTATTGAGCTTTTCTAATAACTCTAATTACTAAAATGTACCTTTTTTATGGCAAAAGGGCCATTCAAATATTTTGCAACCACCAACCAGGGTAGGGGCTTTAATTTGCTTATTTGCCCTCACGAATTACCCCTGTTATTCTGCTTAAGTAACACTTAATTGATGATGACCCCCTCAAAGATGTCTATATTCACTGATCATCTTAGATATTTATGCCATATTTTTCTTGATAATACGTAACCGAGTTGGACTGCCCTATGCGGCGGTTGTTTAAAGTCGTTCGATATTATCGCGATCTCGATATTGATAATACAAAATAATATAAATATTTTATTACCGAGCGATAACAACAAGCCCCGCGGCTTTACTGAATTAAAGTCCATTTAGTACTCCGTACTATGGACTACCAACATACAATCTTTCTCTTTCATAATAATATTAAGAATAGTGTCAGTCACCAAGGTTTTGTTATAAAGTTTTGGAATATGTACTATTGCGTGGATTTTTTTTAATGCAATGCCTTGTTTTTTTAGATTGTAAGTGTTAATTTTTGTATGCCACCAAGTTTATAATGTCTGCAAAGAACAATTGCAGGTCAATTGTAGGACTTAATATGCAAGGCATTTATTTATTTAGGTATGTAATATGTGTATTTGACTTCCGCGTAGCTTATAGATATTTTCGAAAGTAAATACATATTTCTTTTGACTTATATTTCAATTTGAATATTGTAATTTTTTGAGAATTTAAAAACTTCTAAAGAATAAATTGTGTAAGTTAAAAGAAGGGTACAAGTGTATAATGAATGATTGTTGAAACAATAACATGTAGTGAATAATATTGTATCAGTATTACGTATTTTAACATAATATAATTTATAACTATTTATGTACAAAATACTGTTTTATCTAATTGAATAGGTACTTCCGTCGATTTACAAGTGCTCTAGAGATTATGCCCGAACTATCAAAAAATATAAGTACAGGGTGTAGCGAAATGATTGGATATCTTTACGATATGAGATGCCACGTCTCATAGTGGTTCAGAAAATCAAAAATGTTTAGCAAAAATTCTCATAATAAGTAACTGAGTTGAATTTCATATCAGCATCGCAAAGTCCGAAAAAATTAATCAAAAATCTTTTTATTTTTTTTACTAGGCTAAGCTAACTGACTGATTTTGTGAATAGTTAAGTTTTGTAGGACTTATATATGAACCAGAAATTTAAAGTTATCCATTTATTACGCCACATCTGTATGCAGTCAAATTGAGTACCTATACCATCTCTTTTGAAGACGATAAAGAGTGTACCTTATTCGGGCATTTTGGAAAACGTGTATCAAGTCTAATGGCTTAGAGCGTCGGGTAGTGAGGTAATTACAAAGTAAATAAAGTCTAAATATTATATTTATTGATACATGCCACTTACATACTTGCATACTTTTATGTAATTTTTTTAACAATTTACTCATATAAACTGCTTATAATGCCCGACAGCCTTTGATCCATTAGATAAAGCGAGACTAGGAACGTAATCGACCTCCATACTTGGGTTAGGTTAGAACTGTGACCCGACACGCGCTTAAAGCTGACCTTAATTATTTATTTATTTAAAAGTGTAAACGGAGCGTAGTCGTCTGCGTCTCGGGAGACGTGCCTCGTGCTATTTTAGCGTACAATTTGCGTTAATATGAATGTCCCAGTACTCAACGATAATGCGTAGAAAACCCACCTAATGAAGCACGATAGGTTCCTACATACCAGCATGTAGGCGAATAAGTCATCATTTTTCTAATTTACTTAAACATAGTCAATTGGACCAGTCTTCCGAAAAATATAACGTGATGACGTTTTTTATAGCGCCCGTTGATGGGTTATCGTTAAGTTCTGGGACACTCTGTAGCGTGTCCTTGTACATTATGGCGTGCTTGCACTATCTCGATGTGTCACAATCACAGTCGCAGATGACGAACGCAAAGCGTAGCTCGTTACACCAGTAATTTTATTATACGTATATCTGATATACACTATTATAGGTAGGTACATTATTTCATGTTTCGAGCATATCGACTAGAATTTTCGAGGAAAATGCATCTGAAAATTGCGAACGCAACATGATAGGCACTCGATCCTCTCGCTTGCCGGGCGAGTGCCGTGGATCACAGGACTAAGTGACAATTTTTTGAAGAATATTTTTTGTATTTTCCTTGAAAATATTTTGCCTTGCTATTATAAAATGAGTTTTAAGGCCAGACCTGGTTTAAACCATGATTTCATCATCATCATCATTTCAGCTGTAAGAAGTCCACTGCTGGACATAAGCCTCCCTCATAGATTTCCAAATGCTTCGGTCATAAGTGGCCTTCTTCACTATAGGCCTTATGAATAAGCTTAGAGTTGCTCAAAGAGCTATGGAGAGAGCTATGCTCGGGGTTTCTCTACGGGATCGAATCAGAAATGAGGAGATACGTAGAAGAACGAAACCATGATTTAGTAATTAGTAAATCAAACCAGGTCTGGCACTTAAAACTCATTTCATAATAGCAAGGTAGGTGTTTAGGTATTTGTTTAAGAAACATTATCAAGGAGAAATGCATCATTAAAAATTCTCCCGTGGATTCGAACCCGTACCCCTCGTTTGCTGGGCGAGTTGCGACTAACTACACCAGTTACACCACACAGATTCCCGTGTTTTTTGATGATGCATGTCTCCTTGAAAATGTCTGTCTGTCTGTTATGTAATTATTTTATGAAACGCGCAGATCGCAATGGTTCGCTCAAATGATTTACTTTGTAGAACGTGACTGAGACATGTAAAGGAGTATGTGATAATAATGTTTAGAATATGGTCAATTCATATAAGCGTAGAATCGAAGCGTCAATCTAAAATTTAACATAGCGATCAGAAAAACGCACTTTAATGCTGATGACGGTGGGCGAAGAAATATATACCTTATCGTTATGGGTATAAGGTTGAATGACTTGTTACATTTTAGATTGACGCTTAGACTCGACGCTTATACGAATCGACCCTTAGTGTCCTTGTAAGGAATTAAGATCTAGATTGGTATATGATTTGTTTTATTTAAAAACCAAACTCTATTTCGACTTTTACGACCTCTGTAGTGCGGTGGACGAACAACCACACGCGACGCAGAAGGTTGCGGGTTTGATTCCCGTCGTAGAACAACTGTATGGCTTCAGGTATTTATTTCTACTTACTGAATATTATATCTGTATGCTTATTACAAGTATTCACAGAGAAAACTAAAGTCAATGTTGCTTAGATTAGGGCTAGATGGCGCTTTGTGCAATTTCGTACGACATATATTTTTTAAAATTTAATATTGTCCTAATATCACTCGATTATCGCTATAAAGTTTAAAAATCCTAAAGTTCCTATAGACAGGCAGCAAAAGTGCATATTCACCTATAGTTTGGAAATTACAAAGCTCAGCACAGTAGGTACTTAGAAATTGTAATAATAAATTGTATTGTCAATTTTAAAACTACATTTTGTTGCCTGACTGTACATGAGAGAAATGATCGACTGATATTATCGCATATGACTGGTCTTTGGAAGAATTATTCGAAAATATCTTAATGGACCATTAGACACAGTGCCTTTTTCCATGCTATTCCACCAGGTTAAAAGCAAAATAGGCTGCAAATATTATGACTGGCCTGTAAAAAGGATCGTCAGTTCTTTATCAGCTTGGAAATAGGCCTGTGTGTGGTGCGTTAAATCAATAGATTAAGAAAATTGAAATTGGTTGAATTATAGGCGTTACTTTTAGGAACTCCATAACAACTATAATAAAGAATAATGTTTAGTTTTCAAATGAAAATAGTAAGAAAATGGCGACGTATTTAGGCGCAAAGTTTGATTTTCTAGTTTTTCGCAAAAATAAAGTTTTCGTTTTCATATTTAGATTGTTATTTATTTATTAGTATATTAGTGAATGTCGGTGTGTTTGTCCAGATATCCCGTAGTGATCTTTCA
This sequence comes from Idaea biselata, assembly GCA_958496205.1. NCBI lineage: Eukaryota > Metazoa > Arthropoda > Insecta > Lepidoptera > Geometridae > Idaea > Idaea biselata. The sequence goes on from OY292397.1 coordinate 6,785,511, forward strand.
TTGTTTGATCGAAATTACAAATTAGATTATAGATTGCTTTATCTAATAAAAAAATAAGCTACTTCCACTGTAGATTCCGAATAAAGTGATTTTTTTGCCCGTCAACATTATGAGTAGGTAAACATATTGTGAATATGTATTTATATGCGAAATAAAACATATTCTTGTCTATTTATTCGTTTTATTTGAGATTGTTATAAGCTAGCTGACCCGACAGACGTTGTCCTGCCCGTAGTGTAGGGTTGTAGGTTTTTTTTATAATAAAAAAACCTACAACCCTACATTACTTCTACCCTACCAACAACTACAACTTTTATACAACTTTCTAAAATAGGTATCTATCTCCATACCAACATTCATCAAAATCAGTTCAGCATTTTTTCTTTCATAAAAACCTTCTCCTGACAATAGCAAACACGACAAACAAGAATTATCGAAATCGGTTCAGCTGTTCTCGAGATTGCGCTCAGCAACACATTTAGCGATTCATTTTTATATTATAGGTTAGGCCACAGAATACATAAATAGTACAAGTAGTTAGGCGTGATATACAATAATAAATCACGATAGGCCACAGAATACATAAATAGTACAAGTAGTTAGGCGTGATTTATAATAATAAATCACGCTAGGCCACAGAATACATAAACAGTACAAGTAGTTAAGCGTCATTTATAATAATAAATCACGCCTAACTATTTATGTACCTACTATTTATGTATTCTGTGGCCTAACCTATAATATAAAAATGAATCGCTAAATGTGTAAATGTGCTAGTTATTACTAGAGATGGGCCGACTAGGGGTTCTGTCGACTAGCAGACTAGCCAACTAGTCGGTTCCAAAATTGCCGACTATTCGGCAATGCAGCTGATCTTTATAATTTCGAGATATTTGGGTTAATCATGATCACTCGGCGATTGTTGCTATTTTTGGATAAATTTGCACTTCGAAAGGTCTAATGAAGCTTCCAAAAAATGGTTGTATTGAAAATAAAAGTTGGAAAAATAAATTCAACTGAGGCATAGATATTACATTTAAGATGTTTAGAAGATGTATATGAGCATGTTTTGTTTACGTTTTTCTGACTACCCACCTTCTAAACTATACTTCTAATTAAATAAATATTGGTTTTATTGCATAATTTTATTGTTAGTTGACCTACCGACTAGCTAGTCGGTTAAACTGCCGACTAGTCGGCCCATCTCTAATAAAAACCCTCCCTTGCGTCGCGCAGTCGGGCAAAAATAGGGGTTTTAGCAAATGATAGTCGACAACTGTGGCGCGACGGGCGAATGCCCAACCAACTGCAATGCAGAAGGTTGCGGGTTCGATTCCCAACGGGTACAATACAAGTATGTAATGCTTAAGAGGATCGTCTCCATTCTCTTTCTCCATACAAACGTAGTTTAAATTTTCCTCCCTGGATAAAGACATTAGAGCAAATATGTTTATGCCATAAAACTTATATCTGTCATGCATGACTATGCATCTACCTTTTTATTTTTTTCATTTTATTATTTTTTATTATAATTTTAATTAGAAAAAAAAAGGTAGATGCATTGTCATGACATATATAGGTTTCATGGCATAAACATATTTGCTCTAATGTCTTTATCCAGGGAGGAAAATTTAAAGGAACTACGTTTGTATGGAGAAAGAGAATGGAGACTATCCTCATAAATACAAATATTTGTTTCTGGTCTGGGTGTCTCTCTATGTATAATAAATATTTATTTACCTACCTATGTATTTACATAAGATAAATAAAAGATATTATAAATAAAGATAATATTATTTACATCGGTTGTCCAGTCCAGTCACAGTAACACAAGCTTTGCAGCTTACAAAGGGGCCCTGGTTGTTCACAGAATTTATTAATTAGGTATACGGTAAACCTGACAATGATAAAAGTGACGAAGTGGGTCTCACATGTAGCACGCTTGCCTAGAAGACGCAGCAGTGAATCTGGTGTTATTCTACCATTCATTCGTCACTGGATAGTCTCAGCATACGATGTTTTTAAAATTTTCAGCGTATTTTCAAAAAAAATATCGGAAAATAGATAGTAACATACTTCCCTGGTTCACCTTTTCTATTTGTTCCTCGTAGAATCACCTCTCACCTGTTTAAATATAAATGCCTACCGTATAATAAATATAGATTATGTAGAGCAGAGTTATGTGAACGAAACACGTCTTGCATCGCGATGTTCTGAAGTAGATAGGTTCCTATGATAGTATTTTGTTCACTTTCCTTGAAACCGCACGTCTCTTACCACCAAAAGCTCAGACGCGAGAAAGATACGATACCTACGGTTATCTATAGTTTATAGTGTCTTCAGTGCGACTATTATATGTTTTATCGCAATCGGTTCATTAATTTTATATATTTTACTATAATCTAATCTCTTCTTCTAATATATATAATTTCCATGTCACAATGATAGTTACTAGAGATGGGCCGACTAGTCGGGAAAGCCGACTAGTCGGCAGTTCAACCGACTAGTCGTCAACTAACAATTATGCAATAAAACCAATATTTAATTGAATTAATAGTTCAGTAAGAAGGTGGATAGTCAGAAAAACGTAAACAAAACACGTCATACCCCACATACATCATCTTAACATCAAACATCTAAAATGTCATAACTATGCCTCAGCTCCATGAATATTATTATTCCACCTTTATTTTTATTTTAACATTTTTTGGAAGTTTCGTTACAGCTTTCGAAGTGCAAATTTATCCAAAAATACCAACAATCGCCGAGTAGTCATGATTAACCCAAATATCTGGGAATTATAATGATCTGCATTGCCGACTAGTCGGCAATTTTGAAACCGACTAGTCGGCTAGTCTGCTAGTCGGCAGAACCCCTAGTCGGCCCATCTCTAATACTTAGTTACCGTACTCCTCCGAAACGGCTTTACCGATTTTTACTAAATTTTATATGCGTATTCAGTAGGTCTGAGAATCGGTTACTATTAATAATTTATAAGGCAAAACAACGTTTGCCGGGTCAGCTAGTTATAATATAAGTATTAGAGTATAGTCAGGTAAGATCGGATACGGGGGAAGATCGTATGCCTCAAATATTTCCCAAAATGGATAATATTTTTTAGTGTTAGTTACGGTGTTCACAACGAGCAATTCACCTCGCACGATCTGTGGCACCAGACAGTTGCAATGTCATATGTATATTTTGGGAGAAATTTAAGTCAGATACGGGGTCTTCCCCCGTATCTGGTCTTATTATATACCTACTTAACTCTAAAATATTATATTTTACCACGTTTCTATAAACTTGAAAATTATAATATGGAAACTTGAATTGCGCCGTTATAGCGGAAGCATGGCGAAGTATTACCTAACTTCCATACAAGAAGTTTCCATACTTAGTTGTGATTAATACTGAAACATGTGATTGGGTTTACTACCTACTTACCAATGTACTTTCTGCTACTTACCTTGAGATAAAATTCACTTGAGTTAGCTAACTTTACCTGCTTTATTATTTTTCATTGATCCGCAAAGATTTAGTTGAGCAAGAAACAATTAAGGCACACCAAAAACAACTTTCTCTAGTTAAAATAAAACGAAAGTTGTAAAACAATAAGTAAATTTTATTTAGGCGAAACAACTGCTTAGATTTGAAAGTATGCAGGTACTTTATATAATACTTAGAAGGTGCCTATATAGGTATCAATTCATAGCCTTTTGGTAGGTACATCGAGATTATTTGAGATATTAAAAAAAATATAGTGTACTTTTGATTTACATCATTCAAGATCAACACAGAAGAAAAATTGTATGGAAACGAAACTGGTAGTGGTAGGTTACGCTCTTAAGCGTAAGTACACTACTCGATGCCTACAAAAAAAACAGAAACCTCTTGTTTACCCCTTATTATGCCAAAATAATTTAGTGTAGTGTAGAGCGTTTGGGAACTAGATTAAAAGACTTGATTTTCTGCGGAAAATAACATTACAGCTAGCTAGTAGGATATTAATAATAATAATCAATCGAAACAAGCGTATCTCACTTAGGCTGGCTTGCACAGCTACTTAAATTGTCGAACTAACTAATCCGGATTAGTTAAAACGAATCAGCAAATGAGAATAATATGTAGATACTGTTTTATAATAACGTATTCATATAAAGTTCGCAATTCTTTTTTTGAATATAGTTCCTACCTAGTACCGATAAATTTCGTATTTCACAGATAGTTAAGACTAGGTATTTCAGACTAGTTAGTTAATTAGTTCGACTATAATAGCTGTGCAAGTCAACCTTATAGGTACAACAAGCTATATAATAATTCCCTGATGCAATTTGTCAACAATCCCATCATATGCTTTCCTCATGAAATATGTCTTGCTCATCACATTTGTCAGGCAGGCACACAAAAAACTCAATTAGATTCATAATGGGCCCTCTTGAAAACGGGTTTTGATAACGGCCTCTCTTGTCTCGCAAATACGGATATCGTTTATAGTTGAACATTTCATTTGTAGTCAAATTCATGCAGGCATGTAGAATCTGTAATGTAACATAGGCCGGATACGTTTTAAATAAAACTTGATTAAGAATATACCTAGTCCCTATTATGTGGAACACATACATTATAGTAGGATAGGAATTATCCGAGATATAAATAATGAGTAGGTATGTTTGTTTCTCCTTTACGGAAAAACTACTGAACTACTGTGATGAAATCTTGGTATGCCGATAGCTTGAGACTGGGATTAACATATAGGCTACCCGGTATTCCCACGGTGTCGGGACTTACGCGGGTAAAACCGCCTACTATCTAAATAAAATTAGTTTCACACAGTTGATAATTAGCTGCGTCCCGCGGTTTCACCCGCGTAAGTCCCGATCCCGTGGGAATATCGGGATCAAAAGTAGCCTATGTTACTCCTCGATATTTTAGTGTAGATTTAGATTAAAGTTTCAATTAATCAAGTACGGTACATATAAAGTTTCACGCAATTGGCACAGCCGTCTTGAGTTACAATTTTCACATTTTGTTACTAAGCCGACTTTGTTTACGGCTGGAATTTCACCGTTAAAACGGCTGAGTAGCCATTTCAATTTCAACACCTGAAATAGATACACAACAAAACTTACCGAAGTGCAAGTCAGAATCCAGCCGAGGGCACAGAAAGTGATTGCTTCAAGCAGTCCCAGCACGTAGAGCAGCCCAAACCCTTCAACCAGCAGACAGTAGCACGCGAAGTATATGGAAAGTGTGCAGTTGATTGCCACACTCATCACGAACAGAAAGAACCACATGCGGTTCCGTACACCCACGCAGTTGTAGATGAATGGGCAATGGTGATCGAAGTAGGCCACGCACCGTTTACAGATACGGCAGTGTTTTGCTCTAGAATAAGAAATGGAAATCGAATTTTCCACATGATTGGGCTTAATAACTTCGTCTTCCGGTTTTACCTGCGTAAGTCCCGCTCCCGTGGGAATACCGGGAGTCTATGTTACTCCTTGGTAATGTAGCTTTCTATTGGTGAAAGATTTTTTGAAATTGGTCCAGTAGTTTTTTGTTATATCCATATCTTTTTCAACTTAAGTAATTGAAACCAAATATATTGGATAAGGACAAACAAATTTTGGTTGTCCTTAATATTTAGTTTGGGGATATTTGGTCCAAATATCCTCATTATAACCGAATCATGCGGCGTTCTCTCGAAAATATACCTACTTTTAGAAACCCACTCTAGCTAACCTAGACTAGGAACTCTATCAATAATTGTGCAATATTTCATTTTCAAGGAAAAATCGTAATCCGCAGTAACAATACTGCAATCATAGCGTGACTATAGATTTCAAATTTCTAACTGCCGTGCATGAAATAACTAATTCATTTTATTTAATACAATAACTCAACCAAAACTATTGAATGATTTATTGTTTCTAGGCAGGACACGGGCGGACCCACCTCAAGATAGTGAAAGTAGGTAGCTATATAGGTAATCGGTGTTTAATGTAGAAAAGATCCGATCTTAAAAGCAATGATTTGTAGGTATTGATAACTGATAATGAAGTGGGTATTTGATAATAGTTACCTACCTTACCAGCGAGTTCATCCGAGTAAAAACGAGTAAAACAACTAGGTGCCTGCTTATATTTCTCCAAAAACGGAAAGTTTTCACGCTTTGTTTCAATTTACACTTTATGCATCATCAGATCACATCACATTCATTAGATATAGGTATCTACCTACCTACCTATGAAAAGTTGGTAGGAGCCTGTTCAGTGTATCTTTTAACTAAATAAATTACATTTGAGTAGGTATGTCAGTTAAGATCGGATACAGGGGAAAAACCGTATGACTGAAATGTCTCCCATTTTATTTTTAGTGTTAGCAACGGTGTTCAGAAGAGCAATTCACCCCGTACCCATATGTGGCATCTGGAAGTTGCAACGTCACCTATTTTGGGAGATATTTGAGTCATACGGTCTTCCCCCGTATCCGATCTTACCTAACTATACTCTACATAGGCAAGTAAGTATGTACAGTACAAACCTAAGCGGTCGTAAGCACCGACAAGTATGGCAGAGCCGAGAGAGAATAGCATTCCTTTTCTTCCATTTGTCATAGTACGGTATCTGTCTAATGGCTCTGTAATAAGTCTCAGAGTTCTGAGGAATGTATCCTGGATCCCTTCTATTAGCTATCACCCAGCTGATCCACATTATAGTGTTCCAATATAAGAAGCAATAGTGTGATAGTCGAAGAGTATTCCAAGTTAGAGGTATACACCTAATTACGTACATTGGATACCCCCAAAGTAACACAGATATCAAGAAAAATAGTAATGGTCCCTTAGATTCGCCAGCCCCTCCAAATAGTAGAGCCCAAAGTTCAGAAAGTGGTGGCATCCAGTGTGATTTTCTTTTCATTTCCTTTTGTAAGAGTTTCACTACTTCTGCGTGGCGATGGCTTTGTGCTAGCATTAGGGGTGTTTTACCGTTTTTATCCCTGGGCTCTAATTCTGCTTTTACCTGAAATATAAATATATTATAGGTAGGTTATCAGTATGTACGGCATAGATAGGGCTATAATTATTCAAAAAGTAGGCATGTATAGGTACCTATGTAAGCAGAATTTTAATCTACTCAATTTTGTAGAAAATAAAAATAGAAAAGTAATTTATTTAAATAAAATCTAGGTACCTACCTTCCTACTACTTAATATCCAAATACCTCGGTCCCTCGTATAAGTCATACAAGTATTATAAAAATACCAAGATACCCCAACCCCTTTTGATGCTTACGTTAATACCCAAATTGCCACTGTCACTTTTACATTTGATCTGCCTATAACTGACCCCGGACTACTCCTGGGAGTCGCCTGACAGTCGGACCACTCCTGCAAGTCTAAAGGTTGGCTATAGTTGGGGACGCTATAAAATACTTGTTGTTATAGCGTCCCTAAAAAGGTGTTTCAGGGGTGGAACAATGCCATTCCTTACCTTTTCACACAACAGCCTCACACAGGTCAAATTACCGGACAAGCAAGCCAAATGCAAAGGCGTAGATCCGAAGTTATCCGTACAATGTAGAGGCACCCCTGAATATATGAGCAGCCTGACGAGATCGGCGTGTCCTTTATACGCGGCCCAGTGAAGGGCTGTGTCTCCGTTAATATCGGATAACCTGGTGGCTGCTCCCATACCGAGGAGGTATGCAGCTGTAGCGGTCTTACCGTACATGCAGGCGGTCATTAGAGGGGTTAGACCTGCGATAGAAACGTGCATTGAAGTTAAAGGTGTATCCGAACTTACCTACAGCGCTGTTTTCATAAAGATGTGTGGCTTTTTTTATCGGTAGATGAGCGTTTGACCACTATCTCGCTAGACGATAAGTGATGATATGTTCTAAGATCTAGCACGCTCATCTAGAGGATCGGGACACGGCAGTGGAACTTCATTCGCCCCATTTTCCTTAGTGGTTACAAAAAACCCTCTTCTTTCATTTTGAAAAAATGCATCTATGGGGTTTTTATTTTTATTATTAATAAGGTTTTTTATTTTTAATATTTTTGATGCATAGGTTCACACTATGACACAGTCATCCCAGTCATTTCGTTATTCTAAACAAAGTTTTTAGTATTTCTGCTGGACGCAAAATGTGAAAGCACGTCTGTATGGAAACAGTGCCGATAGGATATGCTCTTAACAATAAAATAAGCTAAATTTGACTTTAGTTGTCAAAGTATCGAACCTACGTACATTCCTAGGGACATACCTACAGGTTGATACACTTGCCTTTAAAATCAGCTGCGTTGACAGCCACCCCTGACTGTAATAAAACTTGTACGATCGAAGCGTGCCCCTTGCGGCATGCCCAATGAATTGGTCTTGGTCCCTAAAACAAATAAGGTGCAGGTAATAAAACCTTATTTAGATTGAGAGATAGTTTTACATAGGTAGTCATAGTTTACTCAGTAGTTGTACACCTCGGCGCTTACCTTCTTTCCCAAAGAGTGGCTAAGAGGAAAGTCTACCTACTCTTTCTCGTAAACGTAGGTACAGTGACCGGCAGATTAGTTGAAAACTTTTGTCGTGGAAGGGGAAAGTTCGCGCAGTACATTTTACATGCGCCTTCTATAAAAAATCGACTTCGCGCATCCGCCATTTTTTTCAACTAATCTACCGCCCACTGTAGTCGACTGTTTCCTCCTTGGATAAAGACGGTATGGTCATTGCTGATATAGATTTTATGGTATAAACATATTTTCTCTAACGTCTTTATTCAGGGAGAAGTTTGTATGGAGAAAAGACGCTACCGCGAAGACGTAAATCAGGCCTTCACTTTGTTATACGGATTGACTGCGACTTCATCATTACCAAATAATCCCATCCACTCTTAATTTTCAATCGAAGCGTGGTCTAATTAATCCGACCTTAGTCCAATAAAGTATATAATTAAAGGGGGCAAACGTTTAATGAATAGTTCAACGTCCGGCAGCCACCTAAGTTTGTGTATACCTGTGTGCCTAAACAAGAGAGGTCAATAGGAGCGCCCCTCTCGACTAGATATCTCATGACCGCGACGCTGCCATCCAGCGCCGCCCAATGCGCCGGAGTGTAGCCGTGCTGGTCACGAGCGCTGAGCACTTCCACGCCGAGCTTCTCAACTAAGCGCTCGATTTCTGACACCTCTCTGAATAAAACTTCTTTTGTAAGTAAGTTATCAACAAATCAAACATAGGGCACGTATTCTATAACTAAATAGTCTCAACATCGCTTCAGCATCGCTAGAATTTTATCCTAAAAGAAATTTTAAAACAAAAAATGTTGAAACTCAAGAAAAACCTAACAATGTTGAACCGATGTTTAGACCATTTAATTTTAGAATACGTGCTCTAGGATATGGAACAATGGCATTCAAAAATAGACTCTGCTAGAAAGATTTATATAAAACTAGCTGACCCGACAGACGTTGTCCTGTCGTTTAGTTTAAAAAAATAAAATTCATCAAAATCGGTTTAGCATTTTTTCTTTCATAAGAACCTTCTCCTGACAATAGCAAACACAACAAAAAAAGAATCATCGAAATCGGTCCAGCCGTTCACGCGTGATGTCGTGACAACGGAAAACGTTTCATTTTTATATATAAGATTTATATGTTTGAATGAGTCATTCAACTAAGTAAAAACCATCTTGTAAGTAAATGCACAATCTTTTTTTACCTACTGGCCTACTGTCACACTTGTAGTCATTTTGCAGTCTGGCTTAAAAATTGGTACCGTGTATGCCCCCTTAGGTTTTGATAGGAATACGTAGGTACCACGTAACAACAACGAGATAGCTAGGTACGAAAAAGTGACCCACGCGTTGACTAGTAGGTACGGGAAGTCAACTTACCCAGAACGAACTGCCTCAAAAATAAGCTGGTACAGGTCAGAGTGGTGATGTAGACTGGTGATCGTGCCACGCGGCGGCGCCACCGGCGCGTCTGGAGAGATGGGCGAGCACGGAGGCAGGGGCTCGTCCGCCGCCATCGTGCAGGGGGGCGGCTGCGGCAGCGCCCACACGCCGCGCGCCGCCCCCGGACTCGGGTAAACCTGGGCCATGCGCACATACCTATATCATCTCAGGGAAATCACGGTAGGTAGGGTACAACACTAGGTAGTTAGCACGTACTAATATGTAGATAGTACTTTATACTGTGTGTTTTACCCTACTTCCTGCCGGGGCTCTATTGTGGCTTTGAACACTTAGGTATGTTAGGTATGCAGGCACATTGTGTGGCCGGTCCTTCACACCACACATCATACAAACGCAACTCGATGTGGTATGCTATCTGGGTAGGTAGGTATAGTCTACTACTAAGGTACCTACTAAGCTCTACTTAGTTAAAAATAAACCATCTACTGAGAAAGAAGAAAAGGAACGAAGCTTATTCGTTCATTCCTTTCAGCTAACACACCTATTTTCAAATTTTACCTATATTTTCCTTATTCCTAGTCTTCATACCTAGGTAGACGACCTAGGTAGCACAAAGTCATAAATAGGCACTTAATGTCACCTACATACTTTAAGGGTAGCTACTAAACTAGCAGTAGTATGTTTTATGTGATTGAAAAGGTAGATAGATAGTTCATTTCTAACGCTGCACGCTCTAAATTAAATATAACTTATACCTAGGTACCTACCTACTAAGGAAATCGATGGTTGACCTACTAATAGACTAGAAGTCTAGTGCTCCAGCTTACTACTCATTACTTATTCAATCACTAATAAGAACCTAATTGTGAATGTAATTTGAAGTTACCTTGCTACTCACGGTGAGGCCTACGCCTCCCGCCACGGGAGTCTCGTCCGCCAGGGCCGCGTCAACGGCACGCAAATGCACTGTGGAACTACTACACACGAATTTATTGTCCTAGGATACTGAACTATTTATTTTTTCACACACAAAATGCGACTAGCGTTGCGTGACACACAAGAGTTAGCTAGGCAATATTGATTAGGTCCCGCATGCGCGGCTTGTCTGCAGTGTAGTTACATACCTTTTAAACAGATGTTTCGCGGTTTCAGGTTTGAAATTCTGTTAAGTATGGTAACGTCTGGTAATAATTCTTCTTTGGGCAAAGAGGAATTAAAGCATGAAAATACTATTCAACACCTACTAAGTATCAGTTGGATGCAATAGTTAGCATTTTGTCAGCACCTAGCTAGAATACCGAATACAAATAGAGTACGTGTAGTTTAGTGGGGTGGAGTACACTACGACTGATCGCCCGGCACAAGAAGGATGCGAGTTCTATCCTCGTCGCCGGCGGATGTTTGAAGATATATTTTCCTATATAAACGGAATCAGACGCAGCACAGCAGATAGAACTTAAAACTTAGGGCTAGAAGATTCATGCCAAGAACTCTACTAACAATAATAAATAATTAAAAGAAAATTTTCTCTGGAGTTAAGTTTTTTAAACAAAAAAAAAATATAAGTATACAAAATGATAAGGTAAAGGTGAAATAAAATATTATGTACTTTTCTGAAAAATACACCTACACCTACAACGCCTAATGAATCGGTATTTTATAAAAACAGAGTACCATAACATTCCTTATTTTAATTGCTCAAGGCATTCTACTACAAATATTATCAAGGAAAATGCATCATCGGGGTTCGAATCAGTGCGGCTTAGTGGTTAGAGCACTGGCCTGACAAGTGAGAAGCACGGGCTTGAACTCCTTTTTGAGTGGATGATTGATAATGCATTTTTCTTGATAAAATTTGGACAAGGTTTTATTCTAAAGAATTAAATTAACCAACACTTAGTTAGAAAATTTTAGTTTTTCCAAGTATAAGAGCAAGATTTGTCCCTGGCAGGATTTGAATGATAATTGATAGTTTAACAGAGACAAAAGCTCTGCATTTAGTTTTGGATAAAATAACTTTAAAATCAAACACATTTAAAACAAACAAAATATTAAAATTGTGAAAATGAACTTTTATTCAGCAAATTTTATACTAAATGTATAAATATGATATAATCTAGATTTCGTTTCACTACCTAAATAGACATCATTGTTATAAAAAGTGTACAACTAAAACTAGTAGCTGATTAAACATCTCAATGTGGCTTATCATTAGTAAGATCATGTAAAAGCACTTCTTTTTTAAATGTTTTATTATACTTAAATAATAGATAATAAAAATAATGAAAGCATTATATAGCTCACAACTGACACTGACTTCCAAACAACAATCATATTCAAATACAAATCTTAAACTTCTAGTAAACTTGAAACATTTAACGAGCAAACTGAATAAATTATTATTCATAAACAAACTTAACAATGTCGATAGCTCAAAGTAAAATAATTATTTTCAACAAGTCAAATAACCATCACTTAATAGTTTAAGTGTACACGGAATCAAGATTAAACCTATTGCAGTAATACATGCAGTGTCTGTAATGCCAATTGATAAACAAGTATGTTATGGTAATTATTTGCCTATTTCTTACTGTATTGATATTGTAAAGTTTATAATAAGTCTTTCATTTCATCATTATCTCTTTTGAGTTTTAAAACTCACAGAGAGAGGCTGTCCGTGTAGGACGTACCCATTCAGTGCTTGTATTGCCATCGCCGCTTGATCATAATTCCGCATCGTAACAAATCCAAATCCCTTACTCTTATTAGTTTGGTGATCCTTTATAATCTTAACAGATACAATAGCACCATAAGGACCAAACAGTTGCCACAACGTTAGCTCCTCAACTTCCGGAGCAATATTATAAATGTAAATCGACCATGTACTGGGAGAGTTGTGGTCGCCAATAGCATTAAAATGATTTATCCAATGAAAAGGTTTCACAAGGGAGTTTTTAGCGAAGTTATTATTATTGTTTTTATGTTTATTAGGATTACTTTTATTGGCATACTTAACTGTAAGAGGATGTAGAAAACCGGGAGGTGTAGAGCCATTAATACTTTGAATGGCTCTCTCCCCTTCATATTGGTGTTCATATAAAACAAATGCTATGCCGGCAGCTATGCGGGAATTAACTATTTTACCAAATTGTGCGAAAAGTCCATGTAAATCCTGCAAGGTCAGTTCATTTGGCAGGTTACATACGTATAGGTTCCAGTCTGCTTCAGGCTTGGTAGGTGGCTTCAGCTCAGGGTTAAGAAGGGCATGTGACACTTTCAATGTCTTATTCTGCATTAGAAGCCCGTTGAAGGCTTTTCTCGCTTTGATTGCGTCGTCAGGACGGGTGTACTCGACGAATCCATACCCTCGGTTGGCTATCAGCTTACAGCTTTCCAGTTTACCCATCGTCGAAAATAGTGAAAACATCATATCCTGCGTCATGACTTCAGGAATATAATTGACGATAAGTTTAGTGGGTGATTCGTCCGGCCCAAATTCATTATTTCCATGACAATTACCGTCTTGACACGATTCCGACATTTTTTAATTTGTTGTCGGTGAATGACATTTGATCATTCATAGACAACGTAGAGCAAAATTTCGTTCAAAAAGAGATATTTTCCCATAGAATATAAATATAAAAAAAAACATATTCTGAAATTAGCTTACTACTTGTCGTCAGATGGCAGCACTATAATATACTTCAGATTTACCATATTCGTGACAAATGTTAATAGATGGCAGCATCTTCGGATATATACAAAAACTTTTTACCCGACGACTGCCAAGGGTTATGTTTATCATTCTGATATTCAGTCATTCTGATAATTTTGATCTCCCACTAACTTTCCAATACACTTTACTTTTCACTAATAATTGCTCCGAGACGTACCTGCCTACGGCCGCCGCGCGGCGGTGTATAACCGTACTATAATCCATTATTCCGTCCATTACGCTCAAGTAGAAGATAGGAAGTCATCAGTGGATTAAGTTTCGATCAGTCTTTATAGTGGCTGTACCGACCTTACCTACGTATAATTATTTATTATAGAACACGGACGCCGCTTGGGCCGGTGGGTGTATTAAAGCCACTAAATAATTGTAGAGCATTAATTTTAAACCTACATACAACCCTCACGCATGAGTCATGCATGAGGGTGTATGACACGAGTTATTTTCCTATTCCTTCAGGCCCTAAGGCTGTCGTTACACCATCCGATTTGCAGGTTGTCTTAGTTCACACCTACAGCACACATCCAAAAAAAAACAGTGTATACATCGACATTTTATTTCGATATTCAGTCGGCGTGGAATATGAAAGCCTGCAAATTAGATGGGGTAACTACCGCTTAAAACATAAACGAAGTAAGGATGAAAATACACGGATAATATGTGCCACAGTAAAACAACACCAATCCACTTTCAATTAAAAATGTATTTGAGATATACACAGATACATGTATACAAGGTACGTACATGTATACTATACACAGGTACATCACAGACATCGATTTTAAAAGCGAACTTTAGGCTCTAAGGCTGTTTCTACATATTAACAACAAATCATTTATTTACTTATCAATAAAATACTTCATACATTTGTATTCTTACAATTTACAATAAAATTACATATTACCAATATAATGTTAAAGCTAAATAATACAGAAAATACGTTAAAATAATGATCACTAGCACTACATCTTTTCAATGAATTCATTAAATTATAATTTAAACAAATAAGTTATTGATGTCTCAGAGACAAACTAATTAAATAAAGCAGAGTTTACACAAATACGAGGTCAATCTTAGTTGCTTATACTATTTCGAGTTATGTGTGAATAAAAATATAAGTACTTATTATTGTATATTGCGTCTCTATTTAGTAATACAATTTTGATTATACTTATTTTTAAATGTCGGTTTTTATCTAGTTTAATTTTGATGTATAGACTTATATCACATTTAATTAAAAGTTGTTAGTAAGTAAGTAACTGTTTATGTGATATTTCATATTATTACAAAGATAATATAAGAAAAATGTGTTTCCTATATTTAACCCTATCGCTTAAGCTAACTTGGCTCAGATGGATAGAGCGCCCATCTAGAGATAGGAAGTTCGTGAGTTTAAGTCCAGCAGGGACTTTGAAACAAAAAGCATTTTGTCTAAATACAATTCTTCCCTGAAGCGTGGCTAACACATATTATCAAATAATTATTTATGTTATAATAAATGTCTCGTGAAACGTAAGTGTGATCTCGTACGAACGCACTCGTATAGTATGAACTCGGCTTGAACAAACAAGTGAAACCGTATTTAAAGTATTACGGGCAACTTGATATCTAGGCAAAGATCTTGTGCATAAGACCAAGTTGTAGGTATTGGTCAACGTAATAAAAAACAGCGATTTATCACTTTCCAAGCCCTGCTAGGCTAGCAAGACAGCACGAGATACATTTTGTCGAATCAACATAAATCCCTATCTTTTTCTCAACTTTTGAGAGAAAGAGACAGAATATTTATGTCGACTTAGCTATGTTTTAAGCTGGGCACTTATTCTATAACTAAATCGTCTCAAAAATGTTGAACTATTTTTGAGAAAATCTAACGATGTTAAGCGATGGTGAGGCGATTTAGTTATACAAGACGTGCCCTGTGAGTTTACATTTTGAATGACCAATCCTGTCTTGAGTTGTTGAGGTACACTTCATTTAAAATGACTTTTATTTTCCGGTAGAGTACACGATACTAGCTATGCTGGTGCGCGTTATAGGTTATAGTTGTAGCCTAACCTACCTCGCAGAATCAGGAGGGTTACTTCGGTTCGTTTCGATACGACAACGATACTGTCATAACGATGGTTCTACTGTCACCCTACTATCAGAATGTGACAGTAGAATCGTCGTATGACAGTATCGATGTCGTATCGAAACGAACCGCAGTAACCCTCCAGTATGTGAATTGAATTGGTAACAAATAGTAGTAACAATTAGTTTTTCTCGTTGTTTCAGAAAAAGAGACAAAACATTTTTCTCGATCGACAAAATATTTCAATTGCTTGTATGGTTCTTGCACATTACAAAATGACCGGGAATTATTATTATGAATAATATTGAATAATATAATCAAGTTGCCCAATAAAACTAATAAGTAATATTTAAATATACATTAACTATTTTACTTCTACATACACTATGTAACCACATTAATAAATACACATGTACTTAGGTATGACCGATGCATGATTAAACAAGTAAACTTATATATTTTTAAATAAATGTCTGAAATAACAATAAATACTTTACCTGTACCTTTTGATTGACCAAAGCATTTTCAAAATGAAAGAAAAAGCTCAGTAAAATAAAATCAATAAGTAATATAAATTAATAACATTTAAAAGTGCTCCAGAAGAGCCCAATATAGGGCTATTAATATAATTTCAACATAATTTTAGTCATAATCTCAAAATAATTTTATTTTTTACTGTATTTCATAACATTATGAATATTATTTTGTATCACAAAAGGCTAAAGTTTTTTTTTAGATCCACGTAGTGTAATATAAAACACAAAAAGCACGTAAAGCATATTTTAAAAAGCGTAAGATTTAAATTATCGTTTATGTATTTAAAAGACTTGGAATGTTATTAAAACTAATAAATGAGATTTATTTTAAGATCAAATTTAGTAACTTAAATTAAACAAACTATATGCAGATCAGTCAGATCTATTGTGTAATTTGGATTTCGTGCTGTAAAATAATAAATTAAACTTTAAAATAACTTACACAATAACAGGAAAATACCAAAAGAACTTCGTATTTCGCAATATAATAATAAATAACAAACAAATATACGATCACAAAACTAAAAAATATACCAACAGGTAAATAAAATTCACAGGATTTTATATATACAAAACATCTATAACATTTACTATAAGTAGGTATTTATAATAACTGTATAAGTTATATTTATATATTTTTTCATTTAATTTCTGGCAATACTATGTTACCATTAGGTCTAGTAAGGTAGGTTATTTGTTATCTCACTATGTTTTTAGCATCTGAATTACATTAGACTTAGGACGATAATATAATATAATCTACATTTATATTTTGAACGAATTATAACTAAAAACAGTACTTAATAAAGTTGTATAATTTCAAACAACATCAAGCTAAATAATCTCTAAATGCAATCGCAACATTGTATAGTCATATTAAATATTCGAAGCTACTCACAATTATTGTCATGGATAAATCATATTTTATCTGTTCAAACTGAAGCGAAACTCTCAATTAGAAAGTGACAAATCTGCCAAAAAATATCGGGTCTTCGATTATGTAAGTAAGCCTCGCTGAGCTAATTTAGCGAGCCTCGCTGAGTTCGCCTTTAGCTGTATATTTTCTTGCTGTGCCATTAATTTAGCGTGTCTCGGTGGGTTGTCAAGTTAGCAAGTCTCGCTGAGCTGTCAAGTTGGAAAGTCTTTTAGAGTTGTCAAGATGGTAAGTCTCGTAGCGCGGTTAGGTTGTCAAGTCTCGCTAAGCTGTCAAGTTGGCAAGTCTGTTAGAGTTGTCAAGATGGTAAGTGCGTATACAGAAAGAAAGCTGGAAACTTATAAGCGCTTGTCAGGACCGTTCTACACAAAGGAAGCAGGTTGAGGCAGAATGTCGGACTCATCGGACGATGTTATGACGTCAGCAGCCCAGCGCTGACCAGCGCGTGTTGAAGCTTGTCGGCACCGATCAGTGCTTATCGGCGCGGGTTCATACATTTTCCTGCGCGGGTCACCAGCGCAGCGCTTATAAGTTTCCAGCTTTCTTTCTGTATACGGCCTTAGTCTCGTAGCGCGGTTAGGTTGTCAAGTCTCGCTAAGCTGTCAAGTTGGCATGTATGTTTGAGTTGTCAAGATGGTAAGTCTCGTAGCGCGGTTAGGTTGTCAAGTCTCGCTGAGCTGTCAAGTTGGCAAGTCTGTTAGAGTTGTTAAGATGGTAAGTCTCGTAGCGCGGTTAGGTTGTCAAGTCTCGCTAAGCTGTCAAGTTGGCATGTATGTTTGAGTTGTCAAGATGGTAAGTGTCGTAGCGCGGTTAGGTTATCAAGTCTCGCTGACCTGTCAAGTTGGCAAGTCTGTTAGAGTTGTCTAGATAGTAAGTCTCATTGCGCTATTACGTTGTTAAGTCTCTCTGAACCATCACGTACGTCAGTCTTCCAAGGTTTCGCAAGTTTCATTCGCTTCAGTTTGGACAGACAAATCTTTGGTACGTCATCATAGTCTCGTCAGGGTACAATAAATAGAATAAACATTTAAATATTAACGAATAAATTTTCTATACTGGCGTAAGTTCCGAATACGAATCCTGTTATACCGAATACGATGATGACAACATCTTTCCAAAGTCTCCAGTGGTGCTTACCAAGTTGGTCGGGCCAGAGGGTCATGATCTCAATGAAGGGGGGAAAGACAAGGGCGAGTGCGGAGCTGCTAAACGCACCCACTAGGGAAATGATGCCGCTCAAGTTTGGTATCAGTGCGGCAGCCGTAACTGGAAAGATACAAGATAATAAGGTAAGAAGACGGGCTCTATGGCGGGTCGGGCGAAGGCCCAACTGCAATGCGGAGGTTGCGAGTTCGATTCTCGCGGGTTTAAGCATTTTTCATTATTATTTTTATTGTTTGTGGTCTGGGCCTTTTCTATGTATAATTTAATTACATAAGTTATGTATTTACAAAAGGTCGTATATTTAATATATATTAAATTCCTTGAGATTAGAGAAAACGTAAGTTGTTACCGTGGTATTAACATTTAGAAAACCGCGTAATGTTAAGCAGGCTTGCTTTGGCAAATGTTGCCCAGTATTCTTCTTTTCGTGTAGTGGTGTGACTCATCTAGAGTTTTCAGGTCATTCCGAGGCCACAAACTTGATCTATCGACTGCTATCAGAGATAACAACCGGGACCTACTGCTTAACGTGCCTTCCGAAGCTATTCGATTTATATATTATTTATTTTCTCTATCCGTATCCAAAAATGGACTTTTACTAAGAGTCCACTGTCCGACTGTCTGTAACCACGCTGTATCTCACGAACCGTGTTAGCTAGACAGTTAAATTTTCACAGATGATGTATTTATTTTGCCTCTATGCCGCAACAAACGTGATTTTATTGTGATAATGGTATGGAACCCTTAGTGCGCGAGTCCGACGCGGACTTTCCGGTTTTTATTGATTGTTGCCCTAACAACAACCGGTATAGGAATGATTCACGTGCATCGTAAGTTATTCAACATGATATGTGGTGATATCTGTGCCAATTCACGAAGCAGATGATAACCTAATGACCAGACGAAATTTCAGTTCAGTATTTGTTTATCAATATAATTGTTTATTTGGTCGAACGTGACAGTTTAGTTTATGAAACAATTTGTTTGAAATTAAAGAAAGTCAACTGAAATGTGTTTGTTCTTAGAGTTTCGCGCTCAAAATCTATTTATACAAATATAAATGTGCACAAACGTACGTAAAAGCGCGTACGTGTGCGTACTAAATCAGCTGCTAAACTTCGTTTATAATTATTTATTACAGACTGTGATATGACACATTCTCCAAAAGCAAAAATGTCAAATACAAATTACTAGAGATGGGCCGACTAGGACTTCTGCCTACTAGCAGACTAGCTAGGAGGTCGTCATTATTCGGAGATAAATATCTCCCAAATGACCACTCGGTAATTGTTGGTAATTTAGCAAGAATTCGCACTTCGAAAGCTGTGCCAAAACCTTACCAAACTTCCCAAAAATGGTTGAACCGTTTTCGAAAAAAATAGAATAAGAGGTAAAGCAAAGTAGAAACATTTTAGGGGCCCTGGTTTTACTGCCTTCTCACCTTCTAAATGTACTACTAATTTACTAAATGTTTGTTTTATTGAATATTTTTTAGTTGACGACTAGTCGGCACCTAAAACACTTACATAAAAAACGAACATTGAATTATCGAATAAACTTACATGTCAAAAATATTAATACGATGCGGGTGACCGCCTCCCCATGCTTCAGCGCTTGCTCCGAAGATAACTTCGACTTGACGAAAGGCCACACAATGTTCATTGGAACGTAAAATTGGAGACCGTATGAGAGGAAAATGGCTGCTGCCATCACCGCTCGAACACTTTGTGCTAATCTGGAAAATATAGAAACATATTTTTATTGTGGTTTCCTTCTTTTTAATATATTTATATAGGTAAGTAGTACTTATAAAACAAAGTAGGTAATTGCGTGTCTGTCTGTATAACCGCTAATTAACTTTTTCTATGCCATACAGTTGATTTTGATGTGGTTTTCATTTGGACTCTTGTTTATGATTTTTTTTACGCGAAAAAAGGCTATATTTACTTTATATTTTCGAATAAATAGATTTATAAGATTTTCGCGTTTGAGATCCGTTAAAATTGTAACAATATCATTCTTAAATTTATATAACAGACGTGTTCCAGTTAATTACCTTTAATAAGCAACAAAAAAACAAGTTAAACTTTAAGTATTTGTGATATAAAACGGAACCATTGTTAAAAGGTCAAGTTATCAGAGGTAGATAAATAATATCCGAAAAGTAAGTAAATTAATGTTTTACGTTCAATCAAGATTACATAAATAACATATTTTATTTAGGCAGGTAAATTCACTTTAACATACCTATTTTTTTTTTAATTTAAGTGCTTAGTACTTCAAGTATGATTGTACCCGACTGCCGAAGGAGGGTTATTTTAAGTTATAGCATAATAAAAAAATGTACGCCGCAAGCGTATAAACTGTGGTTTTAGTATTATACTGAGTTACTGATAGATAACTGAAGCGTTCTATAGAGCGGGATGGGGGAATATTGTGTCTACCCTATGCCCCAGCAGGGCAAATAGGTGAAGAACATTGAGTTTACGATGAGAAGGAACCACAAAAAACTAGTGTTTGCAAAACGATTGAAAATTGTTTTCAAACAAAATGTATCAATTTTTAACGTAGTTAAACGAAATTCAAAATTTTAAGAAGAACGGATACCTAATTACCTACTCAATCTCCATACAAACGTAGCCGAGGGAGGTAACAGTCGACTATGGAGATAAGAGTAGGTAGACATTTCCTTTAAACCACATCTACACTAATATTATAAAGAGGAAGGATTTGTATTTGTGTGTGTGTATGTCAGAATGTTTGTAATGAATAAACTCAAACACTACTGGACCGATTTCAAAAATTCTTTTACCATTAGAAAGCTACATTCACCCTTAGTAACATGGGCTACTTTTGTTCCCGATACTCCCACGGGATCGAGACTCACGCGGGTTGAACCGAGGGACGCAGCTAGTTATGTAATAAAAGGGTTGGTTTACACTCCAAACCGATATGTACAGGACTACGTAAGTAAAGCATGGTAGAGTATAAAACCCGAGTAACAATATAAACACAAACATGTTTCGCAACGAGTGATGATGTCACTTGGTTATTTCCCTAAGGAGTTAACTTGGCTCAACAAATATTATTGTACAAACGTACATAGACCAAGGAAATATGAATTGAATTATCTCTGTGAGAACTAAAACAGTCGTTTATTGATTTTGCAAATCCACAATACTAGGACGGAAACCGAGAAACACGAGCCTAGCCCGAGCTAATTTTTAGGGTTCCGTAACCAAAGACTACAAACGGGACCCTTTACTAAGACTCTACTGTGCGTCTGTTTCTCTATCACCAGGCTGTATCGTATCATACATATCACATAAATCGTGATAACTAGACAGTTGAAATTTTCAGATGTATTTATGTTCTACTAAAAACAGGAAAATATTTAAGTAGGGCACCCATTCAACAAACGTGTTATTTTCGTGATAATAGTAAGGAGTTCGTGCGTTAGATCGACTCGCACTTAGCCGGTTTTTGAAGATATCATAGTTTATCCTTCCTACTAATATTATATGGCTGAAAGTTTGTGAGTATGTACATGTGTATATGTTTGTGTGTTTGTTACTCAATCACGTAAAAACCGCTGAACCGATTACCATGAAACTCGGTATGTAGATAGCTGGAGACCTGGAATAACATATAGGCTACTTTTTATCCTGATATTCCGGCGGGATCGGGACTTACGCGGGTGAAACCGCGGGGCGCAGCTAGTTGAAAATATTTCTAACAGATAATACATAAGAAAAAACTTACAAAGAGTTGGGTAAATTGAGCGTGATACTGCCTTCGACACGGTCTCCGTACTTCAAATACCCGAAGAATCCGATGGAGGTATACAGCGCAGCGACTATCACCATCCCAGTGTTCAGAACTCCGTTCCAACCGCCGAAATCTTCGGGGGTTTTCATGTTATTCTCTAGAGGCAAGATCTGAAATTCGTCAACAATCTTTGAGATAATATTATGTGCTAAAAATTAAATCTCAAACATATTCCACGTTCCTTTTACACGAAATAAATATAAAAAGCCGCTGCAGCGCTGACAATATTGTTACGTTCATTGTAAAACAAAGGTCGAATTGAGAACTTCCTCCTTTTTTGAAGTCGGTTAAAATGGATGAAGTGAAAAGCATCACTGAGTTTGTGGTAGCGTTACCGCAATGGCTGTTTGCAACTGACTCCTAACTTCTGATGTCATATCTACTGTAAGCGTTGAGATCAATGTTAACGATAGGTATAAGTTTTTATTTCATGTAAGTACGAGTAATTTTATGTGACTATTTTGGACATCTAAAATAGTTATAAACAAGAACCCCGTCTTTTAACCGTAAAATGCAATTGATTTCATAATTGAAACTTTTACGGGCTCGCACCACCTTTTAATTAAAATGAAAACTCCTAGAAGTAGAAAAATCGATTCGGCTTTAGAAGTTATGCGAGTTTTCATAAAACACAAATAGGTCAATCGGTCGGTACTTAGCAAGAATACAGATGGGATGATCTCATAGATGTCCATCGACATTATTACCTAACTATTCTACGTACCTACATAGTACGCATAATATATAGTATTCGATTTCGAGTATTGTATGTAGACTAGACGCCCTTTAGTGTTCTTTATTTTCGTGTAGTGGCGTGACACACCTAGTTTTAGAGTTTTCAGGTCGCCCTAAGGCCTCTAAATTGACCTAACGATAGCTATCAGGGACAACAATCGGGACCAACTGCTTAACGTACCTTCTGAAGCACGGAGGAGCTCGAAAAATGTTTCGAGCTCCTCCGTGCTTCGTATCGGTCACCTATCCAAGTAATAACCGCGCCAAGCGTTGCTTTACCTGTAGGACCATTTTAGATCAGCAGGTGCCAATGAGGTCCTCAAATAACGCCTTAACATAGTAAGATATAAAATAATCAAGAATTTAATGATATCCCAAGGGATTTTACGAAACCCTGACATATCCTTGTCAGTTTGTAGTTACAATAATTATATCTGTGTATTTCCTCTATTTTACGGATTTCGTGAAATCCCTAGTGTCCACGAAAACCCCGATTACGTTATCTCATTGCAACATAAATGTGTATATCTACGTCTAGTTTTATGCTAAGTTGAACTAGTAGTTCAGTTGATATTGATTAAATATTTCCACTCCGCAGAGATAAAATTGATATAAAACAAGGCATGTATTTGTCATTGATTGATTGAGAATAAATAATAGCTCTGTTGTTAAATAATATATTATGCGGAACTATTTTAACCGACTGGAAAAGAAAGGAGGAGGTCCTTAATTCGGTTGCGGCTTTTTTTTACGAATATCATTGAAGATGGGTGACCATTAAGCCTATCATGACCTATTATGTCGCAGACATAATAAGGTTATAGATTCGAATCCCGCTGTTTCCAATTTTAGGTATTCTTTTGTGAATACATTAATTACAAAAGAATAGCAAGTAAATAGGTATCATCCTCTACCTACAGTAAGAAGATTCATACGCGGTAATTCCAGATTCAGAGAGCACTGATAAAAATATTTTTTTGGGGAATTCCTAAAACTAAATAATAAATAAAGGGTTGTTATATGTACCT
Organism: Idaea biselata; assembly: GCA_958496205.1. Lineage (NCBI taxonomy): Eukaryota > Metazoa > Arthropoda > Insecta > Lepidoptera > Geometridae > Idaea > Idaea biselata. The sequence goes on from OY292397.1 coordinate 6,809,456, forward strand.
ATATAATAGCCTGAAATAATAAAATAAGCCTGAAATATATTATCTTAATAATGAACAATGGAAAATGGTATACCTAACTGGAAATAAATAAAATGCAAAATATTAGTAGCTTAATCAAAAAAGGGGCGGGACAGTGGCCACAAGTCTTAGTAAAGGCCCACAGTCGAACAAAAGTTGGACCACTGCCCCACCCTCATTAAAACAGCTACATAAATATATATATGTATTACTGATACTCACCACTCCTATTCCTTCAAACGCATAGATAGCCGTGCCAAAATACAGAGGCAGTTGGTGCCAGCTTGCGAATGGTTTCACTGTATTTGTTTTTGGCAAGTTTTGCAATATATAGTAAAATGTTATGACAAGTCCCCAAGCAGTCATTATTGAAGCAAGAAGAGATACTGGCGTTAAATATTTTAGATTCTTCACCATAGCCAATGCTACAATCAATGGTAGCAGTAACACTAAGTAGACATGGACGCTCAAGTTTATATGAAACATGTGAAAAGTGTCTTTAAGGTTAGTAGCGACAAATAGAAAGTAAACACAGCAAAATCCCAGTTGTGTTAACACCAAAAATACATTGACTATATTTCTGAAACAATAAAATAGTCTATATTGAAATATGTATCACATACTACAAAATAACCGGATTAATTTAATCAACCATCTTTAATTATAGCCTTCTCAATACATATATGCCAGCTATGCGTACCTACACCTAACTAACGTATGCAGGTATTTAGTTAACTGATCGGTGATCTACTCTGCCGCAACACGGTAATTAAACTAGTGCGGAGGGTAGTTTTTGCTATTCTGTTACTTCACAACCAAAATACTACCTAAATGTAATATAACAATGTATTGTTAATTTACTAGTGTCTCATGTAACAATCGTGTACCTAAGTTAGACAAATAAAGAATATTATATTATATATCTGTCTGTTACTAAATACTTTGCTGCTGGGCCTGAAACAACTCATATTTTACCTACAGCACATAAGGGAAAAAACACATCTGTTGTGTGCCTACCGCACTGGCAAACATGGTAGAAAAACACACAAATTGTGTTTTCAGCAGTCAAGAGTTATTTAAAAACTACTGAGGAGATTGAAATTTAGTTTTTACTATTGGGTAGCTCTGTTTTAAATGAAGGTTGTGGTTTTCTTTACATCAAAATCTAACAAGTAGAGACCAAAAAATCAATAAAAGACCAAGTCAGTCACAAATCTGTGGAAACTCCTAAATCAAGACTAACACAGGTGAAACTGTGGGGTGTAGCTAGTCAGATAATAAAATAAGTAAATTATTAGATAGGTTACTGACAAACATTTGTTTTGCCCTGAGAATATTGACAAATAATAGGAAAGTTTCAATCAAGAACAAATTGTTTGTTGCATACACAAGTAAATAAACAAACATGATAAAAAATGGTAGTTTCCACTACTTATCTGTGTAACAATTAATTTTACTATGATAATGTTTATAGAAAAATAAATAAAAGTAGGTAAGTAAACATAAGCAGCATTAACTTGTTTGACAAATATGAGAAGGCATGTAAAGTTATGGACATAAGTATTTTTTTATGAAAATTGGTTTAAAAATACTACAGTAGAATCTGGGTAAAACAACCCTTAGGGAATTGGACTTCAGTAGTTGTCCCTAAAAATTCATTCTTATTATTAATCTACTATATAAAAATAAGTCGGATTTCCTTCCTGACGCTATAACTCCAGAACGCACGAACCGATTTCCACGGTTTTGCATTCGTTGGAAAGGTCTCGGGCTCCGTGAGGTTTATAGCAAAGAAAATTCAGGAAAAATTTAATTATCTATAATTTATAAGGCAAAACAACGTTTGCCGGGTCAGCTAGTTAAATCATAAAACCTTAATTCTACTGTAGGTAACTCAACACTGGCTGCTGGGCCCGAAACAACATATGGCCCTTTGTGTGAGGTAGATATACACATGACACGGTAAAAATCACACCTGCTGTGTGCCTAATGCACTGCGGAACATGGTAGAAAAACATACAAGATGTGTTTTTAGTTAGAGCCAGGAGGGTTACTTCAGTTTGTTTCGATACAACAACAATACTGTCATAACGATGGTTCTACTGTCACCCTACTATCAGAATGTGACAGTGGAATCATCGTATGACAGTATTGATGTCGTATCGAAACAAACCTCAGTAACCCTCCAGTAGTTACAACAAATGTTAAAAAAACTTACTTCATCTTCTTAGCATATGGTCGTAAGGGAACAGGCCCTGAAGCAAATGCGTCTTCCACAACTTCTGAGAAGCTTAACGCAGGCCTCTGGCTCCGAATGCATAGCTCATGAGAGCACTGCACTAGTATGTGCATACAATGAGTACATATGGCTCCCATGATAAGTGTACCAAACACACCTGAATCACCGAAAGTTATGTGTTACAAAATGTAGGTAGATCTGTCTTTCTAAGTATATTTGAAAAATATAAGTAGGTACCTACTTACCGAATATCAAACCCGCATTTTTAAAAGCATCTGGCATAGCTAATATTCCAGTTCCAATATTTCCTTTCAAAAGGTGGATAAGTGTATCGAAATTCGAAGTCGGATATTCCAAACTTCTTTCAGAAGCTGGGTGGTAATCACTCTTGACTTTTTCGGCTGATTCATTGGGATCTACTTGCAGTTCCACCTGTGGTTCATTACTTTCAGTAGGTGTAACGGGACCGATGAGAAGTGGCTGCTTTTCATCATTCATTGTTAAATTTTTAACTACAAATCGCTATCCATTCAACTGAAATCGATGTCGACCGCACGCAACTACCTACGTATCCGTTATTTTATAATAATCACGTTTTACATTGAAGAATAGCTTTTTATTACGAAACACGTCAGAATGGTTTCGAATTATCACAAACAATACGAATTTAATGCTGTCGTAAACGACGGAGAAATAGAATAATTAAATTGAAAAACGAAATTCTTCTGCACCGCGCAAACTCCTACTTTCATCTCCGGATGTCAAATGTCAATTGTCAAACAAACAAATGACATATTTATTTTGTCATTTTCTTTCACATTTTTATTAACTTTTTGGTACTCTGGCTGGGGGGCAACGACCATACAGCCTCAAATGAATTTTTATTTCTGCATTCAGCATTCTATTCTGGTAATAGACAGACAAGCAGACAGACAGGCAGGCAGACGGACAGCGGAGTCTTGCTAAAAGGTTATTGCCCGGTACCCTTAAAAATCTTTTTTTTAACGAAAACTGCTATGTTGAATAAAAAAAGCCGTTACCCTGCCCAACTAAATTAAAAACAACAACGGCTTAAAATGTCAAATGTCCGTCAAAGTCAACGTCAAATAAGTTTGCTCGGAAAATATATTAAGTTCGATCATCGAAACCAATTTTATTTCAACAATTTTTAATAAACAGTGGATTCCTATTAGAAAAGTGAGTTTCCCTTTTAATCGTTACTATGGGAAATGCGGGGAGCAATCAACCAAAAGATTGGCATAGAGATGCAGCATCGAAAGCACAAGATGCTGGGCCATCGTCCCCAGTGAAAGAAGGCGAAGCATTTACATTCGACAAAAAACTAGACGACGATCGGACTGGTCGAGATGATGACAACAATATAGAAGACGGGGCTCCTTACTACACAAAAGCTGTACCTGAAAGCGATGTAGAGTACACTGGCCCCCGTGAAAGATCAAACACTTTGACAGAAGATAGTAAAATTGTAGATGAAATCAAAGTTTTGCCTACAGTTTTCAAATGGGAAGGAGGAGGCAAACAGGTGAGATAGAATCTTTACACTATTGTCTATAAAAGTTTATACTATCACACATCTTTTCTAAATAGTTCAAATAAATAAAAATGTTTAAAATATTAAAAGCAACACAATTCAAATCGAACAATAGGTACTGAGGAACAAATTATATGAAGGCAACATTAACAGCTTCTTCCTATTTACTCTTTATTGTCTTAAGTCACATTTGTTTTATTCTTCTTATTTATTGGCCTCTGCTTGCTGTAAAGTAAATCTTTTAAAAAACTTTATAAACCCAATATATTGTTTTGAATTTCAGGTATTTATCAGTGGCACATTTACTGATTGGAAAACCATACCCATGGTGAAATCTCATGGAGATTTTGTGACTATTATTGACTTACCAGAAGGTGAACATCAGTACAAATACTTTGTTGATGGGGAATGGCGACATGACCCAACAGTTGTGAGTATCCTTCATCATCCACAGGTTCTTTCTATTACTGCTGGGCATAAGACTTTCTCTCTCTGTTATGGATAGATAATATGGTGGCCCAGGACTGTAGTCAATACAAATCCTGTGCCACCATATTATAAGTAACCGCTACGTTCAAATTTTTTTTTTTAAATAGTGTAATTATTTAATTATGTGTTTTTGCCAACCGCCTTTTAGATAAAATAACAGTCCCCAAAACACATTGTATATTTGTAACCTTAATGTTCTTTCAATACACCACTTTGGTTAAGGTATAATTTGTGAAAACACTAAGATATAGAATCATAACACTCCCAAACAGAACCAGGCCTGCACTGTGGGAGGCCAGGGCTTATCTATCTGTATTACTTATTTACCATTTCATTGCAGAAAATGATAGACAATGGAATGGGATCTAAAAATAATTTAGTTTCTGTGAAAATGTCTGATTTCGAAGTATTTCAAGCACTAGCCAAGGACAGCGAAGGGATTCATAGCAGTGCTCAAACTGAGTATTCACAGGTAACAACATTTAATAATAGGCTCGGTTTTTTTATATCTTCAAAATTTATTTAAAAACAGTGTAACTTACCATATTATGCAGTTTAAGTTGTTATAAAGTTTATTTATGGCACATTATGACATGTTCCAGGAAATACCACAGTCCAAACCTTGGGAGAAAGTATCTGGTCCACCGATTCTACCTCCGCACCTGCTTCAAGTTATCCTCAACAAAGATACTCCACTCTCCGTAAGTTAAAAATAACTACCTATTTATGGCAACAGCATATAACAAATATTTCTATCGGTCTGTAAACACATTTTCAAGCTATTCAATTTCTTAATAATAAGTCCAGGACACTAGAGCCCCTCAAGCTTTTTAGTGATTACTACCCCAGACTGGACTGTTAATGTGTTAAGTATATTAGTAAATACAATACATTTAGAATTTTATTTATTTTCAGTGTGAACCAACATTATTGCCTGAACCAAATCATGTGATGTTGAATCACTTGTATGCATTATCTATAAAAGATGGAGTGATGGTGTTATCGGCTACCCACAGATACAGAAAAAAGTATGTAACTACCCTACTCTACAAGCCAATATAAATCTAAATAACTATGTACAAAGCACATTGTTGCTGCGTTTTTACCACATTTGTGTGAGGATGCTTAGTTAGGGATGCGTTGTTTGAGAACCAATAGAAATGCTCCAATAAGCTTGCTAAGCAAGAATCCTACTTAATATTATAAATGGGAAAGTTTGTATAAGTAAACAAGTATGTTTGTTACTCCTTAAGAGGACAGTCTCCATTCTCTTTCTCCATACAACTACGTTTGTTTACATTTTCCTCCCTGGATAAAGACATTAGAGCAAATATGTTTATGCCATAAAACCTATAATTGTCATGACTATGCATCTACCTTTTGATTTTTTAATTTTATTATTTTTTATTATTATTCTAATTAGAAAATGAAAAAAAAAATAAAAAGGTTTGTTTGTATGGAAAACGAGAATGGAGACTGTCCTCTTAACACAAAATTTACCGAACCGATTGTGATGGAACTAGGCTACTTTTTTTTTCGATATTAAAACTTACGGGGGTAAAACCGCGGGGCGCAGCTCTTAGGTGATTCTATTGGTTCTAACAAAAATATTAATTCCTGCACATCATCGCCTATTGCTGGTGGAAACGCAGCCTAAGGGTCCTTATGTGCAGCTATGGGTAAGAGTTGCCGAGACTTTTCCTCTTTAAATTCATAGGTGTTTGACCACTTATCTCACGAGATGGTAAGTGCGGACGCGGTAGGCAAGATGAAACAATGTTACCTCGAAGAACTCTTTAGTGAAACCTTTTTCTCGGCGATTTTTATCTTACGTAGATATGGGGTCTGACCAAAAATTGATATTTTCTGCGCTTTCGCCATACCGTGTACGTCAGAATGGCGGGTGTATCACTTAAGAAACGAATATGTTATAACACGAGAGAAATGTACAATACTGTCGGCGGATCTAGGCCCGTCTGAAGTTAGGCTTTCCGAAAATTGTTGTCCCCATATTCCCGCGGGATCGGCACTTATGCGGATGAAAATATTAATGTTGTAAAAGATGTGTCATGTTGTACTATCTGTAAAGTTAGAGCTGATTTACATTGGCTCATGGCGGGAATATGGGGACAACAATTTTCGGAAAGCCTAACTTCAGACGGGCCTAGATCCGCCGCCAGTATTGTAAGTACCTGAATGAACCATAATGAAATTCAATGTATGTAGATATTTCTACCTCCGATAAACCAGAACAATTCTAATGATAAAGCGAGCTGGGGTGCTGACAGTCAGAACGGCTGGTGTATACTGATGTAAATTATACAAGGTGGATAGGATAATACAACATTTTTTTTAACTGGACATACCTACACACGTTCCAAGTCCACCTACTAAATTTCAACAGAATCGGTTGAGTAGTTAAGCCACAGGACACTATTTTCCATTTTTGAAATTTGCTACACGATGTATCTATAAACAAAACTGTCACCAGCGCCAGGCGGCCGCGGCACCGAGTATTAATCCTACAGAGAAACAGCTTCATACAAGCCCGCAGCGTAGGTACTTCACTACATGCGCAGTTATGTGTGCGTGACCTCTCTCACCGACAGTGTGCCGACGGGTTCACGTACGTGAGCCGAGTAGGCTCTTCGGGCGGCCTCGGCAAACCCGAGCGGAAAGCAATGAGTGACTTCTCACAGCTTTGCCCACACATAGCTGTTCATGTAGTGGAGTATTTACCACCGCAGGCGTGTATGAAGCGTTGCTCTGTAGGATTAATACTCGGTGGCCGCGGCACGTACTTATACTGTGCACATTGGTACAGGGTGTTCGTATTGGTTTTAATTTTTTAGGATATTTAGTTTGTTTGAAAATTTTACTTTTTTAATATCAGTTCTCTGATTAATTATACAATTCCAAACTATTCCAACACATTTTAACAACCCAGGGTTTTGTTTAATGTCGTATAGTCCTATCCACCTTGTATATTATACAATACATCCGCCCCAGTCTGACTGTCAGGATCGCGGCTTGCTTTTATATTAGAATTGTACATTGCTGGCACATTCTTTTCATATACACGTCATTACATATTTATTTCTAAAGTGATCCTCCTACCATTCTTAAGTCCACGTCATACCTATAATAAATTATGCGCAGAACGAAATTAAGCTTTAGATTGTTTGTAAAACACCTTATCTATAGATAGTCAATAAACCAATAAATTATTTTAGTCATTATCCAATGCAATGATTAAGAGGGTTCATTCCATTCTCTTTCTCCATACAAACGTAGTTTACGTTTTCCTCCCTGGATAAAGACATTAGAGCAAATATGTTTATGCCATAAAACCTATATCTGTCATGTCTTGTCAATGTACGAACCTTTTTTTTTTCTAATTAAAATAATAATTAAAAATAAAAAAAATAAAAAATGAAAAAAATAATTCGGAAGATGAATAGTCATGCCAGATATAAGTTTTATGGCATAAACATATTTGCTCTAATGTCTTTATCCAGGGAGGAAAACGTAAACTACGTTTGTATGGAGAAAGAGAATGGAATAAAAGCCCTTACCATTATTTTTAATTCCGATTTAAAATCATGAATCTGTTTGTATTCTTATTTATAAAATGTTGGAATCCATCAAATACTTATTTAATTTAAGAACAATGTTATGTATAGTTTCAGTATTAGTGTTATTATTAAGTAAATAGGTAAATTAACGAAATTGTGGTAAATAAACTTGTGTGCCTATAGTTATGTATAGCAAAAACAAATTAACTCAAATAAAATAATTTTATTTTGTTGTTTATAAATTACTATATTTTTTTACATAAACGGACATAATTCAGTAACCTTCTTACTTATAAACGATGACTAAGTTTATGTAACGTTCGTCACTGTTAACTTTGAAACTTCATGGCACAGTAAAAGACACCCGATACGTAGTGGTAGTGGTAGATGTTTATAAGTAAGGGGGTTAGCCAGTACCAGTAAGCACCTAATAATTATTTCAAAGCTTGTGCTACATTAAAATTGTCACAACTAAAAGGTGCATTTCAGGGGTAACTATTTAACAAAATCACATCACATAACATGCTTCCCTACATCAGTCAATTAGGATCAAGAAGTGGAACATGGCTATTTAGGGTAAGGCCAGACTAGCGTAAATTTTTAGTTGTGAGTCGCGTTTTTTGCTACATTCAGTTTCATACAAAAAAAACCTATTTTGCTACCCGGCGACGACGCAAAATGAGTTGTCTGTTTACGCGACTCACAACTCAAAAAATACGCTCGTCTGGCTTTATCCTTACATCAATTTGATGAACTAAAGAGCAATTTTTACACAAACCCGTACATAATACTTTTTCGGGGTATCAGCCTCTCTATAACAATAATGGAAACTAGCAACACATATTTAGCATCTCATTGTTTATTTATGATGCACAAAATTAATAGCAAATGACAAAACAAAACTTCCAAGATTTGATTACCCGCAATGGGACACGTGAAAGTAAATAAAAGCTTTAAATCGAAATAAATGCTTTTCACTTGTAACTTGCTAAAAGGATCTTAAAATAATGCTAATAGTATCTTAAAAGGATGCTTAAAGGATCTTCAAACACAGGGGCCTCAAACCGATCGTTGTATGTTGCACAAGGTAGAGACAATCTAAAAGATATTAAATATCATTTTAAACTAAGTCAATCTTTGATTTGCTTGCTTAAAAGTAAAGAATAACAGATTTGCCGATGTTTATCAAAGAAAATGGCAATATCAGTAGGTAATGTTTAGTCATATTAACAAAAACACACTTGTATTTTAATGAACTATTCTACAATTAATACTCTAGTGATGTTCAAAAAATTTACTTATACAATAACACCCGTCTCACAAATAAAATCAAAAACATATTCACTTCTAATAAATCATACAGAACAAAATAAATACCTTGCTAATAAAATAAATTATCTGTCAAACAAACTTAACTATGAGATTCCATTATATTCATTTTATACTGTAACTTTGTACCATTAAAAATAATTTAATTCCCTTTAAGTGGGAGACTTGCATATGGCTGTTTAAAACATATTTATCTAATATTTTTTTTAGGACAAATGAGAAATCGAACATCGAACTCTAACAACTATAAGGTTGCTTTTTATAGTTCACTATCATATTTATGAGCTTAAACGTGTTTATGAAACTGTTAGGCCGCGGTCTCGGTCAACGGGCAACCCCTCAAAGAATCTTATAGTGTCTCCAACTATGGTCAACATTTAGGCATAAATGGAGGAGTCCGCTGTACCGTCAAGTCACTCCCATTAACTACCATCCGGGATCAGTTATAGATAGATCGTGTCCCCGAACGCTAGTGTGTTCGGTTCTCTATAAAGGAGAACAGCCTCGTGCCCAAGTGACACTACCTGTTGGCCAGACAGGTACCAGAGCAATAAAGCCGGTCACCACTCTCAGGTCAGAAAGGACCTCCACGGTACCGGAGCTGTTTTGGCGAGCTCACTTCCGGGAGCGGAGCTTTGGGCTCTCGTTTACGCTACTCTCGCTGTCCGCTGACTGCGAGACGGCGGCCTTTAATTAGCCGCACATAATAATTCATAAGAGTTATGAACACAATGAAACAGTACAGGGAGACTAAAATAACCTAAGAACCTTGTAAAATAAATTAAGGCATTATCAGGCCAACGAGTTTAAATTGTGGTATAGTGCGTTTCATCTTTAAATTCCTATGCCGTTATAGAGTGAGATCCCAGAAGTGGCAGACATCACGTATTTTCTGACGAACGAAATGTGGTCGATTGAGTAGTATTAGTATGTACTAGTGATGTAACGGATATTCGCATTCGCATTCGCATTCGCGAATATCCGCATATTTTTCAATATTCGCATTCGCATTCGCATTCGCAAAAATTATGCCAATATTTAGCGAATGTTTTCAATAATAAAAAATGAAATTATTATATGCATGCATATGAAATAATAATACAACAGATAATACTTAGATATTTTTTATTAAATCATACTTCTACATTCTAAATTTAAGTCTCATTTATGAAAAAAGAACTTCAGAGATCTCATCAAATGTAACATTAATCAGCCTTGTTACAACTATGTAAGGTTTGCATTCATTTAGTAGTATATTATATAATTACTTTACTACCATTTTTAAATAAAGTTTACAGTTTCTATTTACTAAAAAACTAAACAATTACTTGAAACAAAATTATTAAACTTTAAATATCTAATCTAATGTATTAAGTATTTATAACCTTTGGCTTTAATTGTATATTTTTTCATTTCACTTTATATATCTGAAGAATTAAATATATTTATAATGAATGAAATATAAACATAAAAAACAAAACAACGAATACTTAACTATTTGTAAATAAACCCTTTTTTAAAAACAAAATTATATTTTATTTTTTTTTAAACTAAAGTAAACTTCTAATACTTTTTATGTTAACATTTGGTTTCAATTGCAAGTTATTAATCTATGTATAAAAATAATGATATATAAGTAAGTAAGAACTTGCAATTAACATTTTCAGCATCACATATTGTAAAATAAGTCCAAACTTCGCTGATGTGTGCTTTACTCATGTTTTTATGCCACTTGGTCCCTTAAATTGCAGTTAAATTTGATAAATAACATAAAACTAACCTCAAAACAAAACAAAACTTTTTAAATGACCTTTCTGTGACTAAATTCGTTCAATTAACCGATATCGGCTCGGCTATGTTCAATTTAAACATGGCCGACACGAAACGTCAAACCTGTCAAACATTTTACGCGCGCTTTTTTTGAAATTTTAAAATATCCGCATTCGCATTCGCATTCGCGAATGTTGACGATAAACATTCGCAATCGCATTCGCATTCGCGAATGTGAAAAATCGAACATTCGTTACATCACTAGTATGTACTAAGAACGCATGCCTACTTACTAGCCTGCTGCGACGGCCAATTCTGAGATATCAGGTCATCAAGATACATAAAAAAATTACTTACCTCACGTTAATTCTCCAAGCTGATTTTCACGTATATTTTAGGTAATATACTTAAAAATAAGTCTCCAATAATCCCATACACTTTCCGTCGGCCGTATTGCTTTGCAGTCGATTTAAAGCTCCCAAAATAATTACTCGACTTTACGTAAATTCTGATGCTCCATTTTTATATACATATGTCCACCACACAACTATTTTAAATCTTTTTACAAGAAGACAGATCGATCCAAGTTGTTAGCAAAACAAATAAGTGTTGCCTTAATACCTTAATTCAGGGAGATTCATCCATTCATTCTTCCTAGACCAATCTCTCTAAATTCAAGGGAGATTTGCATATGAACATTCAAGGTTTTAGGGCAGTATACTTATTTGTTTTGCTACCAACATAACGGCATAGCAATTAAAGATGAAACGCACTATAGCAAAACAGGAAAAAATACCTGTTTGTGTTACACACATATTGCTAATAATATATTTTTGACACACTCGCACAGTTCCACTTTGCGTAAATATCTGAGACAGGTAAAGTAGGCACGATAGTGTCCAAAATTCTCCTGCTTTGAAACCTGACTTGAGTTAGCTAACTTGTTGACTATTTATCTGTTGTGACTTCTAAAAGTGGTACTTTGTCCTTAGACTGTGCTTCACTAGTACTTGTATTATTCACCGGGCTTTTAAAATACATAGCAACGGCGATACTGACTAGACAAATAGATAATATGGTAAACCACGTTATCTCAATATGAAACAATATATAGCATACAACTGCAGTTATAATCAATTCGAGTGCACTGGCGTACGTTTTTAATATTGAATTTAGATTTTTCAAAAAGAAACTTGTTACTATTCCTACTACGGCACTATTAAACATTATTAAGATAACAAAAATATCAGCTAAAGAAGTGAAGTCTTTAAATATATCGCTTTCGCCTTTAAGTAGTAAAATAACTAAATTACATAAAACAGAATCGAGATACATGAATACATTTTGTAAAAATATATCTACGTTTAAACCTTTGGTTTTGAGTAAGTATTCATTATAGGTACCCGCTAAACATGAACAACAGTTTTGGAAATTAATTGATAAAAAGTATATGTTCAATACACTGGACCATGAGTATGATGATCCTCCCGGGGACAAAGTTGAGTCTAAATTTTTTATTACACATCCTAAAGTCAATATTCCTAATGATATCCATTGGTAGGCCGTCAGGGTTTTCTTGAACAGGAACTGAAAATGAATGAAAGTACTTTATAATAAATTAATAACATACAGTTTCTAAGCATATGTTATCCTCTCACTAGATTTTTTGTATGTATTGCATATGTAAGCCGTAGTGAAAGTCCGTAAGGGGTATAAATATAAAAACCTATGCTACGCATCTTTGGTGGAAATGCAGCCTTACGCGGGTGATATCATGGAACACGTAAATCGATCCATATTTATACAAACAACCTAACAAACAATACTTTCTTCAAAGATTTTTCTTCTGGTTTCGGGTTGTTAGATTGAAATTAAAGTCATTGTAGGTAGGTACTGAGTTGGAATGACTAAGTAAGTAAATGAAAAGTAGGTCATTGATAAAATGCTTAATATATGTAATCATATATATAATAAAAGCAACGCGATAAAAACCGGAAAAAATAGTTTAATTTCATAATTAATAATTATTAATTAGTTTGGATCGTTGTAGTAATAACAGCCTCCTACAGCTTTACGTGCTTCATCCGATCCCTCCATGGTTCGGCAAACGATTTCATAAATGCATATACTGCTGTATTTGTATTGAGATGTTAGCTATCTAATCAATATATTTATGTAGGTACTTAGTCATTGACTGACATCTGTTAATCTTTATTATGATTCATATATAGGTACATTTATCATTGTAACAGTTATACTGAAATTATTATACGATAAAAATACTAAAATTAAGATAAAACTAGTGCAGACTCAAGCAGTTGTATGCTCTAACATTACAGATATAAGGATAAATTTACTATGTTATTTAGACTGACGGTTTGCGTCTGCGCTAGTATTAATTGACGGGGCCGTCTCTGCGCTAATCCTATTAATATTATAAACGCGAATGTTTGCAAGTATGTATGGATGTGACTTTGTTACTCCTTTACGCAAAAAACTACTAAACCGATTGCGATGAAACTTGAAACCTAAATAGTTGGAGACAAAGGCTACTTTTTACCCCGATATTCCCGCGGTTCAGGACTACTCAGGACTTACGCGGAAATCGCGGAGCGCTTCTAGTAATATTATAAATGTGAAAGTTTGTGTGTTTGTTACTCCTTCACGCAAAAACTACTAAACTGATTGCAATGAAACTTGGTATGTAGATAGCTGGAGATCTAGATTAGCACACAGGGACTTACGCGAATGAAATCGCGGGGCGCAGCTAGTATGAACTAAAATGAATTCCATACCTGGAAAATCAAAGCAGTGAGTACAACTCTGAACTGTAGTAGTATGTAATAAGACGTGGGGTCGTAATGTGACAAGTTTACAAACGCCAAGTTGTTGTAGAAGCAGTACAACAAAGAAGGTATGAAGTACAAGTACAATAGCTTCCTGTTTATGATTATTGCTCTGAAAATATGAGGCTTGTTCCTGAAACAAGAAAGTTATAGTTATAGTCACACTGTATCTGTAACTAGGTACCTTGTGGGTTGAAAATTAAGTAAAAAGGTAGTAAGGGGGCGTCCAGAAATTACGTGAGATGTTTAAGGGGGGGAGGGGGTCGAGTCAAATCTCATCTAATCTTACGTTGGTGAGAGGAAGGGTCTTTTTTATTATATTTATAACTCTCAGCAATATTGATTACTAGTCTTAACTAGTCGTAAATAAAATCACGAAGCAATTTTTTTTTCTTTTTACAATAACAATCCAACGCGTTTACGTTTTGGAAAATCTCACGTGAGATTGGAGGATGGCCCTCCCCCATCCTAAATAAAATCTCACGACATCTCACCAGGGGGGGAAGAAGGGACAGAAAATTTCAAAAACACCTCACGTTATTTATGGACGCCCCCTAATAAACACATACGCTTTGTAGTTTTAACCGACTTCAAAAAAGGAGTAGGTTCTCAATTCTATATAGGTATATATTTTCTTTTGTAAATACATAACAATATTAAATGTAGAGAGACACCAAGACAAGAAGCAAATATTGATTTTTAAGCATAAATACTGGCACCCGGCGGGAATCGAACCCGCAACCTTCTACATTGCACTACGGTCCTCGCGCAGGGTGGTTAATTTAAGGTAACTAATATGAACTAGAACAGGGGTTCTCTAACTGGGGGGCGCGCAGAGGTATTTACAGGGGGCGCGGGCCACCTGTGTAGTTAAGTATAAAAACCTGTGTTTGCTGAGAGAATCCATTCCGGCTCGACGGCCAATTAAATTATTTGAAATCAACGCCTGTCAAGAACATAATATTGTTTCCTCATTCGGCCACTGTTAAGCCTCTACCTCCTCCTCACGGGCGCTATCAAAAGTATTTGGTACAACATGCCAAATAAATACCTCTTATGACTTTGAGAACTTCAATGAGCAATAAAAATACTTATTTTTAACACTTTTTTATTACTGAAGAAGGGACCTGTAAAGGTCTCGAAACGTAGAGAGTTGAAACAATGCTAAAAGTAATAAACACCACGCGATTAAGACCGAAAAATGTCTTTAATTTCAGGTGCTAAAAAGTCATAGAAGTGCTGTAGCTACGGAAAAACGTTTGTAAAACGTTCCTTTTGTTTTTAAAAGCTTTTTTTATTAAGATGTCAATTTATTGTACTTAGAAAAAATACTGTTTGTTCCATAATTCAATGCTCATTGAAATGTATAATAATTCGAATTTACTTGCTAATACCTACATTACATTGGATTAGTGTTGTTAGTAGGTACCTACTGAACAATAAAAAAAACAATTACCTCTATTTTCTAAAGTAGCTATGCAAATGTTTATGTAAATTTATGTATTTTCATACTACTTTTCGCTAATTTCATGCATATGATTCAACTTTATAGAGGCACATTCTCGTTTTTGATAAGCTCCCAGTTTCACAATTGGTTCTTTCATTTTAACTTATCTATATAACTGTGTTATATGGGTGTCAGACATGGTCCTTGAGAAAAGAAGACGAAGAGAAACTAGCGATCACACAAAGAAAAATGGAAAGAAGCATGTTGGGTATCAGGCTTTCAGATAGAGTTAAAAATAACAACATAAGAAGTAAAACAAAAATTAAATTAAAAATTTAAAAAACCCCCGACTTAAAAAATCTTCCAAGTTAAAACATAACTAAACTTTAAAAAGGCAAAAATAATAAACCGAAAACAAATTTCATGTCTCTGAGTAGGTAATTGTGGTACCTTCCTTACGTTCCCGCGTCGGGGGACGCGGAAACGTTAGATACTATAAGCACGGGTCGGTTACCATCAACTTCTGTGAAACATTCCCGCGTCCCCCGACGCGGGAACGTAAGGAAGGTACCACAATTACCTACTCAGAGACAAGAAATTTGTTTTCGGTTTATTATCTTTGCCTTTTTAAAGTTTAGTTATGTTTTAACTTGGAAGATTTTTTAAGTCGGGGGTTTTTTAAATTTTTAATTAAATTTTTTTATTTCACCCTTTTTGTAAGAGCGATTTTGATTAAACATGCATATTGTTCTCACAAAAGTAAAGTCCTTTCAATTGATACCTCACTCGGGTATATTTGAAAACATTCGGTTTTTTTTCGAGTTTGACCCTACATATACTTTGAACGGCTAAGCCGATTTTGATTAAACATGCATATTCTTGTCACAAAAGTCATGCTCTTTTATTTGATACCCCACTCGGGCATATTTGAAAACATTTGGTTTTTATATCCGAGCTTCAACCAACATATATTATGAACGGCTGAACCGATTTTGATCAAACATAGCTAAGAACACTCGCGCAAACGTCACCTATCAACCAAAAAAAACTACATTGAAATCGGTTCATCCGTTCTTGAGCTACGATGCCACAGACAGATACACAGACAGACAGACAGACAGACAGACACGTCAAACTCATAACACCCCTCTTTTTCCGTCGGGGGTTAAAAATATGCGACGTGGTTAAAAGAATTAGGTCACTAAAGTGGAAATGGACAGGTCACATCTGCAGAATGGAAGACAACAGATGGACAAAAAAGGCAACAGAATGGATACCAAGAGATGGAAAAAGGAAGAGAGGTAGACCAAAGATGAGATGGAGAGACATATTTTTACAAAGGATAGGTATAGACTGGATGAGAATGGCTCGGAACAGAAATACGTGGTACAAATTAGGGGAGGCCTACGCCAATGAGGCGACTATTACCGAATGACTATTAAAAAAACGAATTTAAAATTAAGTATATAAAATTAATTAAATATAATTTAATGATAATTGTAGTAGAATAAATGGCTATTTTATTTTATTTATTTATATAACTGTGTTAACTATGGAATGGGCAAGTATTTAAATTTTTAACCTTTAATCTATCTTAAAGAGAGGTAATTTGGCTAACACGTGTATGTATATTGGGCCTAATCTCTGAAACCAGTGGACCGATTCCAAAAATTCTTTTAACAATAGAAACCTACATTATCAGGGAATTAGATAGTTGTCATGCCTCCCACAAATTAAAAAAAAACATATCTAGTGGTATTTATCAAAGAGCTGGGCTGGTTCTCCCACCATCAGGCAATAATCCTTCTTTGCGTCGCACAGACAGGTAATAAGGACCCAATTAGAGAAGGTATATTTGCAGAAAATGACTCGTACTTAAGACATTGCTGTTGCCGTTTTTTTTAAATAAACAAAAAGTTGTAGGTTCACCTCTATCAATACTTATGCCCTATAAGAGTCATTCTACTATATAAAAATAAGTCGGGTTTTCCTTCCTGACGCTATAACTCCAGAACGCACGAACCGATTTCCACGGTTTTGCATTCGTTGGAAAGGTCTCGGGCTCCGTGAGGTTTATAGCAAAAAAAAATTCAGGAAAAATTTAAAAAGAAAAGCTGGAAAATCAAAATCAAACTTAGCGATGACATATTATTTAACGAGCAGGACAACGTCTGCGGGGTCAGCTAGTTGTTAAATAAATATTGCATGTCAACATCATACCACAATGCACCATCTAGCTCTAAATTAAGCAAAGAACTAGGCTTGTATTATGGTGATTAGACGTCATCCTACTAATATTATTAGTGAGTATGTATGTGTGTGTTTTTGTTACTCAATCACGTAAAAACGGCTGAACCAATTACCATGAAACTCAGTATGTAGATAGCTGGAGACCTGCAATAACACATAGGCTACTTTTTATCCCGATATTAAAGCGGGATCGGGACTTACGCGGGTGAAACCGCGGGGCGCAGCTATTATAGAATATATTTGTTATTTCAGGATTCCATCACAATTGGGTCTTTTCAAAAACACATTTCTTTACTTATCTTTAATTTTATTACTGGGTAGTATGATGTTTTTGAATAAAAAAATGTAACTTACTCTCTTCTCCATGTGTATAATGTAGCAGATGCAACTAATTTAATTAGTTCTGACATAAAAACAACAAGAGTTGTATTGTAATTGTAATGGCCATCAGTCTTAGATGCTGTTACAAATACTCCTGAAAAATACAAATATTATGTAGATAAGTGGAAAGAAGCTTATTTAGAGGTAAATTCTAACTACAAAGATTATTTTTGAGGATAATGTGATACATGAAATTCTAACTTAGTCAAAATATTGATAAATATTGGTGCACCTGGCTCAATAACATCACATAGTTAAAATGTGCGGTAGATCAACCAAACTGATGCATAAAAATACACAATCTTAGAAATATCAAATCATCTTGTGGTTTTCATTTACAGGTTATTCAAAAATATTATTAAAAACCGTAGACTATACTACATCATAAGGGTATGAGCAGTGTTGTTAGGGGTGAGTTTGGAAGGAGTAACCAGTGAGTGAGGTCCAAAACTATTTTGACCAAGAAATTCATAAAAAGAGAAGTGATGCATGTGTACATTAAAATAAAACTCTTAAAAATCCATTTGTTGAACTTTTATCACTAGGCTTATCAGTTAGCAACTCAATGGAACTGTAATTTTATAATTATTACCGGTAGGTGTGACGGAATTTCCTGCTGTATAGACATCTATTACTATTATAAAGCGGAAGAGTTTGTTTGTTTGTTTGAACGCGCTAATCTCAGGAACCACTGGTCCGATTTGAAAAATTCTTTCGGTGTTGGATAGTCCATTTATTGAGGAAGGCTATAGGCTATTTTTGATCCCGATATTCCAACGGGATCGGGACTTATGCGGGGAGCTGCTAGTACTTTTATAAAATTGTATAGTTGTGTAATAGTATACATACTTAGATACCTCTACATATCATGAACAACTTTACACTATTATTAAATAGTTAGACGTACGACGACATAAAATACAAAAACGTAAAATAGTACGACGACCTCTGTGGCGCGTCGTGCGAGAGCGCGACTGCAATGCAGGAGGTTGCGGGTTCGATTCCCGCCGGGTGCAAGTATTTATGCTTAAAAATAAATATTTGTGTCTGGTCTGGGTGTCCTTCTATGTATAATATGTATGTATTTACAAAAGAAAAATAAATATAAGTATTATATCCGTTGTCTAGTCACCATAACACAAGCTTAGTCGCTTACCACGGGGCTACATGGCGCTGTGTGTTGTTCGCAGAATTTATTTATTATTTATTTATTATTAGTTATACTACAATTATAGTTGTTAATAAGTTACACTGAATTCAAGGGTGAATTGTTTATTCTGATACTGGCTATGTAATGGAATCATTTCTTACCTTGAAATACAAATAAAATGATGTACAAAGAGAAGACTATGAAAGCTTCCTTATTCGGGAATAGATTGTTTAATTTCATTTTATTTTCTTCAATGAATTTCACTTTAAATGGCAGAATCGATAGTAATCGACAAGTTTTACCAACTGCAAATGAAAAATATAGGCTATAGCATTTTATGACAAACAAAAACTAATTTATTATTTATTTGTATTTATTCAGTTACAGTTGAATAAATACATATTATGACATAAGATTTTACTTACTAAGTAACTGTAAGTTGCTGTAGCAGTAACTCGATACCTAGTTAGTAAATAATGCAATTAAAAAGCCTTGCATGCACACAAAACTAAATAAATAGAAGTAACATAATTTAAACTCGTGATTCTATGAAATAGGTAAACTCAGGCGATGAAAACAATGGGCGGCCCGCGTCGCTGAGAAGCAATTGTCGATGTTTCTTTCTACATTAATGTATTATTTAATGCTTTCTGTTCTGAATTTCTTCGAAATAATCAACAATATACAAGCTCCCGAACGCCGCGCCGTAAAATCCGCGAATGTTGATATATTTTTTGACAGTGACAGACTAATGTGTTCAGAAGCAGAAAAAATGTCTCTGCTCAGATGTTCTTGTTTTGGTATTAACCCAGTAAAAATTAGAGACCGCTACGCACAGGAAACCCTCGATTTTGGGCACATTTAACTAAAGCTTTAAAGCGAGCGAAGTCAATATATACCTATAGCTATTTATATTATGCAGAAAGCACAATCACCCATAACTGTATAAATACAAGTAATTTATCTAGACCTGACAGTTTAAAAAAATGGCATAATGACACTTCCCCATAGTGTTGCCCAGTGTTGCCGAACTATCGATAGTTTGACAGTCGATAATTGACTTGTATCATTTCTAATGCGATCCTCAAGTATCTGCATACTTACCAATGAAAATCAATTATGGTTCTTAAAACGGACTTTACGGTGAGATCAACTAATAATAAAATAAGGCTTGCTATTGCATAAAAAGTGATGGATGATTAATTCATACCATTGAATGTCCGGCCGCTAACTAATAGACGAAACAATCGTTAATAGGCATCCAATTCAGTCTCCAACATTTATTTTTATATAATAGATAGGTACTATTATTTATTTTAAAGTACACTAGGTACTATCGATAGTATTGGGTTGTATGGTCAGTATTAACACATACCTTGATATAGATACTATAGATAGCCTATCGAAACTATTAATATTTTAAAACTATCTATCAGAACCACCTTCTTTTTTTGAAGTCGGTTAAAAAGACTATCGAACGAAAGTCTTGATTGATCGGCAACACTACTTGACTTGACAACTGACAAGACAACAACTTTTCCTCTGTAAAAAAAAGTATACTCTATTTTCTTTGTTTCTGTAATTCCAAATAATATTTTCAAAGCAATAAATGCTTATTGTGTGTCCGTAAGAACTCGACAGGTATATCAGTAATTTTATTTATTGTATTGATCAAGTCACTGGCAGTGATGCTAAGCTCATGTTATTTATCGATTTCAGGAAATAATTTTTCCTAGGTGTTTGCGACTAAATATCTGCCTATTTCGTCATATTCGGAGAAGATTTGATATAATTACCAATGGCTTGTGAAGAAGATGATAGTACGTGGTAAGTTAAATTTTAGAGTTGTTTGTTTATGAACCAGGCTATGAGACAGAACGAACACAGATAACGTTGAAATTATCGTACATATCTACGTTTGTTAATCATATGTTTGTTCAGTGATTTCAAGTGATTTGCGAGTGACTAAGTTGTTAACAACATTTCGTTTTGGACTTACAGGCTAATCGAATTAGAATCGGCACTGCTCGACGGTTGTTCGGCGCACGAAATAAATACGCTTACGAAAGGCAAAAAGATACCAGAAAGTCTTCGTCCAGATGTTTGGCTCCTCTGCCTCAACTGTCAGGATGCAAGTAACCAACTTTTACTCTTTGATGAAATATTTGATTTGACCAATCAGAATGAATTAAGAGATGATGTTAAAAAGTTTGTAAAAAAACTAGGAAATGATGATGACGATAAATTATCCGTGATATCTGACATAGAATCTATAATAACATATTATTGTAAAACAAAATCAATACCATACACATCAAATAACGGTTGGATTGAAATTCTATTGCCTTTACTTAGTCTAAAGTTACCAAGGGCAGACACCTACAACATGTTTGAAAGGATTCTCAAATTGTACATTCCAAGAGGCTGTGTTAAAAATGGTGTTCCATTCCATATACTACGTTTAGTACTCCAATACCATGATCCAGAACTTTGTTCATTTTTAGATACAAAAAGAATTACACCAGAGCAATACTGTCTACCATGGCTTAAGTCTCTGTTTGCAGGGACATGCAACCTCGAAGTGGTGTTATTCATGTGGGATTTGTATTTTCAGAGATCAGATCCCTTTTTTATATTTTTTCTCTGTTTAATTATGATAATTAATGCCAGAGAACAATTGCTGCAAATGAAAAACGAAGATAAAATAGCGATAATAGGGACCCTGGTAGATATGCCGACAGATCTTGAAGCAAATGACGTGTCCGACTTTTGTTCATTGGCACATTACTACTCCCTCAAAACTCCACAGTCTTTCAGAGACGATGTATTAGAAGTTATATTTTCAGAAAGTGGCTTGGAAATAAATTCGAAACTGTATTCTCAGGCTCTATGTCTACCTGTGGCCGTCCATGAGCTGATCGAAAGTGCCACAGTAGACGCCAATGTGGAAAATGTAAAATTCTTCCTTGTCGATTGTAGACCAGCAGAGCAGTATAATGCTGGGCATTTGTCTACAGCATTTCATCTTGACTGTAATTTGATGCTGCAAGAACCTTCAGCTTTCAATACTGCTGTTCAGGGGCTACTCAATGCACAAAGGCAGGCTTTAGCTGCTGGATCATTGGCAGCTGGTGAGCATCTTTGTTTTGTTGGTTCCGGAAGACAGGAAGAAGACAGTTATGCACACATGGTGGTAGCATCATTTCTTAAAAGAAACACAAAACATGTTTGCATGCTTGATGGAGGATTTGTAGCTATACATGACTACTTCGGCCCTCATATGACTGATTGCTTAGAAGAGCATAATCCATCCACATGCTTAGTTTGTGCGCCCAACAATAACAATGGCACATCTGAATTACATCAATCTAAAGTCAGAGACAATTTACCAGCTAAGCAATTATTCAGCAAGCTTTCGTCTGCCATGAAAGCAAAGAGTCAAGAAGTTAAAGGTAAATTGATAGAGTACATAGTGAATCCTAATTCTACTAATAATACTGGAGAATGGCACGTTTCGGCTGGCGACAGAAAGGATCAGAGGTATCGTAATGTTCCGCCGGTTTTCAGTATTAACGATGACGATGACGATTCGCGATCAGACAGTGTCAGGAAAGATGGGACAGACTCAGATTCCCTTGAAGAAATAGTTGACATCAGTTCCTTCCTCAAGGAATATAATGTTGTTGATAGTTTCCAATGCCAAGAAGTCTTGCTGAATGGATACATGCATGATTCATATTTAGTCGTGACTGAAACGCATTTGATTATCTTACGAGACATTCCAAATAAACGCGGGGCAGCTAAGATAATGTCAAGAAGGCCTTTGTCGACGATTGTCAAGATAACCGCGAAAAAGAGACACCCTGAGCTGATTACATTTAAATATGGTGTCCCTGATGGTGACAATCTCATGATCAAAGGTATGGATCGGTTCTTGATCCCCAATGCGTCAGTTGCAACAAAAGTGGTTTCACATCAAATTGTTCAACAGTTAGATAGTAAAGTATAATCTAAACTTCATAAAATAATATAAAACTCTAAATTTTAATTAGATTTTACTAAATTGCACTAAGAGTAATACTGTAAATTACTGTAAAAGTAGTGCAGATTTGTCCTCACGTTTCTATTATTCTTTGCTTACATAACGGCAATACACAAAAAATATTATACCTAACATTTTAAAATCTATAAACATCGAAGTTACCTTGTTAGAAATTTGGCTTAGTTCTAGTCTTTATTGTATTAATACAAAATAAGAAAATTATTTAGATGTTACTTGGTTTTCCAACCCACTTGCCTTTTACTTTTATTCGCGCTTTTAACGAATTTATATGAAAAAAAGAAACTTTATAAGTGCTCTCCAATTTGCGTATTCTGTATACAACATACCTATTATTTTAATCTTAAAATGTTATTCAGTCGACGCAGCAACGTTTGATTATATATTCCAACGTTGCGGCCATAAATCCTTACCTAGTTGATTAAAGGCAGAACTTCCTGTTAAAAGTCCAAAAGTGAAGTCCTCCAATTGACGAGGATCGGACGAAGATCCTCGCCCAATCCTCGATAAATTTTCATGGGACTACCCTTGAGGTATCCCCTTTCTAACAATAAAGCGAATCATCAAAATCGGCCGAGCCGTCTTCAAGTAATCGAACAGACATTTTTTTTTTTAAATAATAATATTGATAGCTGCAACCACAACCGAATTAAGAACCATATTTTCCTCTTTTGAAGTAAACTATGAACTCAACTATTGGCCTCCTTATTTTCTAATTGGCCTTAATTTGAATAATAAAAAATATTGAATATGCAAATACCTAATACTATTTCTACTATAAATGTGAAAAGTGTTTGTTCCCTTTTTATACGAGCGTCCTAGGGCTCAGCCAGTAGGTAATGTTATTTATCAATTACTTTTATAAACTTATTTTGAAACACATAGAAATACCTAATGTGGTTAAAATAAAATATTCTACAAACTAAGTAATTAATTATACATAATAAAAAATAATTAATTCATAACTTACGAGTTTTCTTAAAGATATATAAATTGTTTTATGATAAATTGGGTTCAGCCGATATCGTCAATTCGCGTATTAAAATTGACCAAAATTTCAATATCGTTGCAGTCAATCTTCAATTTCAAATTAGACGTTTCTCAAATCATATTTTTTAATAAAATTTTGGTTGGATATTAGTTTTTAAGTAAATACAGATTTGATTGCAGTTCAGTGGCAAGTTATCGTTTCTTTTTTAGCGATTCGGTTGCAATTGTAATGATATTGAAATGTCTTTTTTTTGTCAATTGTACCTGTTACAGGAATTAACCTCAGTTTCCTATGGTTTCCTAGGTGGTCTAGCTAGTACCGCACCGCATACTGACTACTTAGGTACCAACTATTTATAGATTTTGTGATCTAGAGTATTTATTGAAATCGACTAAACTAAAATTGTTGTCTGTTTTAAATTTATGATTTTATTAGATGTTCTATTTACACGTAAATAAATGTGCGAAATACAAAAATATTTATTTTTTATTTTTTGATCATAACTAACTTGGACTATTTATTTATTTAAATCGTCGACTACCCGAACATCCATTAAACCGAACTACGTGCGGTAATTTTATTTATTTCACTGTGTTATTTTATTACCAGTGTAATAAGTTATAAGAGATTCGTATTATAAATGTATATTGATTGTTATATACCTATTCGTACATACATAATAGTATAGTTCTATAAACCGGTTTTCCGAACACCCATGCATGTCCCACAATAAGTTTTGGATAATCGGCGGATAGGTACATGTCATGTAGAAATTAAAATGCCAAATCATTTTTTAGATAGGTATTTTTATTTACTATTTTTTTTCAATAAAGATAGTAAAATTAGATGTAACGTATTTAAGTTGTTTCTTTACATAAGTATCTATTTTATTTACAAAATTTACACAAAAGGTACAATCAGGGTTCAAAAGTTGATCCCCCCTAGAGTTTTCAATGATTGTCAATATATCGGATTGTTTAGAATTATAATAGCATTAGGTACTGTTCTACAAGTCTAGGCAAACAACTTTTGGAAATACTTACTTTTTATATTACATAAAAAAATGTTAAGGTTCCTACCTACCTACTTGCATAATATTTAGGTTAAAATTACCTACTTAAAATAAATGACATCTAATATAACTCCAAAAAAACAGCTAATTTTCGAATCAACATAACCTCAACAGTTTGGAAAAAAAGATGGAATTTAGCACAAAAGTTGTTTGCCTAGGCGTGTAGACCAACCCCTTAACTGTATGCTCACTGTTCGTCTGTAAATAATGCCGCAACTCAAGCACAACATTAAATTATATTCTTCCCAACTATACATTCTGATATTAGCAATTTCAAAACTCTACGGTGAGGAACTGAGGAACCACTTTGGACCCTAACGTACATATAACATTCTGCAATATGTATGTTGGATCCATATTTCAATTGGAGAGGAAACTCACTAGATTGATTTATTGATCTCAGAATATAGTCTGTGTTGTTAATCACCATGTCGAATTATTCCACTTAGCACTGAAATGTTCACTTCAACAATTAACAGATTACGTAAAACGTTTTAAAGACAAACTCAGTGGCATGTTTTGATTTTGAATACTACCTTCAAAATCAAAACATGATCGGATGATCGAATGATGGTCAATTAACTTTCTTTATTGTAATATTGTTTTAAATTAATTGTTTTAAATATTGTTTTATGTTTAGACAACTTCTAATTTCTTAAACTAATGTTTGATGTGACTATTTGTAATTTATCAGTTGAATACAAAACATAATCACAAAAAAGTAAACCCTCATGAGTTTCTTGTAGTTTCTTCTCATCAGAGGGCGCGTTCCGAAACTACACTTCATAACTAGCTGTAACTCGTTTTTTTAATCATTTAAAAATAATAATAATAATTGAGATTTGAATATTTAAAAATAAAAAGTTGTTGAAGTTAATTTTACGTCACTTTGCCAAGTTGTTTACGCCCCGGTATAAAAAGGGGTGTGAACAAGACTGGAGAGCAGTGTGAAAATTATCGTCGACGAGTCAACATCAACTTGAAGTTTAATTTGGTAGATCCTTACAAATAAGAAGTACCCAACCACAAGAAAGAAATTAAATACAACTAATTAAAGAACCATCTTGACCTAAATTAATAATTATCTAACTGAATAATCAAGTAATCTTACTCAAAAAGACTGAGACTTACTTGGACTAAGAATAATCGACCACCAAAAGACTTAAGATCTAACATCAGAAGTGCTGGAGACGAAGCCCATTGTCGAACCCGACCCTGACATCGGACCAAAATTCTTTGACTATCTTCCTCGAGACAACAATAATGGTAATGTAAAACAATTTCTTACTTTCCTGACGGTACAATTGAATTTTTTTTTTTCCCTAATTTTGTGGTTTCGATTCATGGTGATTGAAATGAAACAAAATGAAATCAAAAAAAAAAAAAAAAAAAATTCCGAAATTAACTGTTAGCCACCCATACTTTTCAATTGAAGTCCATCATTTGAAGTGGGCCGAAAACTAGTTAGTAAATTCAACAACTGAACAAATGACACTGATATTTTTTTTTAACAGATTAAGCCTCTGTAGTGGGCCAGAACTGATT
Source organism: Idaea biselata (assembly GCA_958496205.1). Taxonomy (NCBI): domain Eukaryota; kingdom Metazoa; phylum Arthropoda; class Insecta; order Lepidoptera; family Geometridae; genus Idaea; species Idaea biselata. The sequence continues at coordinate 6,836,170 of OY292397.1, forward strand.
TTTCTCGGACAGTTACCTATAAAATTTATTTGAAATATCAGTTTAGTTAGTCAATACATTACTTATACTAATACTAATATAACGTTGTAGATGAACTGATCTTAGTTCTGCGCAGGACATCCATGATTTGAAATTCAAAATTAATGTTTTTTTAACTTGTAATTCCCAAATGTTTGATTTTACGCTCTAAAATTTTGCGTACAAGCATCCTACGTCTTCATTACCACATCTAAAATTTGCTAGCGATATTAATGTCACGCAATTGGAGTTATATGGGCTCTTAAGATGAACTCTGAGACGAGACTATCGTCAGAATAGCCGAGCGAGCTTAAAATAAATAAATAAATATTAAAAAAAAAACTATATGATTTTAAAATATATACTCCATAATCCAATTCAACTAAACAATTTTTTTCTGTCTACACGATGCATACACAACTATCTTGGCTTTGAAATGTCTAAGACTCTGTTTTTTTAAATTTGGACGTGATTCTGTGCTGTTTTTTTTGTTTTGTGCAGAGACAAAAGAAGAAAACAAAATCATTAGCTGCAGTCACGGGCTGCAGTGGTAGCCGACCCGACCGCCCCATTAGGCTCAATCAACGGAGAGTATGAAAGCCAATACCGTGGCCTCCTCAGGGTGGTCCAGATGCTTCTTCATCATATTATAATATTTATATATTATATATTTATTTATTTATCTATATATTTCACAAATAATATGGTATCTAACATCATATAAATAATTTATATACCAATAGAAAAAAAAACATATACAAAAAAAAAAGGAAAATCAAATATAAATGAATATATTTATAAACAATGTCATAAATAATATATAAAGTACCAAAGAAAAGAGTGTAGTTGAAGCACCAAAGAAAAGAGTGTAGTTAAAACACCAAAGAAAAGAGTGTAGTTGAAGCACCAAAGAAAAGAGTGTAGTTGAAGCATCAAAGAAAAGAGTGTAGTTAAAGCACCATAGAAAAGAGCACAGTAAAATTAAAAACAAATAAAACACATAAAAACGCAAAAAAAGAGTGTAGTTAAAGCACCAAAAAAATATTTTTTTTTTTCAGGTAAAAAGAAAATATATACGCCCAGAGCACGTGCGTATACGCAGAATGGCCGTGTTGGATCCATATTTCAATTGGAGAGGAAACTCACTAGATTGATTTATTGATCTCAGAATATAGTCTGTGTTGTTAATCACCATGTCGAATTATTCCACTTAGCACTGAAATGTTCACTTCAACAATTAACAGATTACGTAAAACGTTTTAAAGACAAACTCAGTGGCATGTTTTGATTTTGAATACTACCTTCAAAATCAAAACATGATCGGATGATCGAATGATGGTCAATTAACTTTCTTTATTGTAATATTGTTTTAAATTAATTGTTTTAAATATTGTTTTATGTTTAGACAACTTCTAATTTCTTAAACTAATGTTTGATGTGACTATTTGTAATTTATCAGTTGAATACAAAACATAATCACAAAAAAGTAAACCCTCATGAGTTTCTTGTAGTTTCTTCTCATCAGAGGGCGCGTTCCGAAACTACACTTCATAACTAGCTGTAACTCGTTTTTTTAATCATTTAAAAATAATAATAATAATTGAGATTTGAATATTTAAAAATAAAAAGTTGTTGAAGTTAATTTTACGTCACTTTGCCAAGTTGTTTACGCCCCGGTATAAAAAGGGGTGTGAACAAGACTGGAGAGCAGTGTGAAAATTATCGTCGACGAGTCAACATCAACTTGAAGTTTAATTTGGTAGATCCTTACAAATAAGAAGTACCCAACCACAAGAAAGAAATTAAATACAACTAATTAAAGAACCATCTTGACCTAAATTAATAATTATCTAACTGAATAATCAAGTAATCTTACTCAAAAAGACTGAGACTTACTTGGACTAAGAATAATCGACCACCAAAAGACTTAAGATCTAACATGTATGTAGGTACTTAGACTTAGGTCTAGGCTAAGATGCAAAAACGGTAATGCTTAGACTCTTATTAGACCTTATAAAAGTACTTATACTTTTATTAGACCTTATAACAGTGCTTAGATTTTTATTAGACCTTATAAAAACAGAAACTGTCCCAATCAGTAGGTAGGAGCTAATTAATGAAGTAGGTAAGTATGTTACTTGTTAATAATCTATACGTACTTCTATTACTAATATTATAAAGTGGATACATGTTTGTGTAGGGTGGGGTTAATCTCCGAAACCACTGAACCCATTTTGATGAAACTTTGTCAGTAACATGGGCCACGTTTTGTCCCGATACTTGCACGGGATCGGAATTTGCGCGGGTGAAACCGCGGGGTGCAACAATTTATAATATTTCCTATTATATTCCTCAGTATAGTTTATAAGTAAGTAATATACCTGCTTATTGATTGATTTTTAATCTAGTTTTAATAGCTTTGTATGATATGTTCAGTTTCTTTGTAGTTGTCATTTTTATTAGAAAGTTAGAAACTTAAAATAAATAAAATAGGTACCGAGGTATTTTAAGTTTCTAACTAACTTAACTAAATTAGATTTATAGGCCGTGGAGCCGAGTGGCATATCCCGTCCTAGTAAGTAAATTAAGAACATCATTGTTTTTAGTCGCGTCCATCGAAACCGTTAATAAAAAAAAAAACATTTTTTAAATTAAATTTCATCTATATAGGTTTCGAAGACTTACACCAGATGGCATTATTAGTTCATTTTAGCAAAACATTCGTTTCGAGAACGGTTTCGATTTAACAGTGCGAAGTACCAAAAGTAACATAAGTAGGTAAGTATTAACTTACTTATGTTTTGAATAAATACCCTTGTATGGAAATAATTTTCTGATAATTTTCTTCTACGGATAGCGTTAGATACATTATATAAAAATAATTGTAAATTTGTGTAATATAGGTAGGTACATTTGTAAAATGTAAGTATACTGTAGAGTTATTTAAGGTAACTTTTCAGTGAAATCTTGTAACTTCGTAATAATCTGTATAGGAAGGCATAGCTTTAAACTTAAAAGATAGGTAGGTTAGATAGACCTACTTATAAGGTGGGTAAGTAGGTCAGTAGATAGATACATATAAATTCTTATGTAGGATTACTCACAACGCTTTTCGTTCTAAGGAAACCAATGTTTTATATGACACATCATTATATACTGTACTTAAAAATTACATAGGTTTACCATATTATATTATATCTATCTACATAGATAATGGCCACATTGTTTTAAATACAACCTTATCGTTTTAAAACTTACATCCTGGCAATATTTCTGAATGTGACAACTTTATTATAATAAATAAATAAGGGAATAAAAGAAAATAATATCAATCGCAAATGCACACAATGACCCGCCATGGTGCATCTACACCGTAGTTACTTTTTGTTGGCCAACATTTTAAGAGTTCTCCATATAAACGTAGTCGACTGTTTCCTCACTAGATAAAGACATTAGAGAAAATATGTTTATGCCGTTAAACCTAAATTTGCTATGACCGTGTCCTCCCTACGTTTCTTTATTTTCTAAATAAAATTTAGACTCTGATAGAAATCAAAACGTAGGGCCATGATTATGGCTGTTATACTCATAGGTTTTGTGGTACAAACATATTTTTTCTAATGTCAAGTCATTATCCAGGGGGGAAAACGTCGACTATGTTTGTAACATGTAACAATACAGTAGGTATCCTTAAGTATCAAAATAAGGTGACTCTTAAAACACTATTAACATAAAAAATTACAGAATTAACACAATAAACCAAAAAATAACTTTTAGCAATACGCGGGTTGCACGGTATACCTAATGTTTCGTGTGGACGTAACATTTTCTAACTATGTTATCGATTGTTACTAAATGTCGACTATATTGACGACCTCGGTGGCGCGTCGTGCGAAAGCGCGACTGCAATGCAGGAGGTTGCGGGTTCGATTCCCGCCGGGTGCAAGTATTTATGCCTAAAAATAAATATTTGTGTCTGGTCTGGGTGTCCCTCTATGTATAATATGTATGTATTTACAAAAGAAAAATAAATATAAGTATTATATCCGTTGTCTAGTCACCGTAACACAAGCTTAGTAGCTTACCACGGGGCTAGATGGCGCTGTGTGTTGTTCAGAGAATTTATTTATTATTATTTATTATTATTATTTTCAAAAGTTATGCAACTTAAAATAGTTGCTACATGACAAAATACGGCAAGGCAAATATGGCATGGTAAGTAACTTACTAAATAGTTAACTTTTTAATATAAGAAGTTGCTTAACACTTGGAAAGGTTCTCCTAGAAATAACTGCGGTGTGGATGTACCTTAGAGCTGTTTAATCAAGAGGGTTTTCCTAAAGTTTAATATAATGCCAATAATTGAATATAATGCCAATAATTGAATATCTACTTAATTCATATAATTTACAAACAAATAAACTTTGATCCCTTAGAAAAACTGTTTTAACTAATAGGTTCCTAACCTACCTATAGATATTTTTATTTACATTATTTACTTATATAATTTTATACTGACGAAAAGCTGTGTATTCATTACGTCGTTCCCCTGATCATAGCTTAGATAGGGTGGTATTGGTAGGTATAGCTATTTGTTCCTCATAGGGTATAGGGGTTGGGAATCTATGTAGTATACATACCTACAGGAGCCTTTTTTAAGCTTTTGTGAAAGGTACTAACTAATTATTTGAATGTCCTGGAAAAAGTTAAAGTTTAGAGGGTTAACCTACATAAGGTACCAAGGAATTAACAATTAAATAGAAGATTAATTAAAAATATAGGGCAACTTAGGTATTTGTATAAATAGTTTAGTTTCAAATAACTGTGCCCTGCGATTTTAACCTGTAAGTCGTACTTAAAAGTAATAAAAATAATCTTAAATACTTACGACTTAAAATATACTTAAGTCATAAAAAACTTATGGCAATTTCAGGATTAACATATTACTGAATTATCGATAAACTAAAATAACTAAATAATTAAGAATAAGTAAAGAACTTCAAATAACTACCGATTTAGTATTCGCAAAACATTAGCAGTAGTGTAATACACAGGAAGTACTCAAAAATCTTTTGGTTTTACCCTTTCTCATTGCGTTATTAAAAGCCTGGATCCGCTACAGATTATAGCATTTTAATATGTAACTTATTTTCTTAATAATTTATAAAATTCTCCCAAAGAGACGTGATATGTACGTTAATTTTGGCGGCTTAAATTTCTAGGCACAATAATGGCGATTTGAAGCATTATATTATAATTATGTTATAAATAAAGTCCTACTTGCTATCTAGTTGGATGATTTATGATTAACTTATTACTTAGGTACTTATCGATTTATAATTGGTACGATGATTTATAGACAATAACTCATTGTGAAAATTAAGATTAACGTACTATAATACGTTACGTGAAGATTAATATGGCTTAACTTGTCAGGTAGGCTCCGATGAAGACTCCTTCAATTTTTAGGTAGGTAAGAGGCCTTCGGAAGATTTTTTCATACTAACATTATCTACCTATTTTTTTTTAATTTTTATTCTGTTTTCGCGATGTTGGATTTAAATTAAACTCATTTTTCGGGTTTAATCGCGTGGTGTTTATTACTTTTAGTATTGTTTCAATGCTCAACCTTTTGAGAACTTTACAGGTCTTTTCTTCAGGATTGTCAATCTCGTCTGACCTCGAAACGTTGAGCATTGATATAATAATTACTAAAAGTAGGTACTTAATAAACACCACGCAATTAAAATCGAAAAATTAGTTATTTTAGTTTTATTATAAACGTTAAATGAGCGTTTGACCACCATCTCATCTGCTGGTAGGTGATGACGAGGTTTAAGATGCGGTATGTAGAAGATATAGGTATCTACCTATAGGATTAAGACGAGAGTAGAACTAGATCTGACCCGTCTTCCTTTTGAATAGTCTCGTAAATATGAAAATATTATTTTGATATCTATCTAGAAAATGCAACTTCCGGAGGCCACAATCAATTAAACTTAAAAATATCGACTCGCAAAAAGGACAATAGAAAAAGGCTGAAAATAACCAATAGGTACCTAGTCAATAACTAGGAGATCCTAATAATTAACAATTTCATACAAAAGATTAAGATTACCTAGGTCAAAAATTCAAAAGTAAGTTATGCAAAACACTTAAATTTGCCTTTGTGTCAGAAGTACCAATGATTTGTAACATTGATTGTACAAGTGACACAACTTTGTATCCTTAGTACCAGTAAAGAAAAATGAGGATATTCCCCCGGAATGTTAACCGATAACTATGGAACTAGTGATATTTTGTTGTATCTCAAGTACCATTAAAGAAAAGTAAAGATATTCTACGTAATTTCATTTTTTACATGCATTTATTTTGTATTGTCACAAAGATATAAATAATGGTACTTCTGACACAAAGGCTCAATTGATGCTTAGTTGTACCATTCATGGTACCTACTAGCGATACATCAATTTTTCTGATGGTACTACTGATCCTAAATAGTTGTCACTAGTACCATTAAAGGTACTAAGGATACAAAGTTGTGTCACTTGTACAATCAATGTTACAAATCAATGGTACTTCTGACACAAAGGCTTAAATTTGTGACAACAAATGATGAACATTCCAGAACGACTGGAAACAAAATAGCGTAAGATAAGCTTCTACTATAATAACAACGAATATCACACATGAAGTTGTGTACCTATATTTTAAATGAACATACGTTTTTATCACAGCCCGTTTTGTTTGATCGTAATATCTACTTATAAAGCGGTGGATAGTAAGCAAATAATTAATGATAATGAAGACATTAGAATTTCAGCACCGGACGTATTGGACTCCGCTAACGTGAGGTTCACGGCAGGCTGCGAGTATGTTGATGGTCTGATCACATCCACTGGAAAGAAAACAGAGTTCTTTACTTAGATTAAAACAGAAAACTAAAGATACGGTACGTAGTCTCGGAAAATGAGACGATAAAACTGCGTCTAGCTGACGCAATAGCCTCAGTCGTATGTCGAACCGTTGCCGCGTGAGCACGTGCTGTCATACTGCGATTGTCTTTTTGACATTCATAAGAATTTATGTTTATACTTTTTTACAAAGCCTGAACCATTCTTAAAGACAAATGTTTTTAAATACAATAATTTTATGAAAATGCATTAAGTTGTTGCTAGCACATTTTTCGAATACGCAATGTTAGAATATACCGTATCTACTTATTTTATTTTTATCAAAGGTTCTTTATTAGAAACCGAATTACACAGTAGAAATCAACACATCTAATTGAGTTTAGCGAGATCGAGTTAACTATGTCGTGCTGCAGTTTTATTTCTATTAAAGTTATCTGGTGGGATGTTATTATTTCAATTTATTAGCTTCGTAGATAGTTAATGAGTACCAGTGCCGAATCAGTACTGAAAATGAGTCTCTGTTCTTAAATATCTAAGGTAATGGTAAAAAGGCCATCATTTTAAAACCCACACTTGCCTAATTGTAGTTATTTGGGTCCGATTTCTGAAATATGTTTTTTTACACCATTACTCGATGCTAAATAACATAACAAAAACCGTGCGATGTTAAAACTAATGCAAAGAAATAAAAAACCTCTAAATATGGCACCTACAAAAACGTTGGATAAGATTCGGATACCTGCTCCTCTAGTCTTACGATTAACGAGCGATCGAGGTGTCTTGATTTATGGACAAAAGAACGACGAAATTAAAGGAAATCGGTCGAAATTGGCTTGGGAAACGATGTCCTATTGAAGCTAAGGCCCTTTCCCATTTTGTTTTGAATTTGTTTTACGAGCAGTTACAGTTTTACGACCACTTCGAGAACAGAAACTTTTACGTCTTACCTACTTGCGTTTTAATTATAGGGAATACCTATAATTGTACTTACAATACAGCTGATATTTGCTAATCACTATGAAACCAATTGAATTTGAAGGGACATATTTTTAAAGTATAAATACGTCTAATAATTATAAAAACAACTTTTATGTCAGACATACTACCACACCGTTATGAAATTAAGTTCCCCATACAAAAATATGAATTTTACATTTTTGCAAATGAAAAAGTTAAATTCGATTTATTTTTCGACATTTAAAATGCTGAAAATTTAACGCGATTCTAAACCGAAATTTGTCTTCAGTTTTGAAAAAAAACATCACGCAAACCTCAGAAAAAGATATGACAATTGTTAATGGAAAGGGCCTCTACGTGTTGGCTTTGGCTTCACGCACGCCTTACAAGGCTCCTGGGCTCAATAGAGCCGTGATACTGGACGTAGCACACATTTATTACCATAGTACCTATTTGTAATTTAACTGAACATGTTCCGTGATATTTACCTATGACGGTGTCATTTCTAAGATCAGCGAATTTGTCTTCGATACTCCTGAACTCTGGTATGGTGCTAACGCACGTGATTTCCAGCCTACCCGTCGCCACGAGTTGTAGTTCCGATATCGTCACGTAGAGGTCCCGTTTATTTGGTTTCCGGCTTTTATGTCGACTTGTCGTTGTGCGAATCACGTTGAAAGTTTCAGATTCCTTTAATTCGGCTACCTGGAAAATAAAGTTGGGAAGTTAGCTGCTTGCTTAGGACTGGGTTTACCCTTTTCGCTGATTTCGGTGAAAATATGGACTATTTGTAATTGGATGGCCAATTTAATTAAATAACTTAGTTAATTGTTCTTTTCTCTTTCTATTTTTAACTGTTACCTGTTTTAGTTAACTAAACTAAAAGATCAGATACCTACATATCTAATGAAACTATAGTTAGAAGCAAGGATACGCGCTATTAAACTAAGTCAATCAGAACAAATATGAATGAAACAAAACATTGTTGAAAAACAAACACAAAGGCATTGATTTGAGAAGAAAATAATGTAAAAGTATAGACAGCGAGTGGTGACAATACCTATCCCCTTATTACACTTTATTTTTGGAAAGTATCACTCAAATGAGTAAGAAACTTGAACTGCCATTGTAATATAGAGTAGGTAGGTAACTGATCTGATTTTATCCAGAGAGAAAGCTGAACCTCAGACAGTAGCCGGTTTTTATTTGATAAATGAGTCGAATCAAATTTTCAGTAGGTAGTAGGTATGCTAAAAGGATCCCGTCATCAGCAGCCTTTGTTTTGGAAGAACAAAAGGCAAAAAGTGACAAATGTTTACACCCATGTACAGAATCGAAAACAAAACGCGCTGAGCTCTTTTACACTTGGGAAATGAGAACATAATAATATGAAGTCGATTTGCATAAAGGTAATTTCCTAAAAGGTAGTTAACCATACCTATGTCTGTTATAGCTATTTTAAGTAAAGCTACGTTATTTAGCTAAATAAAACACGAAACACTCACTTTGGACTGGTATTAGCATATGATTAGGATGGTAATCAGTTATTTTTAACATAGCTTTAGTTCGAAAGAAACGACTCTTTTTAAAATCAAGTTTTAGTACCTAAGTAAATTTAGTTACCTATGAAATTCAGTCCCCAAGCCTTAGCTTAGTTATATTATAACTATGAACGCCGCGGACGGACAACAGATATAGTACATAGATAGGTACTTTTATTAAACTCGTACATACTTATTGTAGTTGTAAAATCGCCCGAAATCGAATAACAACATATTTAAAACATAAAATAATTTGATTGACAAGGGTACCTACCTATGTATTTTAAATGAATGGCATAGCGTACCTGATGATCCTTAAGGCTGCATCCAGGGGGTCTGGTTGCGACGTGAGACGCATGTGTCAAGGCAACTAGCGAAGGCGGTGTACTCATCCCACTATCTTTCTCGAAACTTCTTTGCAACCCTCTTCGGCCATTTCTCTCACTGAGCGGCACGCGAAACTTATGAGAATGTGCGATCAACTCATCCATCTGAAAGTAACGATAGTCTCGTCTGACGCCTCGAATAAAGTTTTACGACGCGTTTCAGTTGTTCTTCGTTTACATTCAACTGAGAGAGTCCTTTCACGAATTGATATTCTTGGTTTACGGTTGGATTTTAAGATAGCGACGTCTCGTCAGTATATTTTGTTATGTAGTTCTGATTTTACAACCGATTCGTCCTTATGTTGTATGTATACGTTATGTAGATACATCGCAGTTGGTACGAGTAAAAACAAGACGAACAAAAGCGTAACAGAGCTAAATTTTTATTAGTAGGTAGGTACTATTGTATTGCTCTCGAACTGACTGCGCCGTTAACGCATGTATGTACTTCTGAATAGTTAATTAGCTCACCTTTTTTCCGTTAATAAACCACGTTATATGCGGGGCTGGGAGCGCGGGGGCAGTGGTGCAGTTAGCTCGTAGAGTCTCGCCGAAACTCAGGTACCGGGTTGGGAAATCGATGCGCGGGTGGTGCTTTTGAGGATCTGAAAATTAATATTAATTAGCCATACTACGTTAGAGCGGCAGCGTGGATTGAATTAGGGCATTTAGTTAGTAGAGCACATCGTCAGTCGTCGCGCGTGGTAGGTATAATGTTACGTTGCCTACGTAGGGTTCACAGAGAATAAAATAAAGGTAAAACTCATCTAGATTAACTTCCAAGACATACAAGTATACAAAGGCGTAGGTTATATTGTAGATTTTTATAACAGATAAGGCATTTTATGACACCCCGAAATGAAGGCAGGTAAAACGGAAGTACCTTCCTTTTTATTTAAAGTTCTATACATTTATAAAAGGAAGAATATTTAAACCCAAACTGAAAGTGTAGTTTGATAGGATAACGTCGAGACGCAAAGGGTCTACTGTCGGCATAAGTTGTAGAAAGTGAGATTCGTTAAAAGATAGGTAGGGTATTGGATTGAATACGTAATCGAAGAAAGCTGTACATATCTTGAAGTTACTTGCAGATTTAGAGAATTTACAAAAAGATATATTACGACGTCGTCCCTGCACAGCATTATCTTTTCAGATCGAAATGACAGAAAGTCCAAATCACAGAATATTTGAATCACAAAATGTCGTCGGATATAAAATATTCCTGACTTATATTATTATCGTCCGTTCAAACCATTTTATCTTATTGGCAATTCGTATCCGAATCTGATAGGCCTCAAAGGAAAACTTGATCAGTTGCACGAACACATCACTTCTGGAGATTTTTACTCAGAAAACGTCTTGCATATTAATTAACCGAATGGAACAGATACTTCTGCTGAGAGATGGCTAGCAATTTAATTTCGGTATGCTTAGTAGGATTATATCTAACTAAGTGTTTAATTATTTAAAAACTAGCAGCGCTTCACGGTTTCACCCGCGCAAGTCCCGTGGGAATACCGAGAAAAGAGAGCCCAATGATGTTACCCTCACGGATTTATTGTACTCTTCATAATATTAACCCAGTAGTTCCAGAGCCAATAAATTAATTAATTACAACCAATTAAGAAACGAATCCTTTATTTTATCTAAGTACTAGCAGAGTCCCGCGGTTTCACCCGCGTAAGTCCCGATCCCGTGGGAATATCGGGATCAAAAGAAGCTTATATTACTCAGGGTGAATGTAACTTTCTAAAGGTGAAAGAATTTTTGAAATCGGCACAGTAGTTTTTAAGTTTATTCATTACAAACATACAGACAGACACACACGAAAATACAAATCTTTCCTCTTTATAATATTAGCGTAGAAAGTGTAGATGTATAGGATTGGATAGATAGTAGGTATTAATTTTGAGAAAAATCTTGGTAGGTATTATGGTTAATTACGATAATTGGGACGTCAAATCAGGGAGGGGAGGATCTAAACCAATATTTGACTTTGTATAAATTATTTATGAGTTCTTTGGCATCCATTAGCCAATTTCCTGAACCTTCGTACCAGTTTTCCGATGACTTCCTGCTGTCATTTACGTAATCATGTTTCGAATTCCATCACAATGTTTGGTTATTGTTAAATGCGTAGGATGTTGGTTTCATTTGCAAGGATTTACAATGATAACAAACATCGTGGAGTTTAGCCATCTGTGTAGGTATACTGATTAGGGGGTACTGTTATGGGAAACAACAGTTTGTTACACCGATATAAATAATCTAATATATAAAATTTCCATGTCACAATGTTAGTTACCGTACTCCTCCGAAACGGCGCGACCGATCTCCACCAAACTCTACATGCGTATTCAGTAGGTCTGAGAATCGGCTACTATCTATAATTTATAAGGCAAAACAACGTTTGCCGGGTCAGCGAGTAATAAATAAATATAAATATTGCACGACGTTACACACAGCGCAATCTAGCCCCAAACTAAGCACTAGGCTTGTACTATGGTTAACTAGAAAACGGATATACTACAAATTATTCTTTATTTGTGTAATTATTATACAAACACCCAGACCAGAAACAAGTATTTATTTTGAACATAAATACTTGCACCCGACGGGACTCGAACCCGAAACCTTCTGCATTGCAGTCAGGCCTTCACCCGAAGCGCTACAGAGGCCGTCGAATGTAAGTAGGTAACGCCATTTACAGGTAGGTAGAGTTAGTAGGCATCTACTATCTACGTCTACACAGGGGCTTAAAAGCTGTGACCTGAAGCCGTAATTTTAATACCAAACTAATCTAATACTAGGTGATAAGGGTAACCTCCTTTCTGTCAGGAACAAGGCTTATATTTTAAATTATAAGATGATAGGATCATAAGATGATTGTCGAGTGATGAAACCAACAACTTATAAATATAGTGAATTTTGACTAGTAGACTACTAGGTAGGTATCTAATGCACTTATACCTACTGCGAAGTATTTTTTTTTATTAGTTATGAATGGTAGGTAGATATAATAAATAAATAAATAAATTCTGTGACGACACAGCGCCATCTAGCCCCGTGGTAAGCGACTAAGCTTGTGTTACGGTGACTAGACAACGGATATAATACTTATATTTTTTTTTTTTTTGTAAATACATACATATTATACATAGAGGGACACCCAGACCAGACACAAATAATTATTCTATAAGCATAAATACTTGCACCCGGCGGGAATCGAACCCGCAACCTATTGCATTGCAGTCGCGCTTTCGCACGACGCGCCACAGAGGTCGTCATAATTATGTAATGAACTGTATTAAAGTATAGGCAATTAAAAATAATAACGTGAAATATTGTGCACCTAGTTAGTTTATGTAGAAGATGGGTCTAATTCAAATTGACTCGGGTAGACATATGCACCTAGGCAACGTTAGACACAGCGGTCAATACATAATCTATACATATCGGTCGACCTCGGTGACGACCTCGGTGGCGCGTCGTGCGAAAGCGCGACTGCAATGCAGGAGATTGCGGGTTCGATTCCCGCCGGGTGCAAGTATTTATGCTTAAAAAATAAATATTTGTGTCTGGTCTGGGTGTCCCTCTATGTATAATATGTATGTATTTACAAAAGAAAAATAAATATAAGTATTATATCCGTTGTCTAGTCACCGTAACACAAGCTTAGTCGCTTACCACGGGGCTAGATGGCGTTGTGTGTTGTTCGGAGAAATTATTTATTATTATTATTATTATATAATAAAATCGTAACTCAGCGGTGTCTGTTTTTGGAAGATATAAAAAAATATAAATTGTACGGGTATCTATTAAAGCAGTAGAACCTATTTTTATGTTTTTCTGGTTGTCTGTTTGTCTGTGCGTCTGTTTGTCTGTTTTTTAAAGATTTTGAAGAAAAAACAATTGTATGGGTATCTATTAAGGCAATAGAAGCTATTTTAAAAAAAAAATGTCTGTCTGTTTGTCTGTTTGTGTGGGCTTTGACTACGCTAATCTCAGAAACGGCTCATCAGATTTCAACCAAATTCGGTATGCAGATAGCTTTAGACCCCGATTAGGCTTTAGGCTATTTTTTATCCGGATATCAATTCCGGTTATCCGAAAAAAGTGATTTTTCTAATTTTCTCTTAATTTATTTGAATTTTGTATCAAAGATGTATGCTGTGAGGAATCAACACATAATTTCCGGATATCCGGATATCGAAAAATTCGAAGGAAAAAAACCGGTTATCCGGTGATTCCAAAAAAATCAGATATAAGACCTATCCGTATGTCAAGAAGGCCTACTGCGTTTCTCTGAATGATCATTTATGACGTTCGTAATTTAAAAATTTGTTTGAATCTGTTGAAGAAAATTTTCGGTCGGACCGACCGATAATTTTAGTATAATTATAGTATAGATTCATGAATTATAATTCATGAATCTATACCTACTATAATTATACTAAAATTGTAAATGAGAGATGTCTGTATTTGGATGATACTAAAATAAAACAAATTTAATGAGTAGTATTTATTAACGCAATAGAGCCTATTTTTAACCGACTTTCGAAAAAGGAGGAGGTTCTTAATTCGACCCATATATTGTTTAATTGTATGTTTGTATGTACCTATGTATCATATAAATGTATGGATTTCCATCAATAGAATATTATAAAGAACTAGGTACAAATTGATGGACCACCTGAAACCACTTTCTCATCAGAAAACTCCTCAGTGATTAAAGTTACGGTTACAATTTTGATTATTTTTATTGGCAGTCGTGAATGCACTAAAAAGGCTAAAATAAAAAAAATAAAAAAAAAAAAATCTGACTTCAGAAAACGGGGCAAAATAACCTCTCCTATATACAGTACAGCTTACATAACTGCATTCGGGCAGTTTTACTGGGTACCTATATTCAGATTGCATGTAGTTTCCTTCCCGACGTCCACCTTGCCGTGGTAGTGGACTCAGTAGCTATGGGCGGCGGGCAGTGAAGTTACGAGGCGCACAAGGTGGGAAGCCGGGCTTGCCTGGCTTCTAACCCGTGAACCCGCATCAGCGGGGTCGGGGGCCCTTTTTCGCAAGGAAGGACGCATGGAAGACAAGCACTATAAAAAAATACGCCGGGCCATCGTGGTTTTTGCCAGAGCCTGGCTGCCAACCGTAAGCCTGCGTCAGCGGGACCGGGGGTCCTTTCGGCAAGGAGGGGGCCACGTGGAAGTCAATCACTTTAAAAAAATCACCTCACCCCGTGGTGGTGAACTTAGAGCTTTCGGAGCCTCGGATCACCATCGGCTTTGAGAGTCACGAGAAGGTGGCGTGTCCGCGCCTCTTGGAGAGGGATTGTCCTTCGGGACAGAGATGAGACCGTCCGGTTTGTTGGATGTAGTTCGCGAGGAATTCCCACTGACCTCGATACTTGCGGAGCGAGGGACGCCGTGGGAATTTAGTTGGTAAACCTATGGCAGAGAGCCCACACACGGGCCGCTTTCCCCGGAGAGTCGCCCGACCCCACGTAAAAAAAAAGATTGCATATAGTTTCACTGCCCGACAGCATTATAACTGATAAGTCGGTTGCACTGTATGTAGGAGAGCTTATTTTCTTCTTTTTTTCAAGTAAGGTTAATTTTTTTAATATTTTCTACAAAGGCCTTTGCCTTGGCCTTTGGCAAAAGCCTGTGTCGTTAACTACCCTACAAGTTACCTACTGCTGCGCAAAATCAACACTTAAACAGACTCTGCCATGATTGTCTTCAGCTCAGCAACAGTACTTCCCTGGTCGTCCATTTAAGCGTAGATCTTTGCAAAGCGATAAGTAGGTGTTCGAAAAACGCTGACGAAGTCGCGGGCACAGCTAGTAACATAAATAAAAAACAATGCTGTAGATATCATCGTCTGTATTCATAAATTGTTAAGAATCCAATTCAAGAAACTAGGGACGCTAGCAAAGGCAGAGGGAAATTCTAGTTCACATCCAGCTTTGGCAACGAACGAACTGACTCCGATTAGGATTTCTCTTCCATCAGCAGTGTACACCACCAGGGGTCCGCCTGAATCTCCTTGGCAAATTCCTACTCCTCCAGTTCCACTTGTGCAAATGTTTGAATCTAGAACGATATTGCCATATTTTGTACGGCATTGTTGAAGTGGGATCACTTGTAGTATCACGTGTCTCACCATTGTATTTAAAGTGGGCACCGTCAAGTCAGAGTATCTCCCGTAACCGCTGGCGATACCCCAGTATCCAGTGTAATCAAATGTCTGGAAAGCTCCAAATGGCAAGTTAACTGCTCGAACATTTTCTGAGAATGGAACGTGAACTGGTAATCGCAGAATAGCGACATCATTTGCAAACGTCCTTGCATCATACCTTTGGTGAAGAACAATGGACGACGTTTTGATCCTCATGCCTCCGTGGAATAGCAATGGTGAACCCAGAACAACAGTGAATCGCCATGCTTGATTTCGACCGTCGAACCAGCAATGTGCAGCTGTTAATATTCTTGTCGACGTCAGAATAGACCCTCCACAAGCTGATGGTGATTCTAACCCCAATATATCTATCAGTAAACCAACTAAATATGGGTGTCTATTGACTGGGGCGACGGCTCCTCCTACGATCCGATTTTTCTGTAGGAATTCTTCTTCCTCTCTGATTTTCTCTGCGTTAACTACTCCCACTGTCCGATGCCACCCCAAATGTGCGCTGGAGTCCGCCGTCGTCTCGATACATAACGAGTATTGAAGGCCGAAAATAGCCAAAACAACCAGCGCACGCATTTTAGTGTCTCTGCAGGAGTACTACGGAAAATAATGCACGCAATGTTTATAAATAATGTTCTAGTCTTATCATTTCATTATTTCTAGCAAAATTAGATTATAAAATATTTGCTATTAATCTAACTTTATATTGCCTTGATTAGTTGGGATTAATAATCCCACGTCTGCGAGTCACAATTTATGGTTTATACTGCTGTCATGTAGGATTAAATGTTAAAAAATGTCGGTGTTGTATTTGTCCTAATCAGCCCGGCTGGATTAAATACTTAAATTTTATAAAAATAACAACTTCACTTAATAATATGAAAACTAAATTCATTGGTACTTGTCTACATCGAATTACTGGATTTATAATCAATTTTATCTACCTAAGCGGAAGAATTAGTGTGGTTTGTTTATTCATAGAATGCCATCGTCTCAAATTAAAAAAGAACTACTTATAAAAGTTTGAATTTCAAATAAAATGTTTCACAGGTAAGCGAAATAGGTGCGCAAAATATGCAAGCAAGTTTTAACTAGACAAAAAGCAATATTTCCGAGCTCGGGAAAATTTTATTAACTGTCTCCATTCCCAACTTTACAAAATGCAATAAACGGTGTATAGCTCTTCATTTATTCAAGTCATAGTCCAACAAATTTACTCTATTCGACGAAAGCAGATTCAAAACCTAATCACTGTACCATTTCTGATTTGAAATAGCTCAATTCCATTCAGTTGGTTATCTGTATCCTACTAATAGTATAAAGGTGAAAGTTTGTGTGTGTGTATGTATATTATTGTTGCTTCTTCGCGCAATTACATCAGTTGCTATGAAACTCTCTATGTAGATTTCTGGAGGCCTGGAATAACACATGGGCTACTTTTTATTTAATAATAATCCCACGGGATCAAAACTAACGTAAATGAAACCGCGGGGTGCTGCTAGTATTTTTATATATTTGGTTGGGAAGGTCGTATGCGTTTTAGTTAGTTTTCATTCCACGTATGAGTGAAAATTCAGTAATATGCGATGGTTAGGTTAGATATAAACCGAGGTTATTTGGGATGCACATCACGAATACGGATACCCTTCTCGCATCCCGATAGATCAGTAATGATCATGTTTTGCCGTGGTAGATTTATATGTTTATGAAATTTACCGTAGGTAATGAGAGAACGAATATTACTCATGCACATATTTTGATATTCCGTTGTTCGGGCTAACACAGAAGTTCGTGCTATTTATTAGTGCGTAATTGCTATGCTGAAGTAGTAGTTCACTAGTATTAGGTTTGTTTGTTTGAATTGAGACGAGTTAATATGTAAACTAGTTTATAATCAGTTGTTAGGTTACCAGGAATAACAGCAAGTACTTAAAACTAAACTTTAGCCAGCCAGAGTTCGGTTTTGTACCTTAGATTTGAACAGGTAGGTATAATACTGTCAAAAACATGCAAGTAATAACATGTTAGAAAACCATGGGAATATTTAGCAGGGAGAAATGCATTAATCATGTCTTGAGCAATAAAAATAAGAAATACTAAACCCTGGGAGTTAAATCTTAACTCTACTTGGCGCAAGCCCTTCTTTAACGATAATTTTAATATTAGATTTTTAATAGCAGTATACCTACCTAACAAATTTGACGGATATATCGACTTCCTTCTAATTAAAGTTTACCTAGGTACATAAATTTGAAATGAAAAAGATAACACAAAGATAATATTTGCATCGTTAATTTATTAATCAAAAGTAATTATAGTTATGTCCAAAACAATGTTTGTAATTATAATTAGGTTCTGACAATAAGGCTCAGAACGAAATGAATTATGATTAATTGTGATTGCGAAGTTGTCCATGTACCTGAAGCACAAATATCTCAATTGTGGTTTTATGAAGATAATTAAACACCAGCATCAAGTTAACTACGCTCATCGGTAGGTAACTGGATACCTATAACCTATGGCGATGGCGTCGTGTCTCACTGTTGCTTAAACCTAAGTATATAATATCTACCTAACCTATAGGTTTGTAAAATGCTAATCAGAATTTTAAGACTTAAAATACATTACTAGGTAAGTAAAAAATACCTTACTTAATTATAGTAGCAGCTGTTCATTATTATATTATACTCTATGTATATACATAAAATATACCTAAGTATGGTTATAAGTTTTTAAGTTGTTTATGTTTTTCTTTTAATTGTATTTTATTTTTATTTTTTGGGTGTTAATCTTTTAATCTATCTATCTAATAATTTAATTACATTGCATTTTAATTCCATTCGATTCCTCCTGCATTGCAGTCTGTCAAGACCCGACGGCAATGCCGAAAGTTGCGGGTTCGATTCCCACCGGGTGCAAGTATAAATAGGCTTAAAAAAATGGTTTCTGTCTGGGTGTTTTCTTTGTATCCTATATATGTATGTATTTACATCAAAAGTACCTATAATATGTAGTATATCCGTTGTCTAGTACCCATAGTACAAGCCTAGTGCATAGCTTGCGGCTAGATTGCGCTGTGTGTAACGTCGTGATATATTTATTTTATTTAATTACTAATAAACACCTGCTTCTAATCCTCATCTACCCCTAGTTTTCGAAGAACCTAACTCCTAATACGCAGAAGTATATTTAAGTAGATAAATTCGTTTGTAAAAGTCGTGGAACCGTTGTTCGCGGTATAATCTTTGTAGGTAGGTACAGTTTGTACCTACAGTAGGTAGGTAGGTACGTTGTTTCAGGCTTACGCGAGTCCATGTTGGGGATTGTTGTTGGAAATCCTATAAAATATTCATTTCTGCGTATCCGCCAATTAGTAGAGAAAGTGTTGGAATATTTATTTATGGATTCTCGCGATGAAATATTTAGGAATACCTACGTAACGCCAAGGAAAACATGATACAACTAAAATCTGGACAATGCTTCAGCGGTTGTTAGATTTTTCTCGAAAACGGTTCATCAATTGTTGGTGAAGAAATTACTAACACTGCTCCTTTGAAAAGTGTGTGGTAAATAGTTAGAAATAATGTTTAGATGTTTAAACGTATTCCGTAACTAAAACTTCTCAACAATGCCTCAGCATTGTTAGATTTTTCTCGAAAAAGATTCAACATATTTAAATTTTTTTTGGCAAAGATTTATCAAAACTTTGCAAAATTTCCAAAAAATGTTGAACCGATTTTGAAAGACGTTTTAGTTGCAGAATATGTGCCCAAGTTCCTGTCTAAGCTCAACCTATGTTTTACACTTTTGGCATATCATAAAGCACGCTCCCGTGGAAACATCGTTAATAAAAGATTTCAATATTCCTTAAATCAGATTTTATCAAAATCGGTCCAGTACTTGCAATAATAGTCTAATACCTACATATCTAGTTTATACTGTCAACGCATAGCTCAAACTAATATACGAATCGGCATAAAAATTGGCACAAATTCATTTACCTATACTAAAACATTATAAAGATGTAACGTTGCTTGGTAACATGTAGGTATGTATGTATTTTCCGGGTAATCTCTGAAACTATTGGACCGATTTAAAAAAATCTTTCATGAATAGAAAGCTACATAGTACATACTTATCAAGGAGTAACATAGGCTATAATTTGCGCGGGTGCAACCGCGAGACATATTTATTTATTTATTTTATTCACACAATAAAAGTTGTACAAAGAACACCTTAATAATTAAATGAAAGTCAGAAACTCCCGCATCAGGGGCAGCCTTCATGTCCGAGACATTGCAGACAAACTGCAAGAATGCCGCTTACGGTGGTACGGCCACGTTCTACGAAAACCGGCTAGTTACGTGGGAAACAAATGTCTTGCTATGGCGCCTCCGCCCGGCCGCGGCAGATTGGGAAGACCCAAGAAGTGCTGGCTTGACGGTGTAAGATCGGATATGCGTGCAAATGGTCTCACCACACGGGATGCCGAAGATCGTGCGAAGTGGAGACGTAAAAGTAGGAAAAGGGATCCCGGGCTCTCGAGAGAGATGCAACCGGGAACAACGCTCGGATGATGATGATGAATAATTAAATGAAAGTCAAACCTCGTGTATTCACCATTTTTGCTAAGGTGTTTGAGACTGTATATAGCCACCCATATAGATCAAAAGATCTGTGCTTGGGTGAATACATATTTAGGAATGTAGAATGTATAAAACAACTGGGTTTTTTTTTGCTAACAAACATGCGAGCAATAGATGTACCTATACTGAAATACTTACGGAAAACAGTAAGCTGTTTTTCAGTAGAAGCTTTTGTGTAGATTGGCGTGTCCATTGAGACCTCACACGAGTAACTCCCGCTGGCGGCGAAGTCCAGGTCTTGAAGTATAATTGAGTTTTCAGTAGCTAGCGCCGCCTGGAATATAATGAGAGGAATTTATTTAAAATTTAGACAAGTGCGTGCCTTGTCGGGACACGTGTAGTGTAGGGTTTTGTAGTGTCCATAAAATAACAGGGATTGCTATTTGGAGTTGTTATATATAACTAACAACTTAATTATCTTAGGTAATTTTCAACGGAATTTGGTTAAAATTTTACTGTTTATTTCTTTTAATTAGGTACCTACTTGTACATTTGTAAACACTGCTAAGCTGTGCAAGCTGTGCTAAACACTTTTCTTTTAAACTTCAACAAGTACATATAAGTACTTATACTACTTTCGTGAAAACGTATGACGTATCCAAGTACAGCCATTTGGCTGTGATTGGATACGTCACATAACTTTAAAAACTAGCACTTTAGTTAGAGGCCATTCGAACCGGAAACGGAACCCTAAAATGAAAAATAGTTTTTGGGAACCTAGAATGATTTTAAAGAATGAACTAGGTATATAACGATACACGATGGGGTAATTTATAAAAAAAAATATGTAAAATGGGAGAGATGTTATATTTTTAGATTTTTCTTCTGTTTTCGCGATGTTGTATTGAAATTAAAGACATTTTTCGGTTTGAATCGCGTGGTTTTTATTACTTTTAGCATTGTTACAACGCTAAACGTTTCGAGACCTTTCCAGGTCTCTTCTTCAGGATAGACTGAAAAAACCACGCGATTCAAACCGAAAAATGTCTTTAATTTGTTATATTTTTTTTTTATATTGTTATATTTTATTTATTTTTTATTATATCACTTTGTCGGCGTGATCAATAACGATACTCATGCAAAGTTACAGCTTCTTAATTTAAAGCGTTTCTGAGCTAAGCCGCGGACAGACAGACGAACATGACGAGACTATAAGGGTTACAAATACAATCTTGTTGACTATAAAATCCTAAAAATGGAATAAGTTTTACTGAAATGAGGGATGACATAATACCTAAAGGGAATACGAATAACATTTATTGTATGTAGTCATTGATCTCAACCTAAAATAACTCAATGTATGTAGTACGTCTATTATCACGACCTAGAAATTTTCGTAGAACTGTATCGTAGGCTAGACTGCGTCTATCGCCTTCGTAGACGAAAGGCTACGAATATGCTACGAATGCTATCGAGGAGAAAGATCGGAGGTTCCGAGGTGCCTACCGAATTATTTAGGTTTATCGGAACCTATGGTAGTTGATTAACAAGCGCCGAGGCGCACAACTACAAGGTAAACTGTGAAGGTAATGGTGGTGGATTTTAACTTTCTTTGTTTTACTAATCTATACTTATATTATAAAGCGGAAGAGTTTGTTTGTTTGTTTGAACGCGCTTATCTTTGGAACCGCTGGTCCGATTTGAAACTTTGATCCCGATATTCCAACGGGATCGGGACTTACGCGGTTGAAACCGCGGGACGCAGCTATCAAATATAATGTACTAGCTGCGTAGATGATGATGATGACTGATTCTCTAGTAAAATATGACATGTCTTTGTAACTTGTAAGTATGTGGCCGCTCCCTACGCAAAAAGCGTTCGCGTTAGAAAGTTTGACTTCTTTGTTGCGCGAGAGTTGTGTATGTGACATGATGCTTTCGTAAGAATGATAAATGATAATGGAATCTGAACTTTTATCACGGTACAAATGACACATAGGTTACGTAAACTCTGTGGGGAGAGTCTCCAATTATGGTATAATTAATTGACCCGGCGTCACTTCGTATCACTTTAAAAAAACCTTGATTCTTGCCGCACTACAATGCCCTTGTGATATACTGGAGAAAAAAAAATGGTTTGTGCCCGGTTATCAATATGTTTGAAAATGGAATCCCGTTCGTTTTTCTTTAAAAAGGCACAACTTAATTTTTTTTTCGATAAATTATCGTGCATTTTAACTAATAAATAAATAAATATTGCACAACGTTATACATAGCGCAATCTAGCCCCAAACTTAGCACTAGACTCGGTGCACTAGACTTATACTATGGATACTAGACAATGGATATACTAATTTTTATACTTTTTTTTGTAAATAAGATGCATAGATAGACAGACGGGCTCTGGCGACGTGGTTCGACTGTCTAGTTCGATCAATCGAACTACGTGAACTTTTTTTTCCAGTTGGTTCGATTAATCGAACCACGAGCTTTTAAAAGTTCTGGTAGTTCGATCAATCGAACTACGTGAACTTTTTTTTCCAGTTGGTTCGATTAATCGAACCACGAGCTTTTGAAAGTTCTGGTAGTTCGATCAATCGGACTACGTGAATTTTTTTTTCCAGTTGGTTCGATTAATCGAACCACGAGTTTTTGAAAGTTCTGGTAGTTCGATCAATCGGACTACGTGAACTTTATTTTTTCAGTTGGTTCGATTTTACGCAGCAGACGACTTTGTTTTATAACATGCAGAGAAGTTGTTAGTTCTGAAGTATGACTACCAAACAAATTATCAAACTGTTAAAATAAACAAAACGTATTCGAGACTAAATATTTACGTTAACGTTAAAAATACAAATCAAAGTTTACAACATTGAAGTTTTACATCAATTTAAGTTTGTTGGTACCATAGCACCAACACCCTATATAACACAATTGCGTCTTTAAAACATAGGTATAATAGATGCACCTGAAAGTAGGTATACACCTTCATCGAGTGACCTAGAAGCGGACTCGACCTGTTACGCCCTCCCTGCTAAAACGAGCATTGTGCATGCAATGGAACACCGAATTAATTTAAGTGCGCTTTTGCATTACCCACCTTCCAAACTACCAAGAGTTTTCAGTAAAGCTGGTAAACGTTTCTATAATTGTATAATAGCGGCAGAGTATTCGTCAATGTGGTTAGTTAACTGCCTTTTTGCATGAAAATGCGGTTGCAAATTATTTACGTATCGTATAGGATCTAGGTATCTCTGTGTATCTCTCTAGGTGTGCTTATGTGTATCATATGCATGTATTTACAATAAAAAAAAGTGTTAAATGTAGTATGTCCGTTGTCTAGAACCCATAGTACAAACCTAGTTGCTTAGTTTGGGGCTAGATGGCGATGTGTGCAACGTTCTGCAATATTTATTTATTGTTGCAATTATTCATATGTGTGAAGCGGTAACTTGATGGGTAAATATTCTGTGGTAAAAATCATAGACTAGAAATGGCGTTCGTGTATGGAGAATGTATGGAGTAAAATACCAATATTTCAATTGACCATGTGATGTTATTTTATATGAGTTTGAGTAGAAGTCAGGCAAAGAATAACGAACGCGTAGAGACAGAAGATTTATATTTCATCTTGTTCCCTCCTGGTCATTTAGCAATCAACCTATCCCACTCTACTCTAATTAGTAAAGCCTATCTAAACGCTAGTATTGTAACTAAATATTCTGTTAACACATACAAACGCAAGGTTATAGAATACTGTAATATCTATATTGAAAAACTATATAAACCTAATAATAATAAATGTTGGTTTGTTGATTAGGGTGGTCCGGTTTGTGAATTGTCATGTCTGCCGTTTTACGTGATTATTGGAGTTTGTTACTAATCTCCTTACATCCCCAGGATCTCCGTATCTACTATATTATTTTATCATAATAAATACAAGTAGTTTCTCTACAAAGGTTCGTACGGAACCCTCTAAATGAAATGAAATGACGCTCAGGCAGACTAAAATGCGACACTGTTTTATGGTGGAGATCCCCGAGACCCCACTAAGTGTGTCGCTTCGTCATTCCTCATTCACACTGCGAGACATTGGAATCAGCAGTCTTCCCTGGCAAATACAATTGTGGGTCATCAATTCGCGAGTGAACAGGTACCTTCTAGGTCAGCGTGCTTCATCCTAGACTACATTAACAGTCACTGGTGTGATAGTGGAGAAACGCTTTATTTCTATTTTCTATAAAACTATAATGATTGTCAATTTACAACTAGATAAAATTAACCTATTTATATTGTATAGCAAGTAGTTAATTAAATAAATATAAATAAATAAATATTGCACGACTTTACACACAGCGCAATCTAGCCCCAAACTAAGCACCGCAGGCTTGTACTATGGGTACAAGACAACGGATATACTACATATTATACTCTTTTTGATGTAAAACATTTATGCATCCAAGCACAGATCTATTGATCGATATGGGTAGCTACAGTCTCAAACACTGGTGAATACACGTAGGTTTGACTTTCATTCAATTTTTAAACAATTTTTGTTGTGTAAATAAATAAATATAGTACAAAGAAAACGCCTAGACAAGAAACAAAAATATTTATTTTTAAGAATTTAAAAACTTCTCTTTCAAATGTTTATTGAATAAATTGTTATTGTTTATTGGATTGGTTTAAAATTCTCTTTCAACAAACTCTTTCAAATATTTATTGGAAAGAATTTATTTAAATTGTAGACCGGGATAATTGCCTCTTTAATGTCCACGATACTTTGCGATTAAACCCGAGATTCTGCTTGTCTGCATTTTATAGTTTAGACAGAGGAGATACCGTTATTGTAAAGAAACTCTCTTCTCAAGCACCTATCAAAGGGCTCTGTTGCGCTGCGATATTGGACTTTTAAAAGATAACAAAATAATGTAAGTTGGGATCAATTAAGCCCATTATTTATAAACGATGACTAAGTTTTTGTAACGTTTGTCTTTACTGTGACATGAAGTTTCAAAGTTAACAGACAGTGACAAACGTTACATAAACTTAGTCATCATTTATAACTTTTATGTTTTAAGTAAGGGGTTTCATTATATTTGTTGGAACGTATTAGATGTGTAGAAACATCCACGGTAGAGCATGGATGTCGTATACATCTATAACTATAACAAAATAAAAGGAATACTTACGTAATAGAAAGGTCTATTACACCTATTTTCTATACATATGTAGGTTCAAATACATACCTACATTGTAAACAGAAATGTTTAGTAACAAAAACATATAGGAATATCAACTGTCTATGCTTTGGGATTATAGTTTGAATTCCAACATTATTTTAGCTTAGTAAATTAACCATGCAAACGCAATGCATGAAGTTCTCGATGTAAGTACGTATTTAACCAAAACATATTTCGTTACCTACTATTGTGCTTCAATTAGAACCGAGAAACAGTTATTTTAGATACCGATTAATACCTGACTATAGTTTAAATATCTCAGACATGTTTAACGACGAAAAAAGTAGGTACCTACATAATCTGAAAATACTTTCCAGAATTTGTTAATTAAGTCAACTACCTACAATCACTATGCTTAAACGATCCATTAAGGTAGACAGAATAGGTACCTATTTAAACTAGTTCTCAGAAACAGTTAATTCATTAACCTCACAATTAGGCGGTGAACTGCCTACGGCTAACTTTCAGCGGTGTCCATCATTTTTAACTTTTTTCAAGGAAAGTTTTATATTCAAATTATCGTGCCGCGAATCTACGGTACCTTCATATTTATTCCGAAAAGAATTTGTTATAGTTTCAGACGTCTGGTATAGCCATATACTTTGTGTTACAAAATCTTGACAATACAATTGTATGGAGAAATCTTCCTAATAAAAACTACTAAAATAAATTTACTTACTTAACCTAACATTGTGCTATAACTTTTAAATCGAAAAAATGAAATTTTAAGTACCTACAGTACCTAGAATAAGTCACCGTGAAACAATTGTGCTCAAATTAAACAATTTCCCTGGGCAGTTGTCAAAAGTACAACTTTATGACTTCAGAGTTATGGAACTCGTATAAAATCCAACTCTCTGGGATAAGCACTTAAAAACTTTGCCGTTTTCTAAATAAGTATCTAACGCAACCACAGTTTAAGAAATATTGCTACAAGGGTTGCTTGCTTGGGCAACCTGCAATAATGTTGTTTCAGGCAGCTTGGAATGGTATTCTAGATCTGAGTAAGGGCGTAAAAGTAGGTACTAACTAGGTTTGAGATATTTGCCGACCGACCGGCTCTTATAGCAAACGGTAGTGTGTCTTATTTAGGGCGTTGCATTAAAACGTAGGATAGCATAACGGAGAATTTAAAACAAAATTAAACAGAACCTAGTTATAATCTATACCTATAAAATGCTTTGTCCCGACTGACTCATCAACGCACAGCCTAAACCGCTGATAGTATAGACCTGAAATTTGGAGAATGTGTTTTTAATGCGATGTAGGCATACAATAAGGTTTTTTGAAACTCCCACGGAATCGGGACTTACACGGGACAACTGTGGGACAACAGCTGGTTTTTTTTACATTTATTGTCCAAGGCTTTCTGTTTCATGCTCATACATTATTAAGGAAACGTGCAAAAATGTTTAATTCCCATATTAAGTAGTACTCGTACTTGTACAGTTTTATAAACACTGCATAGCATTATAGAACGCTTTTGACAACCAATTAAAAAAACCGGCCAAGTGCGAGTCGGACCCCGCACAAAGGGTTCCGTACCATTATCTATACAACAGGTTTTGTTTTGAAAGGTAAATTGCGGTTTACGATTTATGACGTATTAAAAAAACTACTTACTAGATTTCGTTCAAACCAATTTTAGCTGGAAGTTTACATGATAATGTACATCATATGTTTTTTTTTAGTTTTATCATTCTCTTAGTTTAGAAGTTAAGGGGGGGAAGGGGGACACACATTTTACCACTTTGGAAGGGTCTCTCGCGCAAACTATTCAGTTTAGAAAAAAATGATATTAGAAACCTCAATGTCATTTTTGAAGACCTATCCATAGATACCCCACACGTATAGGTTTGATGAAAAAAAAATTTTGACTTTCGGTTGTAAGTAGGTATGGGGAACCCTAAAAATTTTTTTTTTTTCTATTTTCGTGTGAAAATCTTAATGCGGTTCATCGAATACATCTACTTACCAAGTTTCAACAGTATAGCTCTTATAGTTTCGGAAAAAAGTGGCTGTGACATACGGACGGACGGACAGATAGACATGACGAATCTATAAGGGTTCCGTTTTTTTGCCATTCGGCTACGGAACCCTAAAAATTGACCTACTTTAGAGCACTTTCGACTGCCACTAAATCTGTAACCACAACCTTCATCCGAAAAGAAATAACCTCTTACACTTTAACAAGTCGCATAAAGATGCATCAACAACAATGCTTCCATGACAGGGTTCGAATTTCATAGTATTTATATGAAATTTAATGCAGCGTCTTAAAATTCGGCACCTTTACTTTGGAAAGTATCATCGCCTATTTAATTAGGTTGTAAAGTACCTACTTGGTATGGTGTGAGTAAGATAACGTTATACTGAACGAAACTTTTGCAAATTCTCGTTAATTCTTCGGTTTAATCTTTTTTAAAGATATTATTATAAAATGCTGCTTAACATCAGTAGATGTCTTTATTTGTACAACATAATTATGTACATAGGAAACACAACAAACACATACCTATACAAAAAGTAAATACTAATGCTTGCCTATAAAGTACAATGGGAGCACAACACCACAGCGCACTCTTTGCGAGTTATGAACTTGAACGTATGTAGGTACTTATACTAAATTCGTGGGCATTTCGAGGCGCACCAACTACAAGGTAATCTGTGGCATTTGCGACTGTCACGCGGGTCACGATTGCAACACTTGGCCAAACCATTGTAGAGTTACAGAGTGAACAGAACACTAACTATTAGGTAAACTGTGGCTAAACTCTGTTAGAATCTAATATGAGGTACCAAGAATAAAAGGTTGGTTAATATGTGAAAAGGATGACCATTTTCTTTTTAAACAAAATTAATTGATCGAAAACGGCTACTAGTCTTCAGTGAGTTTATGGTATCGTGCAGAACACATCTATACTATACTTAATCAATGTGTCTGGTCACCGGTGTCGGAGACTTAAGGGGGGTTAAATATGGGGATTTTTATCGACAAATCACTATCCCGATTTTCTCTTTGCCTCTCCATATTAAAATGGCAGCCATTTTGTTTTTTTTACTTTGCAGCTCAGACGCCTACACTGATTTAATCATTGCTATCGATGTAGACGTCTTAGGAAGACGAAAGAGGTGTCATTTGAAAGCTAACAATGAAGACAATCAATTTATGATACATTTTATTCAATATCTTTTTCACAAAAAAACATAACAATATTAACAAAATAAAAATAGTATTTATTTATTGCATTTTTTTTAGTTTTTTAAAATTTTCATGAAAACTAACCTGTCAAGCTATTTTTTTTAATTAATTAATCATAGTCTTATGGTGGAAAAGAGTTTTATACCGGTTAAAGAACAAAATTAGTAAAGAAAACAACAGATTTTCTTTAAATCTCGCAAAGAAATAACCTTTTAACTTTTAAAGAATTTAAAGCTAATAAAATTTTCAGTAAGATTCTTTTAGATTTAGGAAACCAAAATCCTACTCAAGAACATTCCGAAAAAATATAGCTTACCGTAGAAAAGAGACCAATGTCACTACAGGTGGATGTAAATATATCGGAGAAAAGGGAAACAGAACAATATTTATGGTCCCAGCGGATTTGGATGCGCTGAGTAAGAGGAATCCTCTAAGCGCACATTCTAGTTATATCGATATACCTACTAACATATTGTATAGGTATGTAGTTAATACTATACAACTATAGACTGTTAATAAACGCGTAGGTACTAAGTTCGAGTTCGAACTAGCTCGAATTATGTCTTTTGCCGTGACAGCCAAGAACTTTCAAACTTGACAGATAGAAACAAAACATTGTTTACTATTTCTTATTTTGTTGCGGAAAATGGATCATCAGAAATCCTCCTGTAACGGGGTTCGAACCTGACGCAACATCCGAGTGCTTAGTGGAAGATTATTCATGAAGTTTTTTTACTTGAAAATAATTACATAATACAAATACATATGAAGTTTTTTAAAACTTCATATTTTGTTTGGTAGTTTTTTAGAGTCCCATATTTATGTAAATCAAATTCAAGCCTATCATGTGATAGGCTTGAATTTGACCTCACCTCACCTGATTGGAAGCGACGATGAGGTCAACTATGTAGTTCAGCTAAGTGCGACACGACCTTAAGTTTTTTGTAATATTATCGCATATCCCCACCCATTATAAATCTGCGTCACTCAAATCTAACTATCTTTTTTATTTTAGTTATTTCAGACCTTAATATCGTACTTCATATTTATAATTCAGATAGAATTCTTGACATGCGGCTGGTACCGTGAGACAGAGAGAAAGTCACGAGCAAACAGAATATTTAAACAGTTCATTTTGTATAGGCATTCGATCTCATTCAAGGTGTATACAATAATAGAGGCAAACATCCAAGGGTTGGAGAGTATTGTGTTTGTCGCGGAAACACAAATAAGGAACTAGTAGGGAACCAACTCATACTTTATGTAAGGTACAAACTATCTAACTTTACTTGTTTGCATCTACCCGACTACTTTAACTAAAGAGTGTTTACGACTAACAAAATTCAATAATTATGGTGACTGATGGAATATAATGAGTTATGAGGAGCTTTAATTACTTAATAACATGGACGTAATCGATACTTAGTTCAAAGTGTAATAGAACACGTAGGTCGGTATAAACATTATCCCAGCCAGTGCCACCCTGAACGGTACATAGAAGGTTAAATTTCCACAAATTTTAATGGCTTAAATATAACCACATTTTACCAATTAACTTCCCCCAGTTAGTAATTTTCGAATCGATTACAAAGGCAATTCATGGGAAGTTGTTAACATTGTAATCTTTTGCTACCAATTTGGTTTAACAGTCAGATCGGCAATTTGTTGAACTTTTGCTAGTAATGTTTAGAAGAACAAAAAAATGAAACATTTTATTGACATAAGACACAACAACATATTTAAAAAATAAACAAAACAACACATTATGTACAAGAGACAAGCAAGTACGAACAAGCTATACTTGTCGGTTCTACTGACATCTCCAAGTTATCGTACTTAGTTATTCAAAGGTCTGCTGCTGTAGTGTTCACTACTTACACTTGTATCATATGAAACTGGTTACGTTCGTCAGGATTAATGCTCTCCCACATAAGTGCGTTATTATCGGTCGGATGCGTTATTGCGAGAATGCGTCTCGATTCCTCGCAACGCAACACAACTGCATTATATGGTCCGATAATTCTATTTCATATTCGTGTTTTTGGCAAGTATTACCCAATTATTGTTGTGCAGATTTCCCATTTTTGTGATGGTTGTTTTTGACATCTTCGTCGGTCATCTTCCATAGCTACTGATAGTGATAACTATTATTCGTCTGGTAATAAAACAATATCCATATAATACAATTTTAGAACACTCGTCATTGTCTGTATAACCAAATTTCGTCTTTAAAATAGTAACGATCTCGCAGCTGTGTGGGGGATTACATGCGTCCCAATACAAATGTACTAAAAAAATCGCAATAACGCATCCAGTATTTTCAACCGATAATAACGCGCGTATGTAGAAGAACCTGTATTCTACTTTTGTAGGTACTAGGTAGTAAGTCCTCCACGGGGAAATCTTTCACAGGATAGGTGTTTAAAACTGATTTATTACGTGAATAATAAACTCGTACATACGTACTTACATTTATTTTCTTGTAAGGTATATGGCAGCTATAATAAAAGTAATGTATATTTTATGAACATTACTTTTATTACTGTTGCATTTTACTTAGTTATACGACTACAGTTCAAGAACCTGTGAAATAATATCATTACCTACGTCTCGAGTTGAAAGTTATTTATCAAGTAAATTTTATATTACTTTGACACGGAACAAAATAGCCCACACTATTCCATATCATATTGATAACCTGACCGCACCCTTTGTGTTTCACCCGTACTAAGTTTCGATCCCGTGGAAATATCGGAATACAAATTAGTCAAAGTACAATATTATTCAGGTCACTAAACCCATAAAGTAATCGGGTTAGTTTCACCACAATTGTATGGCGAATTACTGTTTCTTATATTTAATGCTCTAGCTAGGCATATCTTGGCATACCTAGTAAAAACATTTTTAAGGAAAAATACTCTTTTTCTCCCTCGCGAGATCCTCACGAGCCCGTGTGGTCCAATAGCTTGGCTCCTTAGGTGAAAAACGGAGATACATCATATCAAACTCCACCACGAGCCATGTTTTGAATACCATACCCATACCGTCCATACCGCACCATACCGTCCATACCGCACCATACCGTCTTTAATGGCAATCGGTTCAGTTGAGTTCACATAAAAGAATAACAAACAAATAAAACCTAAACATACGACCTAACACACAAAAATCACATTTGTAACATAGTTCCTACCAGAACATTAGCCCCCTTACTTATAGACAATGATAAACAACAATAAACAGATGACTAAGTTATGTTACGTTTGTCTTTGTCTATGAACTTTAAAACTTCATGTCACAGTAAAAGACAAACGATACATAGTTTATACAGCTGTTAATCAGCGTTTATAACTAAGGTAGATCTATAATTTATGTAAAATGATATTGGATTAGATAATTGGTTTTATGTAAAGCTTAGCATAAAGTCACAGAATGATCAGAGCAAACTCTGTAATCTGGAAGTCAAACAAGAAATTCGACGTGCTCAGGGAAGAGTGTGATCGGGTCACGATAAATTTCATGGACGGAGCGATTGCATGCCAGGGTTAATTCGAAGGGTTAATATGCCTGTAATTGTTTTTTAGTTAGTTTATTTTTTTTTAGTTTTTACTGTGTGTTTTTAATTTATTTATTAAAACAAATTAAAAACTTATATAATAATAATTGTACCTAATTCTAAGAATATTTGCACACCATACTTGGTAGAAATAGTTGGACAGATTGGACATATTATAAATTGTAACACCGTATTGTACCTTTTTCTAAGCAAATAAATAAATTGAATTGAATTGAGTTTTCCGCAACTAGCCCTGGGTCTTTTTTGTGACTTTAAATCATGATGTTTTCCTTCACCGTGAGAGCGATGTTAATAGCGCACATATTTTTTTCTTAAAGAAAAAGACATTGGTGCGGGGTGCATTGGTGCAATAATTGTTTTTTACGTATAAACTTCAATGCATTCCAAAGAAAATGTATATTTATTGCATCTTTAAAAACGATAATGCTATTTAGCTGTGGGTATCATCAAATAAAATTAATCATTATTTTTGAAACATCCTGTAACTAAAAATATTAAGTAGGTAGATATATTTATAATTTTGCGGTCGCATGAATGCATTTATGACGGCATTACAACCTGTAGAGTTTCGGAACTGGTGATAGCAAAATTATAGGTTGGTTCAATTGTAGTCGTCGACAGAGGTATTCATAATTTTTATAGTGTAGTGTGTTATTTTTTTTGTTTCTTATAACTTTTGTGCATGCGTAATTTTTTAATTAATTGATCGGTGTGCAGTTGACCTGCTATCTTACCGTTTTAAATACTTTTGAAAGTAATAAGTAATAACAGCCGGTATTTTTGTTAAATATAACACATACACTTGCCTAGAATATAATTCGTTCATAAATTGTTGGTAACGGTGGTTTGATCCGTTTTCCTTAGTATGGCTGCCCTGGCTTACGTAAGTATAAAGATACATTGACGTGTCTACATGGCTAAACACTTAGTATCTTGGGTGGTGTTAACGGCCGAAGCCTCTCTGCACCTCATTGGCTATTTTAATATTTAGTTATACCTACTGGAGTTTAATAAAAATACTTACACTAAGAACTGCTCCAGGAGTGGTGAAATTTCGATAAGGTGGTTTTCTGTCTCTAATGTATTGGAAGATTTTTGTGCCGTGGCGTAGGAAGACTACTTTATCTAGAAGATGAGGAGGCACATCGTGTACGCAGCGGAGTCGCACCGAGCCGCCGCGGGCCGCCCAGCGCTCCATTTGTAGCTCCACCCGTACTTCTGTGTGCCCACGACCTGAAAAGAACGAATACGTTATTAAACTTTCACCCGCGTAAGTCCCGATCTCGTGAGAATTTCGGGATTAGAAGTAGCCGAAGTTACTCAAGGTGAATGTAGCTTTCTAATGGTGAATTGTTGAAATCGGTCCAGTAGTTTTTGAGTTTATTCATTACAAACATACAGACATACACACACACACACACACACACACACAAAAATACAAATCTTTTCTCTTTATAATATTAGTGTAGATAGATACGTAGCGTAAGGTACCTAATGCCTATTCTTAATCGGGAAAATTGGAACCAAAGCCTAAAAAAATTGTTATGGAGTTTCGAAAAGTAAGTAGGTAGGTACCTACTTAAATATTTTATCTTCTGAATCTATTTTAATCTATATTAAAGTCATTAAAACTTTAATATCCACAACCGAATTAATAACCTCGTCCTTATTTATAAAGTAAGTTAAAAAGTGTATTCGTGCTTACATCTATACCTATCTATATATTGACAATAGTTTTCTCATGTGCCACACGTGCCACATTTACATACCTATTTTATAAAACGAATAACTTTTACCTAATCATATGCGTATTCATAGCCTGTGAAACTCTATTTCCTTTTGCAATACACATTCACGTAATGGTTTCATTCATGGATGAGGACTTCCAAAAAGGCTCATTAAATAAAACGAGTTTTTCTCTAAGGTTCACATGTTTACTATATAATTTAATTCAATGCAAAACACCACCTTGGGTCCGCGAATGTTTCCTTCGCCCGTTTCCCGTTACCGACTCACACGATAAAGAAAGGTCCCTTTTTATGACCTTTGTCACGTATTTCAGAAATTGCTTGAGTTGTCTTTCCTGCTATGGCGGTAGACGAACGAGGAAAACATGAGTTCTCTCTAAGCAATGAATTTACACATAGTACGAAGGTAAAGGTTTCGGTTTTGTTTAAGCTAAAAAAATTAAATTAATAATTAAAAAAACCCCCGACTTACAAAATCTTCCAAGTTAAAACGGGAATGTTAAATACTATAAGCACGGGTCGGTTACCATCAATTTCTGTGACACATTCCCGCGTCCCGCGACGCGGGAACGTGAGGTACCACATACCTACTCAAAGACATGAAATTTGTTTTCGGCTTATTATTTTTGCCTTTTTTTAAGTTTAGTTTTGTTTTAACATGGAAGATTTTTTAAGTCAGGGGTTTTTTAAATTATTAATTTAATTTTTTTTTTCACCCTTTTTGTAGGAGTGTTTTTGATTTAACATGCATATTGTTGTCACAAAAGTAACGTACTTTCATTTGATACCCTACTCGGGTATATTTGAAAACATTCGGTTTTTATTTCCGAGTTTGGCCCTACATATACTTTGAACAGCTAAGCCGATTTTGATTAAACATGCATATTCTTGTCACAAAATTCATGCTCTTTTATTTGATCGGGCATATTTGAAAACATTCGGTTTTTATTTCCGAGCTTTAACCAACATAATTATATTATGAACGGCTGAACCGATTTTGATCAAACATAGCTAAGAACACTCGCGCAAAAGTCATCTATCAACCAAAAAAACTACATTGAAATCGGTTCATCCGTTCGTGAGCTACGATGCCACAGACAGATTCACACACAGACAGACAGACAGATAGACAGACAGACACGTCAAACTTATAACACCCCTCTTTTTCCGTCGGGGGTTAAAAAAAGCACCAACTTGAGGCTTTAAGTTGGTATCTATACTATCGATCGGATATAATTTGGAGAAGTAATTTGATGAGTTCTTTTTATCTGAAGGTAAATTAAGCATTCTCATGCTCCACTTTCTCAAGCCCAATTTGATTTAGTATTTCTTTCCTTTAAAATAAAGAGAATTAAACCTTAGCAGGTTATCTAAGTACCTACCTACCTACCTATAAGAAATATGAACTTAGGTACATGAACATAATTTAAAAGATTTATTTTAGGCATAAAATAAATCGTGCATATTATAATTAAAAAGTTAATGCAAAGCAAAATAGAACGAACAGTAAAAAAGGCTTGGTAATAAAATATTGAGTAGGCATATGTTCTTGTATATTTTTATTTAATATCCCTGCATTTACATAACAAAATCTGAAGACATGGTTAGGTATGATGACGATGATATATAATATGCAATCAAATGAAATGGAGGTTGTATCGTGAAAAAGCTCTCATCCTTGTTGCGTGCTATAAACCATACAACCGTCAGTTTTACGGTCTGCCTGTTTATGAATTTCACTGCTATTGCATACTGTAATACCACGGCGGCGGGCGAGGCTTCAAAACGGAAATAATCTTTCTAATAAATTAACTTGAATCAATCCAGACGGAAAATTGCTTTTGCCTAACAACTTCAAGTATTAGGTACTATTAAGTTAAACGTCCACCGCCGGCTAAATTAAGTTAGTTAAGTTTAGCTCCGCATAGTCGAGTCAGTTTTTAATGCTTGTGCGTCTCGCAAATTATGCACACAGGGTGTGTATGGGCCCCACTAAGATCGTTGGGCCCAAGCCAACCTCACCTGCTAGCTTGGTGCACCTGCTGAAAAACGGACGAGGCTCTGGCGCAGACTTTCCTTTCGCAGTTGGGAGGTCAGACGGCAGTCGCTCCCATAAAAGTCGAAATTTAGCCAAATCTATGGAAAGTCGCGAAAGAGTTTAGACCCCGGGCTCTCAAGAGGGATGCAACTGGGAACATCGCTTGGATGATGGTGATGTGCGTCTACCGCAAATTATGCCAGCTATGCTCATTTCTTTGAAATACTGGCGAGCTAAGAGCTAAACCAACTTAGTTTTGACGGACGATTTTAGAGTCCAACATTATTAGAACGTTACCGGTTAAGAACCGCACTTAACTTAAAATGTTCTTTGAAGACAAAGTTAAATCGACAAATAACTGTCGTTCTAGTATTAAAAGGCATAGTGGGAATAGACCTTTTAGTAGAGCATAAACGGTTCTGTTATTAACCACCTTATTAACCAGGAAAAATTGCTGAAAGTAACGTAAATAAAAAATATTTCATAAAGAGACCGGTCGACGTGCGTGACCTTCCACGATTACCAATTTATTACTAGTATCGCCATAGTTGGTAGGTTGCTTCCTCCTAATGATACATTGCTAGATCATTTATTATTTGTGAATTACTCATAGATATTGAAAAAAATGTACGTAGATAATATAACTTTTAACTTAGTTAAGACATTGTGTAGGTATACCTACTTCGTCGAAGTTGCCGCACTGGTGCGTTACTGCGATATCTTCTATCTAAATCTTTAAAGTGCTTTGTCCTGGGGATGTCCTGGGTGACTGAATGACTGACTTACTGATCTATCAACGCCCAGCCTAAACCGGTGATAGTAGAGAGCTGAAATTTTGACAGTGTGTTATTTATGTGATGGAGGCATCCGATAAGAAAGGATTTTTAAAAATTCCCACGGGTTTGGAACTTTTGTGATTAAAACCGCGGGACACAGCTCGTAACATATATTTTGTGTACATGCACGTGGACGTTTGCAATTTTGCACGCTGCTCTTTCTCATCTGAGCGTTCTTCCCGATCGCATCCCTCTCGGAAGCCCCGGGATCTACCTACTAAAACCCCTAATTATTTGGAGTTAGTAAAGCAGCAGCTTTTTACTAAAGATTTTACTTTTAAAGGGTCCCCTTTAAAAGTAAAATCTTAATCCGAATAATATCGATATTAAGGTAGAAAGCTAAATTTTCATAATTTATTTTAAGTTTGTATGGAAATGGTAACAGTCGCCTCGTTCTTAAGTACGATAACGATTATGATGTATGATAATGATTGCTAAGGACCTAAGGAAATCGCATTGCGACAATAAAAGCATATCATTGTGATAGAGCCAATCCATATATGAAGTAAAATGCTGGTACGCGTATAAAGTAGGTAGCTACGTATGAATTATAAAACAATATTTACCTTTGTTTACATGAAAAACGTTTGATTTGTTGATTTTTAATATAAAAAATAACAAATAAGTATATATCTTTATGATGCTTTGTTCTGACTGACTAATTAATGCACAGCCTTAACCGCTAATAGTGGCAAGCAGAAAGTTGGAGAGCCTGGTATTTATATAATGTTATCCGATAAGAAAGAATTTTAAAGAGTCCCACGCGATCGGGACTTACGCAGGTGAAACCGTGGGACACGGCTAGTTTCTCATAACATACGAGAACAAATGTGTAGAAACATTCAACATGTCAATATGATCATGTAATAAAATCGTATGCCTACAGCAGCTGTGTCCCGCGGTTTTACCCGCATAAGT
This sequence comes from Idaea biselata, assembly GCA_958496205.1. Classification (NCBI taxonomy): domain Eukaryota; kingdom Metazoa; phylum Arthropoda; class Insecta; order Lepidoptera; family Geometridae; genus Idaea; species Idaea biselata. Next base: position 6,874,332 of record OY292397.1, read on the forward strand.
CTCGAACCCGACAGAACACACTCTCCAAATTTCGGCCCCTCTACTATCAGCGGTTTAGGCTGTACTTTGATCAGTCAGTCATTCAGTCAGGACAAAGCATTTTATAGCTATAGATTGGTCTAAATGAATAAATGAACTTGATTTTGATTGAGTTAACATCTACAGTATGTCAATAAAAACTCACAGTCCTTTGAAAACTTTACGATTACGATTAAGCGAATTGCCAAACAGAAAACCGGCAACTGCGAGGGGCAAACATTTCTGCAACTTCATATCGTTGGTACCTACGACCAGTATTACAACATTGTCGAAGTTTACTTGAATAAGAGACAGTTTCACCTCCAACTTCGTGCTCGCTACACTTTGAATCGGCACCTTTGTTCAACAATATACTTTAGGGAAAATCAACATTTTGAAAATTCAACTTTTTAGAATCCAATATTTTAGAGCCCTACATTTTGGAAATAGGATTTTTTTTTATACCCGGGTCTCTTATTTTTTTACCTCAACTTTTCAATCGTCTTGGTCGCGAGGGGACGTGACTTCAGACCCGGAAAAACATAAAACTATGAGTTCCAATATGTCAAACTTTTAAAACTAACACGTAGTTTCAAAGGTTTATAACATAACAAAATTGTGAAATAACCAAAAAAATTACAAAACAAAACAATACAATACGAAAACATCGCAATACAAAAATTACATGGATTTAAATGAATAATTGAATGAACATACCTACCTAAACTCGACGATTCTAATTTAGAAGAACATATATCTCGCGCGAACAAAAGTAACACAGTAAATTGGTGCTCATCTGAGAGCAAAATTATACGAAATAACGTCCATAAAAAGCTCGTAAACCTCGTCGTCTGATATAAACTAAAACAAATGATTGTGTGTGCCGAGATCGTAAACTATATAATATGTTCCTAGATATATATAGTACCTGCCTAACATCACATCACATCACACTAATATTATAAATCCGAAAGTTTGTTGGTTTATATTTTTGTTTGTTTGTTCCCTCTTCACGGTCAAACGGCTCGACCGATTTAGATAAAAATTTGCATAGATATAGCTTAGGTGATATAGAGATAAGTAATAATATATATATAGTACGGCAAAACTATGATAACCATCAACGGAGCGCGTCTTTATAACAGCATACCCTCACATATAAAAAAGTTAGAATCAATTAATTAATTTAAAAAACAATTGGCAGATTATTTATTAAAATGACAAAACAAATCAGATATTTGTTCTGGATAAGGTGTAGATATCACGAGTTGTTAGGTAATGTTGTATGTAAAAAATTATATTAGGTATTTGGCAACCTACATTATTATGTATTAATTACAGTATGTATAACTTAAATTTAAAAATATTTCTAGCATAAATTCTCAGTCATACCTACTTTCTTTCTGTGCGTACGTGTAGGTACCTAACTACCGACGTTTCTTTGCTTGTGAATTTATTATAACCTACCCACTTTTAACTTAAAATAGTGAACGATGAATGTTTTATAAGTATTTACGTTATGTTTAAGTTATTGTTATCACATAAGTGACATTTGTGTCTTTGTCGATAATAAAGCTCTTCAAACCTGATAGTAGACACAAAGTAGACAAGATTAAGTAATCTCGATAATTTCGCGAGATCGGGATTAACGCGGGTGACACCGCGGAGCGTAGCTAGTTGTATATAACTACAATTTTGTTCATCGTCTAGTAATTGAACTTTCAAATGTACCATAATGTGTTTAATTATAACCATAATACGGAATGTCCGCACTTCTATAGGGTAGTTCCGGGGGAGATGACCGTACAGTAGAGATGGCCAGTCTATAAATGTACGACTTAAAATTGTTAGACAGCTTTTATACTAATGACCATCTCTACCATAAACTCTGGGAGAGATGGCCAAACCAATCATTTTTTTAAATACTTATAATTATTTTTTGGTTGATTATGAGACTGCTTGTTATTAAGTTTTGAAAAGTAATATAATTGAATTTTCTTTTATGAATGAAATTGTTGTTTTTATCATCATGGTTTCTTAGCATTATGTCGTCAAAGTTAATATGGCCATCTCCCCTTGATTTACTCTACATGCTCATACGATGGTTAATTCTGAAATATAATTGTCCAATTTAATCAAATTTTATTTCAATATCATTGCAGTTGCAAACAATACACTCAAAATCACAGTAATATTATAAATGAAACTATAACTTGCAACTTGAGTGCAATCAACACTTTATTGACTCAAAATGTTATGGAAAACGGTAGGAATATTCTATTCTTCAAAGATGTTATTTCACAAACGTCCAATTTGAAATTAGAGATTGACTGCAATGATATCGAAATTATATCTATACTAATATTATAAAGCGGAAGAGTTTATTTGTTTGAACGCGCTAATCTCAGGAACCACTGGTCCGATTTGAAAAATTCTTTCGGTGTTGGATAGTCCATTTATTGAGGAAGGCTTTTTTTGATCCCTATATTCCCACGGGGTCGGGACTTATGCGGGTGAAACCGCGGGGAGCTGCTAGTTCTGTATAATTTTATTATGCGAATAGGCCATCTGATGAAACTAGCGGCAGATAGTCGGCAGATAGTCGGCAGATAGTTTGGTCGGGTAAAAGTCTGGGGTCTGCTACGTAGGGTCTGGTACGTAGTAAATGCATTTAAAAGTTCAATGACTAGACGATGAATAAACGCTGTTACATTTTTTTGTTATAATAGTAGCTGACCCGGCGAACTTCGTTCCGCCTAAAAAAAAATACCAACGAAATGTAGAAATTAATGAAAAACTACTCTACTATTATTACATTTTGACATTATATTTACCATCTAACAATATTATAATTTAGGGAAGTCAAATAAAAATGTATTTTTATCCGTCTATCCGTAACGTAAAGCTAAGGGAAAAGAAGAAACACTTTTCCCTCATCCCATCAAGTAGAGTGTCATTGAAAAGATTCACAAAATTGCTTATGAGATTTCATTGACCATTTCAAACACGAACTCTTCTCTGTCGAAATTGCTCTCAGTAATTCAGAATCTACCCATTTTAGGATACGAATTATGATAAGAAAAAGTCTAACATTACCTAAACTCTCTTAAGTTTTTTCGTCGGATTTTTTATCGAAAGTCAGCGGAATAAACCGAAACGAGTAATCGCTCGACCTAACCGAGACGTGACGTGTTTCAACTAACAAATCTCACCAGAGATTTGATAATCCGTGCACGGGCGTCTGTTAGTCGCCGGGGTCGCAGGACCAATTGTTTCGGTTTGTCCCGTGCTTTATTGTTGGACAATACTATGACGTACGTTATTGTATGCAGAGACCACAATGTATGTAAATACGGCAAACAAAAGTGAGATACGGGAGGTAATGTATGAATGTCACGAATCTCGTTTCAACTTGTGCTACAGCTACGAAAGTGCTACGAATGTGCTACGAAACGTAGTAACGCATTCACTACAGCTACGAGCGTAGTAAATCAAATAGGTCCGAGATGTTTTACACTTTCTCCAGTAGGTATAGTATATTCTGGGCACGCTACCAAAATATGACAGGTAGATCTAAAATAGTTTTAAAGTGTGTACATGCCTACTGGGCACTTTTGGATTTAGTTAATAGAAATTTTACTTTATATTTAATGTAGAAATTAAACTCATTTTTAGGTTTTAATGGCGTGGTGTTTATCTTGAAGAAAAGACATATAAGAAAGTCTCTTTTGAAAAAAAAAACTGTCTTATCTAATATTATTTGTACCAAAACGCGAAAACAAAAAGTGTGCGTTTATTTCAGCGCGTTTCAGTCCAACATTACGAAAACAGAAAAAAAATCTATACAATAATTTCTTTCATGATGGGAATTGAACCTACTATTCCTGTATAGTTACTAATCTTTTTCGCAGGGTAGTATGTCATGAGTGTAGTCGTCATACACAATTTCGCACTAAACATCGGAAGGTACGTAACTATAATTTCTTAATTGAGTTTCGAACTCGGAAAATAGGACCGTAGTAAACGTCGCTGCACGCTTTCAAAACTAAGATAAATTGAGGTAGTCTGCGCTCGGTTATACCTAGTTACTACCACAGCTTATCCACTATTATAACAAACGTACTTTACTGAAGCCGAACTGAAGCCGAAACCATACTAACAGTGTATTTTAACCGACTTCCCGATGGAAGAAGGTTCTCAATTAGTCGCTATATTATTTTATGTATGTTCTCCGATTATTAAAAGATGGCTAAGAATGTTTTCAAAAACTATTAATTTTTAGATTAACTAATTTTTTCGGCTTTGCTTTTATTATAAAGCATTTTTCAGCCATCGGTTTCGAGAACTCTTCCTCACATCAGTTCTATTTCAAATCGACATCGCGAAAACCGTAGAAAAATCTGTAATTATTTTTTATTTCAATAATGGATTTAACTGATTTCTCTATTATACATGGGACCCAAGTCTGCTCTCACAATCGTGTCTCAATAGTGTGTCGATAGAATAGTAAATAGTAGTTTTGTAATTATATAATTAATCTACACTAATATTATAAAGAGGAAAGATTTGTATTTTTGTGTGTCTGTATGTTTGTAATGAATAAACTCAAAAACTACTGAACCGATTTCAAAAATTCTTTCTCCATTAGATAGCTACATTCAGCTTGAGTAACATAGGCTACTTCTGATCCCGAAATTCTCACGGGATCAGGACTTACGCGGGTGAAACCGTGGGACGCAGCTATTATATATAGAGAGACACCCATAAATTGTAGTTAGTAATTTTCGCCTATTCTGTGTTTATGTCAAAGGGCTTCGCAACGCTACGGCGACGCACCTTCGCCTCGAGTTATTAGTGCGCCTGTAGCTTTGTAAGGCATATCTGTAGGAATACATATCTACCTAATTCCTTTTGAATTTTGCAAATATTTATATCGTCTCTTTATTGACTTGTTTGGCACAGTGTGCTGGCTCGACCCGTTTTGTGAGTTTCATTTATTATTTAGAGAGCAATGTCTCCGGCCTCTCGTTTGTTGGCTAGGTTTATGCTGTAAGGCACCATCGAAGAAAACTACGATATTGACTGTTGTGTAACCGACAAAATTGCCCAGAATTTGTGTTTTATAAAACGAACTTTATAAAAATATAACACAATGTATGGCCGACAAAAAGAAGGCTAAGTTGTAGTAGATGGTTAAATACAGATTACTAAGATTCGAGGTATGAGTCACAGATGCAGACGCGATGAGCTAACTGGAATTGAAATCGTTTCTCCCGGATTGAGAAAAAATGCGTCACTATGCGTGGTTCGTATCGGTTGCGTGGTTCGTTCGTGCGAAGTGGAGACGTAAAAGTAGGAAAGCGGACCCCTGGCTCTCGAGAGAGATGCAACCGGAAACAACGCTCGGATGATGATGACTATGCGTGGTTCGTATCCCTATCAGTGTCGGCCACGCTTTGTGTTTTTGAAGACGTTTCTTTCTTTAAAATATTTATATTAACGCCCAGTGCAGGCTTATAATATTTAATTATTTAATTTGCACACCTAATTTAAAACTTTCGCTTCATAAGGGCATGAAAAAACGTGTATGTCTTATTTTAAAATTGAAAATAAGACCTGGGATATTCTTTGTCGCGTCAATGGCTCGTGTAGCTATCCCGAATGTCAATTTTCAGAGGACCAGCCACATCTACTGCGCTATCAGTAGCCTCGATCAGGGCGCTCCTAGGGTAGGAAGCAGGGCACAGTGGGCACAGCACAAGGCAGATAGGACCACCACAATCACAGCCAGATTCGATCTGCAGCGGTCCACCCCTGAACGAAGACTTTTGAGCGTCTGCCAGATAGGCTACAGCAAATCAGAACCCGGGGTCTGCCCCGGGTTCTGTTAGGCGGGTGGGACAAAGTCGACGGGGACGGGATATCTGAGATTCTAAAGAGACTTCTTAGGGATGACACAAATGGAGAGAGACTTCCCAACGGTGGGTAGAAGCAAGCGGTGGATGATGATGATTCGTATATTATGGGCATAAGGCATGCATAAGGTGACATAGACCTGCTAGATAATAAAAAAAATAAACAGAAAAAATTAGGTATATTATTTTGAAATTTCCTTATTAATAAAATAAAAATATGTACCTAGTTTTACGTAAAAGTTCCCCAATCAGCAACGGTTCTTGCATTGGCGTTCGATACGCAACGTATGAATGAGTTTTTTTTATTTTCCTTTGTTTGAAAACCTACAGTACCTATATATTTGAATAGTTTATAGTTAAAAAGTAGGTACCCTATCCTAAAATGACAGTTAAAATAGATTTGACTAGCTGAGAAATGCGAAAAATAAGAAAACTTTCTTATACAGATTACTTATACTAACACCACGACAATAAAACCGAATGTGAAATAAAAAAACAGGTGGCTACACATATGAGACGACACCCGCGAGACTCGTGAGGGCTTGTCCTTTCCACCAGACCAAACCTTTTTTTCTTAGAGAATGTTTGCAGAATAACGTTTATGTGAATTCCAAAGAGATTTAAATCATTGCGTATTATTTGGAACATCTAACAAAAGCCGGGTTTCCATCGCTAAAGAAAAATGGCCTTATAAAAAAGTAACTTTTATTTATATTCATAGTGCAAAAGAGTCATTCCTCTGCTGAACATAATGGCATGAATCGAACAAGCTGTTTTAACTATTGAAAAGGTTCAGATTCTGTTTGCAAAGACTCCTTATCGTAGTGATGTTAAATCTCTTTTTGTTGGGTTCCTATTATTCGTATTGAATGTTTTTTTTTATTATTAGCTATTTTCGTGACCTCAAACGATCTTTTCATAGGATTTTTACATAACGATCGATATTACTTTATCGATTTTTTTTATATATTATCTATGACTAATGCTATATCGTCACTACTTACCATCACTACTTATTATAAAACAAAAGCGCTTCCCGCTGTCTATCCCTATGTAATACTTAGATATTTTTAAGACTACGCAACGGATTTTTGATGCGTTTTTAATATTTAGAGTGATTCAATCAAAGGGAAGGTTTCAATGTATAATGTATGCACAGTGGAAAGCCGGCCGGGTCGCTAGTGAGGCTATATGAAAAAGTATAGTAAGAATAGTTTGGAAATTGATTATTCAATAGTGAGCTTTATTAAAGGCGAATTTCAAAATTAGGCGCTTTTAGTGCGTATGCGGGTATCTTCATTGTACCTACTGTCACACTCTGCAACGTGTAGATTAGGATAGAAGCATCCAATTCAGCAACTGTATTTTCGGTCTAGTTTGACTCACTCTGATAGACACATCTATCAAACTGAGTTGCGAACTAGATAGATACAACGCTGGTTTGACGTAACGTGGTTATCACCAGTGATTACCTTAGCAGCAATGTAGGTACTACATAATACCTATGATGCCTATGAGACTGAGTTATCAACTACATAGATAATACGGGTAGAGTAGTACTGCTAACGATTTCACTATGCTATAGACGTCACTCTGATTAAAGGATGCTTTCATAATATAAAAAACACACTTTCCAAATTTCAGCTCTCTTCTATCAGCAGTTTAGGTTGTGTGTTCATACATCAGTCAGTCACTCAGTAAGGACTTCTCAAGACAAAGCCTCTTATAGATATAGATGACATTAAAGTGGAATATTGTCCAGTATAAAAACCATTCTCTGGACGGTAAAATATTTTCTAATAAGGCCGATGTTGTTACGTTATACGTTTCATAATATCATTTCATTTAAAGCTTCGCAATATTTATTTTTATAGCTCAAGATAAAGTTGTTGGCTCTGTTTTAATGACGTACAGACTAGAAATAATATAGATCGTAGTTTTCTCTTGTATAAAGATCAGTGTGACCTACAGCTTATCTAGATTTTTGTCAGATCTTGGTGGAAGTGAGTGTGAGACGCTCGACCTATATTCTAAAGAGGTCCCTCCTCGGATTGTATCTGTTTTTGATGCAAATAACGCATGCGAAGTCTTAAATCGAGCTTTGAGCATACAAAGATGTATTTAATGTTTGTGTATTGATTCTAGATCACTATCTGTAGTTTTTTTCTTTGTACTTATTTGACATTTTTTCTTTATGGAAGATGTGTCAAATCGTAGTTTACAATTATTTTCTGTATAGCTACCTAGATAGTACCTACATGGGCATAAAAATATACACAAGTTGCATTGAACTAGGTTAGCCTGTAATTTATTATTCCTACTGACATATAAAAGATCGTAAAGTGTAACCTGGTTAAGTGAACCCTGGATTAGTGAGAGACCCCTATAATTGTGAGCCCCAATGAGGACCCGACTTTTTTGTCTTAAATTGCCTCTGTAACTGAAAATTTCAAATATCTTTGACAAAGATTTTTGTTTATAGTTTTACACAAGTATAAAAAGTTCTGTTTTCCAATATAGGTTTTTTTTAAATAATGTATATTTTATGACGTTGAGTGTTCTATAATATCATGTCAACAAAGTCCCAGTTTAGAAGTAAACTACGATATCTAGCTTTTGATCAACCTAAAAAAAATCCAACTAAGAATCTAGGCTAAAGTAATGCTGTCTTATAAGAAGTCTCTGTACCGCCGCATGTTATCAAAATGCATGAGTGTTTTATTATACCATATCTACAAAAAAAAGTTCTTGAGTTCAAGAGTTCAAGAGTGTTTTATTATACCATATCTACTTCTAAACTGGAGGGTTACTTCGGTTCGTTTCGATACGACAACGATACGATAATACGATGGTTCTACTGTCACCTTACTATCAGAATGTGACAGTAGAATCATCGTATTATCGTATCGATGTCGTATCGAAACGAACCGCAGTAACCCTCCTGGGACTTTGTTGACATGATATTATAGAACACTCAACGTCATAAAATATACATTATTTAAAAATAAAACCTATATTGGAAAACAGAACTTTTTATACTTACCTCTCTTTGTGTATGACTTCTTCAAGTGACTATTGTCATTCCGAACCTGCCTAATTAGGAAACTAGTTAAATGATGAGCCTTTGTACCTAAACGATAAAATATTCTAAGTCCCTTGAGATCCCAGTTAAACAGGTTTCACTGTAAAACTAGTTTATAATATAGACTTTTCCATGAAGTGGAGAGACACTCCAACCAAATTACCACATAACTCCAGAGTCGTCACTATTTTTTTTGTTTCTCCTAGTGCGGTAAGATTTCGGTTTAGGGTCCGTCCACACAGACCGCCTCGGAGAGGAGCGCAGATTTTTTATCACGTTTAAAACAGAGTTTTGAGTTATTGTAATAAGGTTTATTTTTACATGTCACTTTTTTCAAGGATTGCTCTCAAGCGGGTCTGTGTGAACGGACCCATATAGGTCAAGCAGATTTCAATACTTTAAAACCCATTTTAACAAGCACCTTCATATGAATTACTGTAGCTAGGAGAATATTTGTAATAAATTAATAATAAGACATTTTCAATTATTTAATGTTGACAAAGTGATCAAATGAAATAGTAGATTAAACTATTAACTATCAAAACTTAATTTTATTTTAGTAAAATCTAATAAATATAATATCTACTTACCTAATAGACGATTATTCTTAAAATCGGTTAAATATTGACCTAAAATCACTATTGTATAAATATTACAGTATTTCACGAATTCCCGTCCTAAATTAGAATAAAATAAAATATTCACTAACAAACCACAACTAAGTTAACTTACAGATTAATTGTTCAAAAAGTAATCCTAAAAAATTAACTCTCATACAAAAATAAAAAAAAACCAGCAGGCATCTATACGCCTGCTTTCTTTTTTAATTTTTGATTCAATACGTGTTGTGTGGACACGTATTGAATCAAAACACGTATTGAATCAAAGTTATTTATTTGTTTCTCTTTAACATATTTGTATGCAAAATTATAAAAATGAAAATAATAAGGTGAGAAATGAGATTTCATCATTTCTCATCTTATTATTTAACAAAATAATGAAACTGAGCAGGCACGCAGTCTTAATGTATGTTATACAGACTGGTTCAAAAGATATCCATCGTGAGTTTCTTCCTCTCCGACGTCGGTTCCCGTCCATAAATCCGACATGGCTGGTACTAAATACGTTTATTACGGCAACCAATTCATATTTAATATGGTTTCGTCCGTGAATGAATTTTTGATCATTTCAAACACAAACCCTTGCGGGTTTTTATCAAACACATACGTCTTCTAAATTTGGTACCGCCGTTGTCGTCTGGACGATCTACTTTCTAAATTAGTTTTGTTTGTTGAATTGTAAATAGGAAATCAATGGAATTCAATAAATAGGCTTTACGGTGAATCTATGAAGATTTATAAAGTTGTTATTTCTTTATTTTATTTGTAAATACTTACATGGCAAATTGGAAGAATAACTAGTTCTGAACGGAAGCCTATGACTTTGGTACCTTCAAGTACAAGTCCAAAACAAAAAGCGTTTAAAAAAACGATTTTATAAACTAAACTCTAACTAAAGCATCAAAGTATACTTTCATCAGCAAACACATTAAAATAATAACAATTTGAGTAATCTAAGCTACGGTAATATCCATTTTTGTTCTTAATGCGATGTATATTTACGTAATTAACGTTACAGAATTAATGAAAACCTCTATTAATTGTGCATAACAAGACCAATTAGTTGAAAGCTAAAACCTATTTGCCCGAAACGTTTTTCGTGTCACAGAACCATTCTCACCGGGGAAATAAAGGTGCTTATTTTATTTTCAACCCTTGTTCTGTGGCGTGGTGTAAGAAGGCTTGTAATAATTTATATTATGTGAAAGTTGAACTATGCGTATTTTTAGTAAGTACAGGCAGTGGAAGTGATCATTATTATTAGACACGGGTCTAGATCACGTTAAAAATAATCATAATAATGATGGACGACAATCTTGTAAGTTTAAAAAGTGAGTGGAAGTGATGTTTGTATAAACTAAAAATTTTCGTTTTCCGTTCTGAGTGTTTCTTTATAATAATAATTCCATCAAATTATTTCCTAAATGTAAAAATAAGAGCTGAGTTCCATTGGTTGTCGACTAATCACGTTCTGTACCTATGTATAACTAAAAAACGTATATGTTTACCAAATATCTATGTAGGCTTAGGCTTTAGTTGCCGTAGTTGTCCGGTTGACCGAACTGTCATTAGGTACACTGTTGCAACTTTTAAGTATAAGTGGTTGATGAAAGGTTGTTGTCCCCTTTAACTATTAAAGTAAGTAACTAATCTATCCGTTGGTTTTGTTTCTATTATTTAGCAGCACCCATATTTCAAGACTTCGACCCCAGCATACTATACGACGTTTTCTTGATCAAACTCTCAGCCTTATAGTCTGCGATAGTTTGATCAGCATGAAAAAGTATGAGAGTGCGCATATTACAAAGACTGTTTATCTATATCTATATATCTATATACATATAATAAAATCGTAACTCAGCGGTGTCTGTTTTTGGAAGATATAAAAAAAATGTAAATTGTATGGGTATCTATTAACGCAGTAGAACCCATTTTTCTGTTTGTCTGTTTGTCTGTTTATCTGTTTATCTGTTTGTCTGTTTGTGTGTGCCTTTGTGCCCGCTAATCTCAGAAACGGCTTATCCGATTTTAACCAAATTTGGTATGCAGATAGCTTTACACCGGTTATCCGGTTATCCGGATAAAGTGATTTTTCTGCTTTTTCTTAATTAGTTTAAATGTTGTATTGAAGAAGTATGTTGTGTGAAATCAACACCGGAAAGTTCCGACCATCCGAACTTCCGGATTTCCGAAAAAAAAAAACGGCTATCCGGAATTTCCCAAAATACTGTATATTTATGTATTTATTCCACATATCCGGATCCTTTGGACATACGGAAATTCTTTATAATGGCTGTTTTAACCGACTTCAAAAAAAGAGGAACTTCTCAATTCGACCCGTAGGTATATTGTTTGTATGAGATTTGATTATATTCACGCCCGGCCGCGCCATTCTCCGGCTTATGAAGTCCGATTTCGATAATTCTTTTTTTATTTGGAAAGTGAGAGTCCCGAGTTGGTCCCATAAAATCTAGGTGAAGATCTGATGAGAACCTATGAAATGATGAGCAGAATAGCATCCCACAATGTAGTAAATTAGTCGTGTAGCCCCGGCATAGAATAGGGCTACCTCATCTCTTCCCGTGGGTGTCGTAAAAGGCGACTAAGGGATCTGAGGGAGACTAGCAAACCTTAAGTTCTCTCCGCGCGGTGGCGGATAAACTGCTTGGTCCCTAGGAGGGTAGGTGTCAGGCAGACGGCCGGCAGTAAAAATATTGGCAAATCTATTTGCAGAAGGTTTGGTCAATGATGACTTACCTACTGCGCCGACCCCAAGTTAATTTGGGGTTAGCGGACCCCGCGGGATCCAAATTCAAATTTAAAGTACTTTTATTCATTCGGATATTACAATATATCTCTTTGAATCGTCGATTATATAATGTCATATTCTGTGTCTTCGGAACGCGACCTCCAATGAGAAGAAGACACTAGAAACTCATGGGGTTTTTTTTGCAACCGGGATGCAACCGGGAGCATCGCTCGGATGAGAAGAATGCAGTAAATTACTATTTTTTGATCTTCCGTCAATATAATAGGCTTATAAAGGACCAGGTGCAAATTGATCGACCATCTGAAACCACCTTCTCATCAGAAAACCCCTCAATGAATAAAGTAATGGTTACAATTTTGATGATTTTTAGTAGCAATCGAAAATGCACTAAAAAGGGTAAAAAATAAATAAAGCTGAGTAGCTGAGTAGTAAGCTGGGTAGAGCCAGATTGCATGAAGTTTACGAGGCACTATGGCAGCTGCGGCGGAGGGTTGACGTCTAAGCCGAGGGTACCGTGTACGAATCACGGACCGACGCATTCTCATTTTAAAAAACGGTGGCCTACCTAACCGAGGGACGGTTTCTGATTTGGCTGCGCGTTTGAGTCCTAAATCCCCACCTTGCCGTGGTGCAGTAGCTGCAAGCTAAGAGGCGCACGAGGTGGGAAGCCGGGCTGCTAGCTACCAAAACCCGCGTCAGCGGGCTCGGGGGTCCTTTCCGCAAGAAAGGGGGCACGTGGACGACCACTATAAAAATCAGCTCTGCCCTTGGTAATGAACTCGGGGGGGTTTATCACCGGGTTTGGGGGCCTCGAGACGATGGTGTGCCTGTGCTTCTCGGAGAGGGATCGTCTTTCAGGACAGAGATGAGGCGTGGAAGGCTGTCGGGATTCCCACTGGCCTCGACACTTGCGAAGAGAGGGACGCCGTTGGGGTTTAGTTGATAAACGGTGGTAGGGGTGGCCCAACAAATCGGGTCATTTGCCCCGAGAGTGGCCTGACGGTAAATAAGGGGGCATCACCCACGTAAAAAAAATATTGCATGAAGCTGCCCGACTTCAGATTACATAACAGAAAAGTCGGTTGCTTTGTATGTAGACAAGCTTATTATTATTATTTTAACCTTATTTTAGAAGTCGGGTTTTGACTTTTATAGATTTTCGACACTTCTTTTTATAATAATGTGAACAAGCATGCACAAGTTACATACCGCTGTGCAAAAATCACACTTAAACAGACTCTGCCATGATTCTCTTCTGCTCAGTACTTTCCTGGTCGTTCGTTTAAGTGCAGACCTTTGCACAGCGATGGGTAGATGTTCGAAAAACGCTGACGAAGTCTCGGGCACAGCTAGTATATAATAAGACTATCGGCCGAGAGTTTGATCGGCTAAAAGTCTGTATTGTGCGAGGGGCTTACTTTAGTTTAGAGCTAGATGGCGATGTGTGCAATATTTATTTATTATTTAATATGTTCATATTAAGTAGGCGCGGCGGAGCGTATGAATATATATCTGAACCACCGTATTGTGAAAAAATCATAAATGAAGATTAAGGGCTTAGAAATTTATTACTGTACATTCTCGTACAATCCGTGAAAATTTTTCCTTCTAATAATTGAACCAAGTGTAGGTATAATGTAAAAACACGCCTCGCTTTCGATTCTTCCCTCCCTATGAAGCGTGACTTTATAGGTGTAATGAAATAATAAAAGACTGTTTCTTTAAGAGATTACATTGGCCATATTTTAACACGCCAGATAACGAACGCTTAACAGTTTTATGAGAAGTTATAATGAAACTGTAGTAAATTAACGATTACTTTTTACTATCGTCAGATTCTTAACCCTCTAATATTAACTTTTATTTGAATTCTTTTACAACTTAGATATTTCTCACTCTAACTGTTATCGAACTAGGTACATACTACGAAATCAAATTCTTTTTTTAAAGTTTTAGACCCCTCGCCCACGGCGATTTTTTAGCGATACTAACGCGATTCTGCATCGATACAGTCGCAAAGCGGTCGCTAGCTGTGTGCCCTCGCCCACGGGGCGCTCAGATTCAGTAGCGATGCAAACGCGATACCATCGCGCTTCAGTCGCGATGCAAGCGCAATTCAGTCCCCTCCCTCCGTTTTTTCCCCGATGTCGTCCGACACGATCGATTTAGTCGCGCTGCAGTAGCGCGTTGGTAGTGCGTTGGCATCGCTACTGTAGCGCGTTACAAATGCGACTACCACGCGTTAATCGCGCGTATGCTAAACGCGCGACTGCATCGCTACAAAAAGTCGCCGTGGGCGAGCGTCCTTAATAGCGTTGCTTTAACTATATTAGGCATTTTTTAACGTCCGACCTTGTGTCAGTCTGCCCGTGACCAGGAGGTTATGTAAAGACTTCGAAACGTGAGTTTCGAGTTTAATTTCATATCAGCATCGAGAAAACTAAAGAAAAAGTTACCAAGTAATAGTGTAATGTCCAGTATCACGGAGCTATGGAGCCCCGGACTTTTGGAAAGCATCCGTGGAGCCAAAGCCAACACGTAGAGGGCCTTTTCAATAACAATTTTACTCGCAAACTATGAAGCGGACACCAAGCCGGCGATTATCCCTGTCTCCACTATAAAATGTAACCAAGGTCAACCACCGGATCGGATAAAATAAACGTATTGAGAAATCTAGAGATGAAATAAACATGGGCTATAGTGCGCTATGATGTGATGGTAGTGGATTGGCTACTGGGGAAACTATGGTGATAATGGCGTGTGTTTCTCGTTCCCGCGGGAATATCTACCAGGACATAACATATTCTATGTAATTAAAGACATATTTCGGTTTTAATCGCGTGGTGTTTATTACTTATGTTTATTCAAAGTTGTGGTGTTTATATACAACATCGCGAAAACAGAAGAAACCCCAATATTCCATGTGTTAAGAAGGTTACCATTTCCATACAAACATAATAAAAAAAATAAGATTATGAAAAGTTTTGTTTTCTTCCTTAAATCGGTATTATTCGATTAAGATTTTACTTTTACAAGGCCCCCACCACAAGATTTTCCAAAATATTCATTCGAAATGAAATAAAACGGAGATACATTTCGTTCATTTAGAAAACTAAATTTTTCATAATTCTATTTTGGTATTATGTTTGTATGGAAATTCGTAAAGCCTTTTTGCGTGATTGACAGACAAACATCCAAACACCTAAACTATTGCATTTAATATATTGTGGGATGTACTTACTTGGCAAGGAGAGTGATAGGTACTTTGTGTGGTTGGTAAATAAGTGGTTTTCCTTTCCTCTACCTTCAGGTAGAGAAATGAGACCCGTTACAAAGGTTGGCCCCAATATCTCCAAGTCTCAGGCGCGTGTTTCCAAAATCAATCACCTAAGAACCTACACATGTTTATTTGGCCACTAACTCGACATAAAATAAATAACAGAAAAAACATTGAGTTAATAAGTGGTACTTGTATCTCAATGAAAAAAAATAAGAATGTTACCTTCTAACCCCCTTATAAAAGAAAATTTACAGCTGCGCATAAACAGTATAACTTGTCCTTTACTATGACATGATGTTTCAAAGTTGACAGACAGAAACAAACGTAACATAACTTAGTCATCTGTTAATTATCGTTTAAAGTAAGAGGGTGACCTAATGAAAAAAATTTGAAAGTGTGCTTCTTTCAATGCTTTAGTTTTTTTTAAACAAATAATTAATTTAATGTAATAAACTAGTTCTAAAGGGTGTGTATGGGGCCCACTAAGATCGTTGGGCCAAGCCAACCTCACCTGCTAGCCGGTGCACCTGCTGAAAAACGGACGAGGCTCTGGCGCAGACTTTCCCTTCGGGGTTGGGAGGTCAGACGGCAGTCGCTCCCGTGAAAGTCGAAATTTGCCAAATCTTTATGGAAATTAGTAAAAGAGTTTATGGCCACAGGGATAGGGCGCCGCCGCATAACGGCGCGCAGGAGTTTCGCCCGACTCCTGTGGCAAGTGGACTAGGGCTACCGTGCCACGGGCGGGCACGGTTAAAGACGCGAGCCCCGAAACTCCGCTTCGCAACGTGGAACATTGGCACGCTAACCGGACGCGCGAGGGAGCTAGCCGACGTACTTTCCAGGCGGAAGGTGGCCGTGGCGTTCCTGCAGGAGACTCGATGGAAAGGCAGCAGATCCCGGCTCATTGGGAATGGCTACAAGCTGATCTACACGGGTGCACCTGGTGGAGAGAACGGGGTGGCTGTGGTGCTCGCTGAGGGGTTGCATGACGATATCTTGGAGGTGAATCGCTTTAGCGACCGACTTATGTGCGTGAAGGTGCTTATTGGGGGGGTTCCTACTCACCTAGTAAGTGCTTACGCGCCACAGGTCGGTTGTAGCGACGCTGATAAGAGGTCGTTTTGGGATAAACTCGGCGAGGTACTTGGGGCAATCCCGTTGTCGCAGGGAATCGTTTTGGGTGGTGACCTGAACGGTCATGTGGGTGAGATGGGGGTGGAATTTGAACGTGTTCATGGAGGCTTCGGGTATGGCAGTCGGAATGCGGAAGGGGAAGAAATTCTGCGTACGTGTGCCACTGCCGACCTGGCACTCGTGAACACCTATTTCAAAAAGAAGCCCGACCACTTGATCACCTACAGGAGCGGGGGGCGCGCTACCCAAATCGATTTTCTAATCACTAGGAGACACCACATCGGCAACGTGGCCAACTGCAAAGTCATACCCGGTGAGAGTCTCACTGCCCAACACCGTATCCTTGTCATGGATCTCTGTGTAAAGACCAAAGACAAACGACCGGAACCATGTCAGCGCCGAATCAGATGGTGGAGGCTTGATGAAGTCAAGTCCCAGATGCTCGCCTCAGCAATCGGCGACAAATGTGCTAATGCTGAAGGCGAATCGGTGCAGGAACACTGGGACCGGATTCAGGTGTCTATCGCTGATTCGGCGCGGTCGGTCCTCGGTATGTCTAAGGGAGGACGCAAGTGTGACAAGGAAACTTGGTGGTGGAACGACACAGTCCAGAGGGAGACTAGGGTGAAGAAAGCCCTCTTTAAAAAGTGGCAAGCGTCCAACTCTCCTGAAGATCGCGACGCGTACAGGTCTGCCAAACGTGCCACAAAGAGAGCAGTAGCCAGAGCCAGACGGGACCACTTACAGCCACTGTACGATAAGTTGGAAACGTCTGAGGGGCAGAAGCTTATTTATAAGTTGGCACGTTCTAGGATCAAAGCGGCACAGGATATATCCAAGTGCCGCTGTGTAAAAGATCCTAATGGTAACCTGCTATGCGAGGACCTCGCGGTGAAGGAGAGGTGGCGCTCTTATTTCCACGAACTGCTCAATAAGCAGTATAAAGAGGTGCAGCCACCGGAACTCCCTCCGAATCTAGGACTTGTGCCACTGATTACGCCTGAGGAGGTGCGCAAGGCTCTTCGCTGCATGAAGAATCGGAAAGCTGTCGGCGCCGATGGAGTCCCCATCGAAGTATGGAAGGCTATGGGTTCTCGTGGTGTGGGCATCTTAACCAACCTTTTTAACCGCATACTCGAGACCGGCAGAATCCCCGCCCAATGGAGACTGAGTGTTATCACTCCAGTGTTCAAGGGCAAGGGATCTGTGCAGGAGTGTGGAAGTTATCGTGGTATAAAGGTCATGTCCCACACCATGAAGCTCTACGAGCGTATAGTTGACTCTCGGATCCGGCAGGAGTGCACTGTCTCGGAGGGCCAGTATGGTTTCCGCCCCGGTCATGGTACCATGGACCCTGTTTTCGCCCTAAGGATCGTTATGGAGAAATACAGAACGAAGAATACGCCTCTGCATTTTCTGTTCCTGGACTTGCAGAAGGCCTTCGACTGTGTTCCTCGCGTGATGATCTGGTGGGCGCTGCGGTCCAAAAGGGTGCCTGAAACTTATATTGAAACCATCCGGGACATGTACCGAAATTCCGATTCAGTGGTGCGAACTGCTGTTGGTGACACTAAATCTTTTCCCATTACAGTCGGAGTCCACCAAGGATCCGTCCTAAGTCCGTTTCTGTTTAGCGTAATACTGGACGCACTGTCCGTAGTCATCCGAGACGCACACGAGCAGCCCCCGTGGATGCTCATGTATGCTGATGACATTGCGCTAGCGGACTCGGATAAGGGACGGCTTGGAAGGCGTGTAAATGGTTGGAAAGAGTCACTTGAGAACGGCGGTTTGCAACTCAACGTAGCGAAGACCGAATACTTGGCTAGCAATACCACAGATCCCACACCTGTCTGCGTTGACGGTCACATGGTCGAGCGGACAGACCAGTTTAAGTACTTGGGATCTGTGCTTCACGAGTCCGGCGACATCGATTGTGACGTCAAGTCCCGCATTTCGGCAGCTTGGGCCAAGTGGCGAGAGGTAACTGGTGTCATTTGTGACCCGAAAATGCCGGTTAAACTGAAGGGACAGGTCTATAAAACGATCATTAGACCTGTCCTTTTGTATGGTAGTGAGGCGTGGCCATTGCTTGAGCGACATAAGCAGGAGCTGCGTGTCACGGAGATGAAGATGCTGCGCTGGATGTGTGGAGTGACGCGAAAAGACCGCGTCAGAAACTCCCGCATCAGGGGCAGCCTTCATGTCCGAGACATTGCAGACAAACTGCAAGAATGCCGCTTACGGTGGTACGGCCACGTTCTACGAAAACCGGCTAGTTACGTGGGAAACAAATGTCTTGCCATGGCGCCTCCGCCCGGCCGCGGCAGATTGGGAAGACCCAAGAAGTGCTGGCTTGACGTTGTAAGATCGGATATGCGTGCAAATGGCCTCACTACACGGGATGCCGAAGATCGTGCGAAGTGGAGACGTAAAAGTAGGAAAGCGGACCCCGGGCTCTCGAGAGGGATGCAACCGGGAACAACGCTCGGATGATGATGAATAAACTAGTTCTAAAATTAAATAGAAAACTAAACGAATTAATATTTTAACAAATAATAATAAAAAATAATATTCTTTTAAAAATAATTTAAATTTTTTTTCACTTATTTGCAGAAAACTTTTATACCTACCTACCTACTTACTAAGATAGGTACATAGACATTAGTCACCGCACAAGGATATAAACCTGAATCGCGAGAGGCTTGAACCTCACACACACAAAAACTGCTGAACCGATTGCGATTTAAATCGGTATGTAGATAGCTGTAGACTTGGAATGACACGTACATAGGATTCTTTTTATCCCTATTGTCCCCCAGGATCTTTCGCGGGTGACCGCGGGGCGCTTTGAAGTGGGTATGATATTAGTAAAATATTGTAGCTACTGCTACGAACCCGTAGCAATAAAATTAGTCTGATAAATGCTAAGAGTGAATGAACCTAGTCACTCTATACATTTTACATGTATACAGTGAATATGTATATGTAGCTCTATTTTTACTGATTTTCGTTTGACGTTGGACACTCGCGTCGAGTGAGATACTCGTTTCGGTCGTTTTGGTCGATTGATTCACATAGTAAAAATCGGACATCAATACTAAAAATCACACACACTAAAATCTTATATAGAGTCTATGATTTTAGTGTGTAAGAAAGAACATATTATATATTATACCTAGCTGCGTTCAACATTAAATTAAATTACCTAATCGAAAAATACTACTTAACAATATTTAACTTTTTTTTTTAAATTATTTTGTGTATTTACAACTTCATGCTGAATTGTATGAATTAAATGAATCTATACTAATATTATAACGCTGAGAGTTTGTTTGTTTGTTTGAACGCGCTACTCTCTGGAATGTATTAATATATAGCTTAGTACTACGTTAGTAACTAGCACTTCGATGACACTACACTTTAGTCTCAAAATATATCGATATGAATGAGCGAGCTTTGTTGGCAATAAGTAGGTAGATTTTAAAAAACTTCGATCATTAATTCATCATTCTCGTTTGTCAAACATTTTTTCAAATTTAAAGTTTTATATCTGAAAAATGAGTTCGGAGTATAGACTGTTGAGACCAAAATTTATGAAACGCTCGTTTATTCCAAACTGAACTAAATTTGTGAGAAAATTAGGGACATCAATAAGTATAAGGTCGGTTTATTGAGTCAATTCATCAGTTTTGAAGAAAAAATGTACTGAAGAAGAATACATAATATTAATTTAGACAAACAAACAGCAAGAATTAAATAACAGACATAATAAAAACTAGCATAAAAAGGGAAAAATAATATAGGCAACTCAATTCTACATTCTCAGTCTAATCTCTGTCAAACAGGCAAACAAGTGAAACAGTCATTCTTTGAAAATTACCTTTAGGACCAAAATGTTGAATTCCCGAAATTACAGTTGATCAAGTAAAATTGAAAAAAGTAAGTAGGTGGGTATTGCAATCCGTTACGTTACCAATTGTTACCCCGTTACAGTTTTCTGATGAGAAAGTGGTTCTAGGTACCTACTCCATCAATCCCTGCCTAGTATAAGGGCTAAATCTACTACACATTAAAAAAAGGTTAAATTAATTTCGTCTTTAGATTATTTGTAGTCTTGTTCTTTAATATGTTTGTATGCGTTTATAAGTTTTTAGTTTATAGTTTTAGTATTTTTAGTTTACAATTAGCTTTACGAAAGTAGCAATATTTCATCTGTTTTTCAATTTTTCATACACACACACAATTGCAACATTATTTTTATAAAGTACTAAAATACCTCTGCGTGTTATCAACTTATCACATAGCTATGGTGTACTTAGCTACATACCGTGGTTTACGCTAGGTGGTTAATTATCCAATTTTTCTTGTTGTATCGTAAGACCTTCCTTAAACCGTAATTAACACAAAATTATTTAATTATTCGAAGTAAAATGGTAAAACAAACAAAAACAGTAATTTCTTTCCCGCATTTAAATGTTGGTAAAACGGGAAATGTATTGTTAATCCGCTATTACGAGGTAATCAATCATGATAAAAATAAATCCGAGGGTATTCCAACCTACCTACGGCAAAAGTTCTTCGACAATGTTTCCATATTTCCGTTGGTAATAGTAATAACTTCTTAAAGGCCACCGTCCATAGCTAACTAAACTAAGTTAGTTAAGCTTAGCTCACCAATTTTCAAAAAAGTCACCATAGCTGGCAAAGTTTGCGGCAGATACATATTATGTTGATAAGTTTGCGGTAGAAACATATTATGTTGAAAAACTGTCTCGACTGCGGAGCTAAGCTAAACTAACTTACTTAAGTTGGCTGTGGACGTTCGAAATAAATGTTAGAATAAGCTATCTTGAAGCTGCTAGAAATAAAGACATTGGAGAAAATATGTTCATGACATAAAATATATATCAGCAATCCACGACCATGCTACTATATATTTTTTTTTCATTTTCTAAGATTTTTAAATTTTATTTCTGTTCCTATTAGAATTTTAATCAAAACGTAGGAAAATGGTCTTGGCAGATATAGGTTTTATGGCATAAACATATTTGCCCTAATGTCCCTACAGGAAGGAAACAGTCGACTACGTTTGTATGGACAAAAGAGTAGGTAGACTTTCCTCTTCAGAGTTTTATCAAAGTGCTATTCTCGTATTTTTTTAATTTGTTTCATCAACAGAATTTGCAGTTTCCTTTTAGCTGCAGCCGAGCAATCTAGAAAATGTTTGTGAAATAGAAACAAATGATGAAATGTTGATTGGTCATCAAAACGGAAAGCGTTTTCGTGTATAGGTATTTATTAATTAATGAATGAATTCTGACTCTTTAAAATTAATGGGGATTTTCATCGCTCGTTTTGTTTTTCATTTGTAACAATTTAGAAACATTTCTACGATTAGAATAATAACTCGTTTACACAGTGCAAGCTGCTGTCCAGCTAGTAAGTATCAAGTTAAGGATCTAGTATACAAGTATATAGGTAGGTCCACGAATCAACACCATCACGTACGAGTTACGCGGGTGGAACCGCAGGACCCAGCTAGTGTAATATAAAATTGTCAGAAATATTTGCTGTGGCGCAATTGGATAGCGCGGTACAGCGGTTTTTTTTGGTTCCAGGTTCAAGCCCTGTCGGGTGCAGAATTTTGAAAACCATTTTTATAAAGAGTAACAATTTATGTTGACAAAAAAACAAACAAATGAAAGGCAGGTGCATTTATTGTATAAATATTAGGGATCTACGATTGGTTAAAAACTCTACTTAAATTAGATCTCGCCTTCAACGAACACGTTGCGACTTAAATGGCATCATTAAAAATCAACGTCAATTGTTGCTGATGTTGATATTAAAATCAATGCCAATAATCCGCGGATGCGAATGGTAATATTTGCAACAACCCTGGTACCCACTACAGATTTACATTTTACGAGTGAAATAAGTATCAATGCGAATAGCAGTGTTGCGCTACACCTTCTCTATATAGTTATTGGTACTTACAGCGTTGAAGCGCTGATTGCACGGACCAAGCAAACAGAACTGACTTCCAAGTCAAACACAGCAACCGGTGCCGCACCATTCCTCGTTGACACAAAGATTAAACTCAATTTATACTTCTTTAATGTATCTTTCTGTTTATGGGCAATATTTTTATAGGTAATACCTACTTGTACGAGGTATATGTTATAGGTAAATAAACAAATAAATAATAAAAAGTATATTTACTAAAAATACTTTACAGAGTTTACCTTAGCTTTGGTCCAGGAAAATAATATAGGTATAGGTATGTAATATTTTTTGATTATAAGGTACCTATGTTTAAGCTTGGGATACACATGCTGTAGTTTGCGCACTATATGTCATACCAGCTCCTTGTACGTGCCAGCTACTGTCATGTGTATAAACTAACTGGCATGCCTGTAACATACATGTTGCTAGCACATCATTTGATTTACTTGCATCCCCGTTGACGGAGAGGACGCGGGGTTGCTAAACTGGTACGTGTGAAAAGACTTTTGTTTTTATTTCGATCGTCTTAGATTATTTTAATCTCACCTAAAATATATCCTTCTATCTTACTTAAAAGATCAAATTATGAGTTTGTGAGTGTATTTGAGTTTGTTACTCCTTCAAGTAAAAATCGCTAAAGCGATTGCAACGAAACTTGCTATGTAGTTAGATAGCCGGAGACCTTTAGATTTTAACGCGCTTTAAATAACTATAGCAACCTCAGTGATCAATGACCTCTCAGTAAAAAAATGGCCTCTTATTTCCTTCATTCGTGGTCTTCACTGAAATTACATTTTATATTCAAAAGGTATTACTGGTTCAAAAATCAATAGTCTTATCAAATTGTTATTCAATCCGTAGGCTTCAAGATCATAAAAGCTACGAGAGTGGTAGAGTCATTTGGGGGAGTTTCAGCGGTGTGACCCATCATTGAACCTCGAGTTTCGAACCGGAACGTAATCTTTACGCTTGGTTTAATCTATCTTTCGGAATCCAAACGAACTGCGCCGAAGGCTAGTATATCCTCGCTATATTGTCTTAGCAAGATCTATTTAAAGCAGGTACCTACCTGTAAAGCTATACGCGCTTTGGTAAGTATTTAGGGTTCCGTAGCCAAATGGCAAAAAAAAGAACCCTTATGGATTCGTCATGTCTGTCTCTCCGTCGGTATGTCACAGCCACTGTTTTTTTGACATGAGATCGGCTAGCATATTTTGTCGTGATCTCAGCTTATGGGAAGCGACGATGAGGAACACCGTGTAACATGCTTTCCTATAGAAGAAACCTGCTCACTGTAGACTTGATGATTCCATGGTTGGTAGGTTTTTAAGTCGTGACGGAGGCGCCTTGTCGAATTCCTTTTTGACTATAGCCTATGCTTAGTTCATGTTATAGGGATTCGCGACGCTACGGCGACGCGCCTTTAACTTTTCAATGCTTTTTTATGCTGTTTTTCATTTACTTTATAAAACCAACTTTACTTTTAAAATCCTCTTATCATGATAAACAGAGTTTGGTTTACTTCTTCCCTTACAAAAGGGTGAAGCTGTTCTACAGTACAATGAATTAGTAAGTACAACAATTTGAATTTGGATAGGCCGGAAAGGAAAATACGACTGAACGACGATCGTACGTAAAAGCAAATGTGGGTAAGTATACCTAAGTGTCAGGTATGTATAGTTGTTTACAATCTGATGTTTGAAAACAGTTTTACTATATAACATTTTAATTAAATAGTGGATAATTATTGTTACCTATTTCAAGTTTCTATGTGATAAACTACTTAATAACACATGTCAAGCCACTAAACCCTGCTAAACGTTAAAAGGGAATTTCACGAGCTTTCGGACTAGCAGGGGACTATTAGCAAACCTGAATAATTAATGTGTTGACCGATGTATCATAATAGAAACCTACGGTATCTACTATACTATGGCACATATACATTTACATAAGTTGTACCTACCTACCTACCGCATTGTGGTTGTGGTTTCGCTATAATGTTAATTCGGCGCAGGTATTTATTTTAATTGCAGATTAAACAACACATGTACAATTTACGCACTACGAGTAAGTACTATAGTTGGAAAATAATTTCGTAAAATAATTTCTATGTATTGTTTACATAGATAAAGGTAATTTATAAAAGGTAGGGGCTCAAATAATTAGGTTGGCATAATTTCAACTTTTCAGACGTAACGTTAGGTATATTTACAAAAATGTTGAATTTATATTTTTGTACTGTCTTCTTTCAATGTACCCCCTTCCTTTTAAACGATAACTTACTTTATGTAACGTTTGTCTTTTACTGTGACATGAAGTTTCAAAGTTGACCGACAGTGATAAATGTAACATGAACTTAGTCATCGTTTATAAGTTAGGTACCAAGATGCGAGGATAGTCTCCATTCTCTTTCTCCATACAAACGTAGTTTACATTTTCCTCCCTGGATAAAGACATTAGAGCAAATATGTTTATGCCATAAAACTTATATCTGTCATGACTATGCATCTACCTTTTTATTTTTTTCATTTTATTATTATTTTAATTAGAAAAAAAAAAGTTAGGTGCATTGTCATGACAGATATAGGTTTTATGGCAAAAACATATTTGCTCTAATGTCTTTATCCAGGGAGGAAAATGTAAACTACGTTTGTATGGACAAAGAGAATGGAGACTATCCTCTTAAATAGCTTGTATAATCTTGACATAAGCAAAAAGCGATTAAAAAAATAGGATTAGGTATCTAACAATAACTGTTGGTACCTATAATATTATGGTAATCAAACAAAATTAATGATGATTTATTTGTAGATAATAGACGTCCTAGTTTTCCGGTCGATCCGGCATGCGGCTTCGTGAATCCCTAACCGGACTACGTTGATTAATGCCCTGCCCGCTGTAATTAATGTCGATTATGTTATTTCATTTTGAGATTCCATTTCTATTTTACAATAAGTAAATTTATTCCTTGCGAAATGTTTGAATATAGAAATGATACTAGTGCCTACATACTTAGATAAAAACAAAAATGGTAGATACGGTATATTCTAACATAGCGTATTCGAAAAATGAGCGAGAAACACCTACATGCATTTTCATAAAATTATTGTTTTTAAAAACATGCATGATGATTCAGGCATTCTTAAATAAGCAAAAAGGCATTTTTATGGATTTCAAAAAGAGAATCGCAGTGTGACAGCACGTGCTCACGCGAGTCACGCGGCAACGGTTCGACATATGACTGCGTCAGCTAGACGCAGTTTTATCGTCTCATTTTCCGAGACTAGGTTACGTATCTGCTGTTTTTTGTTTTCATCTAAGCCTACATACTTAGTCGATTTGACAAAAGGTTAAGGCCCCACTCTGGGTACAATATCTTTTCACAGACTCTCAATGGTATGTTCCAATAAGGCCTCTGCATTTTTGCATGAGTTTTTTCGTCGCTCGCTTTTATTTGGACATCCATCCGTAAAGTAGGGCAAGCGTGCGCGTTCATTAATAAAGAATGTCTTGTAAAAGATGGCGCTTTTACGTGAAATAGCTTGTTTTGCGTGCTTATATTATGTGCAATAGACAATGAATGCGTAGTGTTTCACAATACAAATGTCTTTTCGCAGGATAAGACAAGAACATTAGTATAGTAGAGTCTATGTGGGTACGCCAGTCATCACAATTTACTGCAAGAACGACGCTCGTTAGGACTTTATTACGCGGCAACAAGGTTGGCAAGTACTTACAAGTGTGTGCCGCTTTCGCCGACTGTATTCGCTAAAGGCGAGTGGGAGCTTAATGAGAAGGGTGACAACTTTAGTAGATGATTCGGGCTAGGTATTCAATTTGAGGATGAGTAATTAAGTTGGTCTTCTTGTAACGATACTTTTTGCGAACTTAAAGTAGGGGAACTCTTTAACCGGAGCCTATATGTAGGTAGTATTAATTGGTATACATGCATTATTCATAACTTGTGCCTGTGCCTCTTGTTTAGCTACGATCTCTTACCATGATTTGAGGCTTCAGCCACGGCACAAGAAAGACAGGCTAAAGTCATACCGTCAAACCGTTTTAGTCTAGAGCAGCCAGGACAACCCCCATAAAGAAGACTGATCGGAAGACAACTTACATCTTTCCGCAACCGTCTTCCCAGTTTCACTTTTGCTCAAAAACTAACACGTGAATATGTGAATTTAGTTAAACGTGCTTTATTTTAGACCTCCACATCATATAGGTACTCTAGAGAGATAATGATTACCTAAACGCTGCACTAGTATGAGTACATATATACCTACCTACCAAAAATACGTGTTTTAATTTAAGTTTGATTATAAATTTCACGTGTCGTCCTTATATTTAACTTTCATTATCTGTTAGTTTAACTCAAGGATAATAGTATAATTAGACACAAGCTTCGTTTATCCTTTAAGAAGAGTAAACCCTCCTCATGTCCCTGCCACCTCCGGAGTCTCACACTCCGCGCGTGAATTAATTTACTTATTTACTTAGATATAAGTAAATTAATTTACACGTACGCATCAAGATACTATGAATGAAGGTGCCACCAAATTATAAAATTAATTCTTGAATACATGACTTTGAAATTTAGCTCTACGTCCTATTGTTTTTAGGGTTTAAAATGACTTACATGCAGAACAAAGGGTTTATTAATTAAACCTATGGAGGTCAAGGTTTAAGTTACACTTGTAAATTGGTTGCGGGTAAAGCGACTAATTTATTCAAATAACTTCTAAAGTAATTTAGCGGGGTTATTGGTTTTATTGTCATTATTTACTTTGGCCACAAAGCCACTACCACTATAGCATTAACCACGGTCACGGTCCATTAAGGCTTTCCCTCGACTCCCTTGATATAGGATAAAGGTACGTATTAAAACATTTATTTCTAAACGCGTAAAATTCTTACCTACTTACTAATTTTATGACTTTAGTCATTCATAGACTGGTTTAAAATATTTTATTTTTACCAATTTTTTTTTTAATTTTTACAATAATAACCAGCAAAAATTTACTCGTAGTTTAAAAGATTACAGTTAGTAGGTATACACCTTCTAGCTTTATTATTCTCTATTACCTAAACGAATTATACATATAACTATATTTAAAAGACAACAATGAATTAAAGATCACAATGTACTTAAAATAGGTAGGTATTGTTTTAATTAAAAATAAAATTTATTTTATTGTTTATTAGTAACTTTAACTTCAGTTCAACTTTAAGTTTCTAGATAACTTATAGTCAAAAGTAAAATACTAATCTGAAATGGTAGTAGACATCTCTCATTATTAAAGACTAAATACGAGGTCAATTTGCCCCGTCACTATTTTGGGCCCTCTCATCCTGAAGAGGGTCAAACACTAATGTCACTGCTAATTTATTAACACTCCTCTCCGTTACAAGAAGAATTATTATAGAAGAAGTAATCATCCATTTATTTCCGTCTTTTACCAAACAGTAATAAGATTGTAGAGGAGTAAGGGATAAATGTCCCAAAAAACAATTGTAATCTAGACTCCTAAGCAGCTCCTAAATCTATCCTAGAGTAAAACGCAGATTTCTGCAAGCATGTTGTGTAAGTAAATTTCTTTCACAAGTAAAAAGCAATAAAACTAGATGCCACTAACCCCAAGGAGAGCTGTAACTTTCAAACAAAATACACTGCCTACAGTGTAGATAAAATGTATTCTATGAGAACGTGCGCTCTTACTTGTAACTTAAGAACGTGGCGACTGTTACCATTTCCATACAAACTTAATACCAAAATAAATTATGAAAAATTTAGTTTTCTACCTTAATATCGATATTATTCGGATTAAGATTTTACTTTTAAAGGGTCCCCACCGCAAGGTTTTCCAAAATATTCATTCACATTCAAATAAAACGGAGAAACATTTTTCAATGAAAAAAATGTTTTTCCGTTTTATTTCATTTATTTATTTGTTTTAATTTATTTTGGTATTAAGTTTGTATGGAAATGGTAACAGTCGCCACGTTCTGAATGTGATTTACAGAAGAAACCAACCTCATACTTATTTAAAAGACACACTCGATAAATGATTAACAAAAATCAGCTAACTACTAAGTAAGTGAACCTGGTGGCCTGGAAGAAATCGCTTTCAGCTATAAGGCCCCCAATTTGTTTTAAACTTTTTATCATTTACTTTTGAATATGTGTTTTTGAGTCTCCTTACAAATAAAGATATCTATCTATCTATCTCGTGGGTAATTTAACGTCGATTTCCACTTTCATCACTGAATTATTATCACTTAAAACTAAAGCTCATCACTAAAACTCTGATCGATTTTGTAGATTTATTTATTGCAAACTTCACGTAGGCACTAAAATAAAGTAGAGCTGGAACTCAATAAAACACCGAAGCCTAAAAATAGACGGTAAGTAATTTTATATTCATCAGAAGGTTGCCGCGCGAACTGCGAGAGGAACCGCATGTAAATTAATTTAGACGTAGGTACCTCCAGATAACAAGATCCTATATAGCGAAGGCGCGCTGTATTGAATATTAATTTATACTAATTCATTCTTGGCATTGTGACGTCTGTCTCCCTCTGTTGCGAGTGGAGAAAACCCCAAGAATACCTCCGTATTTTGCCAATGTTTGTCTGCACTCTGCAATCGCTTAATTTTATACGTGTCTATTATCTCTTCTATTAAGGGTAAAAACGAGACCCTATTACTGAGACTCTGCTGTCTGTCCGTCTGTCTGCCTGTCCGTCTGTCTAACCGTCTGTCACCATCACCAGGCTGTATCGAATGAACTGTGATAGCTAGACTGTTTAAATTTTCACAGATGATGGATTGGATTTTATTTTAGTAATGGATTTTAGGGTTCTGTACCCAATTGTAATAGTTATACGAAACCCTTAGTTTGCGAGTCCAACTCGCACTTGGTCGGTTTTTTTCTATAACATCAATATTACATAGCTGATGGAAAAAAGACCATTGGTTCTCATATAGTTACAAAGTTCTTACGTATGAATTTATTTTCTCAGCAAATAATACAGCAAGCAATACAGCTTCGTATAAAATGTGTATAGCTTACTTACTTACTGCCGTGAACTTATTCGACTTCAGCAAGGAAAGCTATACAGATTCATTCGATTCAATTTTCCGAACACTGGGGTTAACGCTTATTTTGTTTGTATGTGAGAATGAATACCTACCTACCTACCAAGTGTACTCGTATTCCACGAATACGAAATTAAAATACACAAAAACACATGTACTTCCTACTATACCTATGTAGGTAAATGTGATTGTGTTTTATCGAAGGAAGCCATTGGTATATAAGACCACAATTTAGAAGTAGGAAGTCGGATTATTTTAATAAAGGCTGAAATAAATAAATAATAAATATTGCACGACGTTACACACAGCGCAATTTAGCCCCAAAGTAAGCATTCGGTACTAGACAACGAATGTAAGTACTTTCTTTTTTTATACTTTCTTTGTAAATGCATATGAAACATATAAATAAAATGACTAGGCCTGTAATAAAGGTGCCTGACAACAGACAGAGTTACATTACAACAAAAACGTTGAATAAGGAGGTAGATATACCTACGTCCTGACTTATTTTAGTTGCAAATTATATAAAATGTCGTCAGTTAGTTGATAAATGTCAGGCAAATAGGTCAGCCGAGGTGTAAACGGGGACATTGAGCAGTTAAACAAGTTTATTAGTGTAGCGTGTATAGTTGTATATTTATATGCAAGTAGAGCTAGCTCTAAGATTATTCGTGGGCGGTCATCTAGGTGTGTCAGTATGAAGTCAGCATTCATTCTTCGAAATTAGCACTGACATACTTTTGCTCAGTACCAGCTACTTCCAACTTGTCAGATCTTCTTCGGTCTTTGGAAAATCTACATCTACCCTTATATTATAAAGAGGAAAGATTTGTATTTGTATATCTGTGTTTGTAATGAATAAACTCAAAAACTACGGACCGATTTCAAAAATTCTTTCACCAAAAGAAAGCTACATTATCGAGGAGTAACGTGGGCCACTTACAACTTTACTCCCGATATTCCCACGGGATCGGAACTTACGCGGGTGAAACCGCGGTTATCTGCTAGTATCAAAATAAAATATTATAGGTGTTTCTATAAAGTTACGAATACTTTTGGTACATTTTGAAAGTAGAAAGACAAAGAGCTAGCAAATGACCTGTCCAGGTAGTTGTAAAAAAATAGCTAATATATCTACCTTTTATGATAGAAATAATTCTCTGAACATACGAATACTGAAGGCAAAGCTGATGAGTGTATAATATAACGTAAAGCGTTGCAATAGGCCACTTTTTATGATAAACGCATGCCCTCATTTAATACAAACGAGGTTTCCTTTTCCAACCTTGAGAAAAGGCCTTTGTAGCTTTGAAATTGCATATTTGCCTTGATTGCAGTTCTTTTCGGGCGAATTAAGTTTTTTTAATTGCGATTGTTGATTACAGTGCACTGAGTAGGTGTCTACACCTACCATTTTAAGCTATTGCATAGCTTTTATCGCGGGCTTTGAGCGCGGCGACCAAATCAAGAAATTCCGTAACGAAAATAAAAACCTAACACCAACACTAATAAAAAAAGGCTATGCATTAGCTTTACCGCAGCAGTCCCGGAGTGCCACATGTTTTTTTTTGCAAACAAATTGTATGAAAAGTTAACGCTTCGTATTACGTCCGCTTTTCAACTATCCATACAATTTACATGTTTATTGAAACGTTACCTAAATCTTAAGTTAGAAATACGAAAAATTTGCACCCGGGCAATAGAATCGAACGATTTTCCTACAAATTGAAACTGCTATACGACGTTGTTACAGTATACTATACGTCTGTACTTAGTTTTATATCGGTACCTAATTGCAAAAGTAGTAACACTTTAACAATTTCGGCTGCATTTATTATTTTGATTAGGATTTAGAACGATCGTACTTACATAAGTCGTGATGCTCGATAGGTTTATTCTCGTGTGACCTATATAACTGCGATGGAGTAAATATTCTATGCTGACTTAAGCAAATTGCTCAAGTTTGAGCACGTTAATCGTCGTTATGCCTTTCAGAAAATACATCTTGGAAGCAAGTTCTCATTCGGATCTCAAGAATGTATTATAGATTATGCAAATTATTGAGCTTTGATTTGCATAGATTTTATCTTTATCTGTTTTGTACAGTTAAGTTAATAAATAGATAATGCAGCATTTTATAGCTTAATTTCGTTAATAGCTACTTAGATAAACTTCGTAGACGCTGTTAGATTTAAGTAACACTAACAACTTAATCTCGTTGTTTCACTTTGAAGTCAAATTTTTTATCTCTCCTATTTTAAATTTATAGTTGATAGCTTAACTTTTATGACTTTATAATTAAATCCCAATGATACAATGACAAATAACTTTAGATTTTTAGTTTAATTTGAATTATTTTAAATTGCTTGACTATATGCATGTACGTTGGTTTGTGTCCTCCTGATATAAGTATCTACTGTACTGTAATGTAGATAATATAATCAACTCTCTTCGCATAAGGAAAACTTTCTGAAAGTATCACATGCTGCTCAAAGCATAGAGAACGTGACGTGTCAACAAAGATAAATATTAGAATATTCAGTATGATTTTTACATCAGTTCGTGACTCTATTTTACTTTTTCTCTTTCACGTTACAAGATTAATGACATCTACTAAGAAGACGTTTTGGAATAAAACGACTGACGTGGCGTCAGGAACGCGAAGGGACTTGGTACAGTTACGATCAAAAGATGCAAACAACCGTGTTGTTATCTAGAAAGTTGTGAGCAAAGGGTTGTGTTGCTTGTTAGTCGTCACCGCTCAGTCAAAATGGACAAAGTTACGTTTGCTGACTACGAATGTAATGCGCTGTTGCTTGTCGAGCATTCCACACGAGATACTCGGTAATAGTAACATTCCTACCTCGTCTTACGAAGCAGGAAGTTTATATATGTATATCTATGCTAGTATTTTAAGTAACGGATATTTTAAAGTATTTTAAGCCGGATATGATCCTTGTAAAAAACAGTGTGTTCGACGCAGCGTATCAATAGATCCATGTTTATGAAAACAAATACGCACAACGCACTACCCACATAAATATTAGATACATAATGTATGCAATTTAAACGACAGTGCCGAAATTTACCGTCTGCCAAGCATATCCTACTAAAGGGCGAGCATAAAACAGGACCGGGTCACACAGGTGCTACATTCATATATACCGACACAATTTGATTTCAAGTCTCGCTCAGGGTTAGCAGTAAATTTCCTAGACGAATTTAAACTGAAGGTACCTATATACCTACATTCCTTATTGCACATTTTACCTAGTATAGTTCTAGTGAAAAATGGTGTCATAGCCATGTTTTTTTAAATGTACCACACAAAAAGTCGCCACGGACAGGCGAGTTAGTCTAGCGGTGTTGGTATTGTGGTATTTCTTTCCCCGACTTTCATTTCGAAGGTCGTAGTTTCGAATCCCTGCCGACCGCGCTCCAATGTCTTTTTGTTTGAGAAGAAAAATGTGCGCTATTAACATTGCTCAGTAAAGACGGTAAAGAGAACAAACGCGAGGAAACCCCCGTCCTAAAATCACGCACAATGGCCTATTTATAAAATTACCTAAACGAAAACGCCCCCGAAACTTTAAAAAAAAGTAGAGTTTGTAAATTACTTACCCAATTTCATACTTTAATATAATGTTGTGTCCCCAGGTATACGAGGTGACTCAAATGTGGAGCTAGTAGAGATCATTTTTTATTTTCCAGAGAAAATTTTATATTTTTCAGTATTAAAGAAGGCGAGTCGACTATTCTTACCGTTGTCGACTGTCGAGCCCATTAATATTAACTTGCGAGTTATTTCACCATCTCAACTTCGTCTCAAATAAACATACCTCGTACCTATACCTACTTCGATATTCTAAGTTTATTTAGAGCTTATTTGTTTGTTTAAACTGTCGTTATGTGTGTATGCTAACTTAGTTTAAGTTTCGTCTAAGTATAACATACTTACTTCACGTTAGTGTGAAGAAAAAATTAACCCTTGTATCGTGTCAGCCATATTGGGCCTATCAACTGTGGCTCGTTTTCTGGATTCTGAGTTTTGACACTCCTTTGTTTGCTACAATGAAAACGTTTATTCCTTTTGCTAGCACAGCGATGACAGGACTTTTAGACACGAAAACTGTTCGACCATCCAGACTGTTGAGCGTGATGTAGTTTGTCGATCTTCTAAAACTACTGACTATGATTTGACATCTTCCTGAAAAAGAAACGTCAAATACAAAGAACCAAACATCAGATCGTAGTCTGAAATTAAAAAACGAAACATAGTACGTACATCGGACGTACAAGTACCAAGAAAACAGATGCGGTTGGTAGCCGAAACAACCGAATCAAACTACCCACAAACTCAAGCTCAAGAAGGGAGTGAGCGTACGGATTATTCAAGTTGAATCACTATTCAATTATGTAGGCTTCTAAACATACGACTGTCTAAAGTGTATGGGACAAGTCAAAGACATTTATTGTGTTGTAAAGAAATTTTTATGAAGACATTCCTCTTGGGCAATAAACACGAACGTTACGTGTTGTTAACAACTTATCCAGCGTGTATCAGCGCGTGGGTTCCGTACTCTGATAAGGCAGTTCGACATCGACAGTGGGTACCTATAGGTCACGCGACGAACGCTTGTGGCAGCCTGTGCACTATTACCGCTATCTATCAATTATCTTGTCATTATTAGATGTTGATCCCTTCCTTAAACTTGTTAACTGCATAAACTTTCAGTCATTACGAAAATTACGTAAACTAACCCCGTTAACTTGTTATCTAGATATTGCAGTCTTATCGAGAGATGTTAATCTAAAAATATATGCACCATATACATAGCTATAGGTATAAGTAAAACTATACCGCTTACTTCTTTTGGTTAGGTATAGAATATTTTTAAACAGATGTCATCCATCAGATGTCTCATCAACTTATTGTTCTTGATTTTACAAGCATAAAATAAGCATAATTTACGTTATCTCGATTTCGAAGAAACAAAAGCTTCGTTTAATATTTACCATATTTAGAAATCGTATGATGAAACGATGAATTTTATCGTATTTGTGTACCTACCTACATTACCTATATATTTTCGAATTACTTTAGAAATCATCGTATAATGTAAATCTGCCACATGTGTTTATGAATAGACCGCTGCATGCAGTTAAAATTATTTTTGGCTATATAAATAAAGGCGTATACTAAGATGCTAGCTGGATCATGTCTGTATTTCAACATATCCGTAATGCTGTAATGAGGTAATGGTGTATCCGTCGCCAGATTTTGAAAACATTTGAAATTGAGTTTTTGACACGAAGAAAACCGTGACAAGAACTTTTAAAATCGACAGACAGAAATAAAACATGGGCCAGATAGTACGACCTTAGTACGTATTTAATAATAACCCTGTATGTATATGTCGTCGTGGCCTTCTTTCAAAACTGTCAATAGAAAGATTAAAAGATGTTTACCTACTTTAGGATGTGTTTGCATGCAAATAACTCGCAAGCAGCGGCTCCTAATAACGGCTTGTATAAAAAGTGAACCGTAATAATTCAAACCCGAGGATTATCTATAAAGGCTCCACATACATGAACACGATTTTCTAACGAATAATTTTATTCTTAAATGCCACTCTGCGGCCGAATGCCAACTGAATACAAAACAGAATAAACATAGAGACATTATTTGCCAATCGACCAGTAAACAGGTGAACTAGCGAAATCGGCTTTAAACTTGCTGGGTTAACCCGTCGCCCGATACGCCATAGAGGCCGTCAAATATATAAAACATAGCTGCGTCCCGCGGTTTCACCAAACATACAAACACACACACAAAAATACAAATCTTTCCTCTTTATAATATTAGTGTAGATTACAAACATTTTGGCACTTCAA
The DNA here is from genome assembly GCA_958496205.1 of Idaea biselata. Lineage (NCBI taxonomy): Eukaryota > Metazoa > Arthropoda > Insecta > Lepidoptera > Geometridae > Idaea > Idaea biselata. The sequence continues at coordinate 6,910,157 of OY292397.1, forward strand.
GATTTTAACAGTAGTTATATAACTTTTAAGTTTAAAGGAAAACAAGAGCATGTACTGAAATATACCTAGACCCTCCTACTTATAGCTTCTCATAGTCAAACAAAGGTCCTTGTGATTTCGTTGTGTCATTCTGACCCTTCGCCGCAGCTTTGCAGGTTTATAGTTCCGTTAAGCCGTATCTAGTAGGTACGAGTACGCTACCGCAATACTAAATTCCAGTTCAATATTTTAGGTGGCGTGGAATTATTTGTTTGTATATTTCAGTTCTGTAATTGTGAAACTTTTTGGCCACATCTAATTTTGATTATAAATTCGATATGGAACTCTGTATCTAATTTGCTAAATAAGATGTTAAAAGAAAATTCACAAAAATAATGAAAGACATTAATTTACATTCAAAGGCAGAACGCAAAAAATGGTAACTTTCATGATTAGGAAGGAAATATTTGTATCAATGTTGAAGTTTGCTTATAGGTACCTAATTAACAATTAATTTGTGCATAATATATTTGATTCTATTATTGATTTTTTTTTCGTTTTTAAATTCTTATGCCGTTATGTTGGAAGCAAAACAAATAAGTGTTGCCTTACTACCTTGAGTGTGCTATACCTTATGGGTACCTAAAATTCAGTTAGATTCATTCATTCATTGTTCATATAAAAATCGGCCTGAATTCAAGGTAGCACATTTAAGGTATTAAGGCAACAGTTATATGTTTTGCTACCAACTTACCGGCATAGGAATTTAAAGATGAAACGCACTATAACTCTAGCTAATATTTTTGATAGTAGTCAATAGGTCAAGTAAGGCAACCTAAAACACTACTATACGAAAACAAGAAAATATAAGCAGATTTTCATTATAGTCAATTTTATGTATGATTTACATTTTACGGGATTGCCTAGGTTGTCATCTAGGCTCAATGCTCATGAGGCGTAAGAAAACTGTCTTACCTAGTTAAGGATAATTACCTAGATTCTAATCTATCACTTCAAAAAAGGAAAATCTTTTCAATTGTTGTGGGCTTGTGGCTATTAGATTCTATAGGTTAAAGAAACAAGACTCATTCACAGAAATTCACGGCAAAAGAGGTGAAGTAAGCATGTTTATAAAATTCAATCTTGCTTCAGTTTGGCTATACTCGTATCTACATTTACAACTTACTTCTATTATTTTCTCGAAATTGAATCGGGACTGTTCTAGACTGAATATTCCTTATTTTTCTGAAACCTTTCAGTTCGATAAACTAAGTCCTCTTGTAGATTGTCTTCTATGAAACCATTTTGTTTGTAGATTTAGGTCTTCCTATTTATTATAAGTTGGTACCTATATAAATGTCGTAGTAGAGAAAACTAAATAAAGGGTCAATTTAAGGTCAATGACCCTCAACTCTAAGAAACAGCTGATTTTCAAGTGAAATTTAAGCTCAAAGTTACTTCTAATTTCTAAAAGTCGTAGTACAAAAAGTTGTTCGACTAGACGTGTAAAACAACGTATATAAGCAGCTACGACATAATCTATAACACGCGGTATAAATTTACATACTATCCTTTCAGCAGTTTTAATAGTTTTATGGTTATTTTAGTTTCGAAACAGATTTGTATTGAAAAAAGTTTGGACCTACGATCATGAATAAAATCATTTCGATGCACATAAATAAAATCTAGATATCGGTAGATATTCGCAACAATGCAACTTAAATTGGGGCAGCCCGAATCCACAGAGCGCAGAGCGGGTGTATTCCCGACTTTATCCTGCAAATACCTATTGACCAATCCAAACTCGATGTACCTACCTACCTACCTACAACCTACGGCAATTTTCACGATTTTATTTGTTCTGTTACTTATAAATAAGTACCGAAATAATTGAAAGCGAGCGAAGCGCCTTTGCTTTAAGTCTAGCATTTTTTTCTTTTGTGTATGTTAAAGCAACGAAAGAGGTTTGAATCAATCATAATATTTTTATGTTTGTGAACTTAGCAGAGCATTGTCCAGCAGATCAAAAAATAATGTGAGTTCTATTCGCATGCAGTCGAGTTCTATAGTTCCTGATACTTTTTATAAATAGTTCTGGCTCTATCGCCTTTAAATTTTTTTTTAAAAATGATCTGCTAACTTCTTGGTATTTTTCAGCAGATCACAAAACTATTTGATTTTTATTTGAATAGAGCTTAGTTCTACAGTTCCTGATACTTTTTAGAAATAGTTCTGGGGTTTTTCGTCAAAAAAATCAAATTTAAAAATTCGACAGTCATTTTTCCAGCAAATCTGAATAGTCGATAAATACTATTGTCATCGTTCCAAGTGCTGGCAGAGGCTAGAACTCACGCTTTTTTACTAGATTCGGGATAGTACTACGACTGGCAAATCGATTCCAGTCCGTATTTTTGAAGTATTTAACATGAATTCAAAAATGGAATTAACTACGCTAGAAAATGGCGTTCGAGGCGAGCAAATTATAGTGCGTTTCATCTTTAATTTATACTTATGCCGTCTTTTTGTTTTGCTACCAACATGACGGCATAGGTAATTAAAGATGAAACGCACTATACCTACTAACTAGGTAAACTGTGATTTGTGTTCACATGATGTTCGCAAGTTCTACTGTTCGCAGAACTATTAGGCCAGCTTCACGGCTTCACGAGTTTCATGGCTTCACGAGTACCTAGTCACGACCATCAGTCCCTGCAAGTGGTGTAGGTATTAGTAAGCTATGTAGTTCAGATCGGTAATGTTCATATTTAGTTCAAAATTTTAAGTAATTCCCGCGGCAGGAATCGACCCAGCAACCTTCCGCTTTACAGCCGGATGTTCACCCGACGCGCCAGAGGTCATCGAAATATGAAATACATTAATGAAAATCTACTTATCACGCAGTACGTGTTCTTTCGATGGGCGTATGTGTCTTGTAATATAAGTGGTAACGAAGCCGTGGGGATGATAAATAATGAAACAAGAAACTGCTACTTGATTCAATTAAATAGATTGACGAAAACGGGAATTCAAGGCACGCAAAAGGCTCCTACTTGTTTGATGTTAATTAGATGTTTCATCCCAGATATTGGCTAAACGTCACGTACAATTTATTTGATGGAAACAAACATCACATCTGCTATTAGTCTTCCATTTAATAGCTGATGTGAATAGTAGTTAGCTATCGACGACGACCTCTGTGGCGCGTCGTGCGAGAGCGCGACTGCAATGCAGGAGGTTGCGGGTTCGATTCCCGCCGGGTGCAAGTATTTATGCTTAAAAAATAAATATTTGTGTCTGGTCTGGGTGTCCCTCTATGTATAATATGTATGTATTTACAAAAGAAAAATAAATATAAGTATTATATCCGTTGTCTAGTCACCGTAACACAAGCTTAGTCGCTTACCACGGGGCTAGATGGCGCTGTGTGTTGTTCGCAGAATTTATTTATTTATTTATTTATCACTATTATTCAAGGTAGGGAATATTTACAGGGCTATTAATAAACGTGTGCTGTGGTCGTTTTTACTGGAGAATGGTTTGTCTTTTACTGTGACCAGACATTTTAAAGTTGTCAGACGGAAACAATTTTATTAGGTAAGACATAATGCATGCATATATTGTTAAATAACGGTATTTACCATGTTTTAATTTGTTTGTAACATATATTATTGAAACATCGTAAATTACTCCGTTATTTGTCTGTGTTTACAATTCACCTAATTAGCTATTTACGAATTTGATTGCACCGAAAGGATTTGTTGCCGTATATTGATCTCGCTAAAACCTACTTTTAAAATATTCAAATCCTATAAAAGATGGTGTAACAAAAATTACAAATGCCAGTTTTACTTAAGACCGAATGGCAAAGTACCGAGAATAGTGATAAAACATAATGAAGCTGCTTAAAGCAGTTTTATATTTGATACCGAATCAAATTTAACTTCTCCGTCTCGGCCATTTTTATGTATATGACGTAAAGTTTAGTTTGAAAATTATTATTAGAGATAAGTGAATTACATTCTTATGATTTTCTTGATTATGTTTTAGAGTGGAATTTAAAATAGAAATAGCAGAATTCGCATCGTCTCTTGTTTCTGTATCGATCGTCATTTGTTTTGGTTTCCATCTTTGTAAAAGTGAGGTGCAAAAGTGAGCCTATATGAAATTAAAAAGAGGTTCAGTTTTGCAATATGTGTGATTTTGCAGCTTGGTGCAATATAGTTGCAAAACTGACCTACGTGGACTACCTATAGCATTGAAAACTGTATTTTCAAAATAAAATGCTATGGAGTTGCTAAGTTTAACTTGTAATTGAAATCCTTACTTAATTTTAATCTGGCGGGCGATATGTACCTTCTTATGTACCTATAGTCCCTGTTGCACAGTTGGTAGTAAGCGGTTCTAATCTATCCGGTAACATTCGCTTCTGAAAGGGCTTTTTTTAACTCTAAATGTATTTGTTAAACTTAAAATTTCCTTGTGATTGATTCATTTCCTTGTGATTGATTGGTAGTAGCTATTGTTGAAAATTCTTTCAATCCGATTTTCAATTCAATTACTTGCTCACTTCCATCGTACGTACCTCCTAACCTTTTTTCCGCAAAATATACTCGTGCCTAGGTAATAAAATTATCAGTACCAACGAAAATACCAAAAATGATTCGTGCGGTAACCTACAAAATCTTTAAAAGTGAGTTAGGCACGTTAAACGTAAAACCCAGCATTTCGAGCAGAAACACTGACCCACTTTCAGTAAGCGCTCTTTAGGGTTTTGAATCTCTTGGGCTCAAAACTTATTTCTGTATCACATCAAACTCGAGAAGTTAGAAGCGAATGAGTTTTAGGGTGTTATCGATAATTTGAACTGTGGGAGCTCACATTACAATATTTTATTGTAATCGGTTTACAAACTCGTAAAACTGTACGAGATAATGCGAGTACCTACTACCAACATAACTATCAAAGTTGACGGCCTCTGCGGCGCGTCGTCGGGGGAAGGCTCGACTGCAATGCAGAAGGTTACGGGTTCGATTCCCGCAGGGTGCAAGTATTTATGCTTAAAAAAATATTTGTTTCTGATTTGGGTGTTTTCTATGTATCACATTACAAAAAAAGTGGTATATTGTCTAGTACCTACCCATAGTACAAGCCTAGTGCTTAATTTGGGGCTAGATTGCGCTGCGTGCGACATATATTTATTCAAAGTACAACAGTTTTGCGTTTATTTATTGTTAAGCGTGTGTCTACTTCAACCTTCTAATTACCCGATGTTTTATCAAACAAGGTAACAAAATGACTGGTTATTGATTGGTAACTATACCTACCTACATTGGTAAGTATACCTACGTACTAGAAACGGATTAATCTACCTATATTATTTTTCTAAATAGTAAAGCAAAGTCGCCGGTTTTGTCTGTCTGTTTCGAAACTAACTTCTTCTAACCCTAGTAACTAGTTGCTCTATTGATTGACCTATATCTAGTTTTATTACAAACGTCAATATTACAAAATCAAATAAATCATAAAATGTCAAGTTTCAAAAATACAACTCTTAACGAAATCAACATTACAATCAAAATAAGATAAAAAAAAAGGAATAGTTTTATGTAAATAGATTTGTTTGCAAAGTAGCCTGGCGATGGATCAATTCAATTTCATTAATTTATTTTAGATCAGGGAGTTCTGCGGGAAGTTGCTAGTGCCGCTACTGGCTATAATATGAATGTAAAATATTAATAAATTATCAGCCCCTATTATCTATTAATGTAAAAGAAGGTAAAAATATAGGTAACTTAGTCCATTTTATGATTTTTTTATAAAGTGTTTTACTTTATAAAAAATATAAAAATAGAAGCAAAACAAAATGTAGAAATATGCTCCTAATGTTTGTATGTTTCTTCAGATAGGAAATTACATGTGGTCTAAGATGTAGCACGCTAAAGATATATGTAATGATAGGGTATAGGAATGGGACCACCACTCATAATATTGATAAATCTATATATATAAAATTCAATGTCCTGACTGACTGACCTATATATCGACGCAGAGCCCAAACCTCTTGTCGTAGAGACATGAAATTTGGAGAGTGTGTTCTTTATGGTTTGTATGGATCCACTAAAAATTGGATTTTAGAAAATGTCGAGGGGTCGGGACTAAAGCGGGTGAAACCGCGGGACTCTGCTAGTACTAGATATAATAGGCTTGTTCATTATACCTGCTTTGGCGTATTTCGTATACCCCAAGGCGTATATCTAGATACCTTCTATGTATAATATGTATGTATTTACAAAAGAAAAATAAATATAAGTATTATATCCGTTGTCTAGTCACCGTAACACAAGCTTAGTCGCTTACCACGGGGCTAGATGGCGCTGTGTGTTGTTCGCAGAATTTATTTATTATTTATTTTTTTATTTACCTGTTTTCTGATTAAGGCTTTTAGCTCGCGTCTTGTGTAACTTTATCCAATCAGCTAATACAAAATGGAATAGTTCGTTTGTCCTCAACCCCGTCACTTGTTATAGGAAAGTTTTATGGTGAGCTAGAAACCGATTATAGGTGAATCACCGCCTTTATTCTCTCTCTCGACTCGTCTCGGGCGACTCTTTAGGCTGAATTGATTACAGAATCGTTGCAATATTATGGTAGGTCTCTATGTAATGTAATGACGTATTTTTAGGTTTTAACCTTACAATTTATCTACAAGGCAATAAAGCGTATGACACGGTTTTATTTGTTAAAGTCCCGATTCCGTGGTAGTTTTGTAATTCCTTTCTTAGTATGGCTACGCCGAAATAACCATCTGTACCAATCTTGCCTCTGCGGCTTCCAATGATTTGAGCTGTCTTTTGATAGTTACCTGTCATAAAATCATAGTAGGTCATACTCTATTTCAGAAACTTAGATTAAAAATGTAAACAAAAACCCCATATTTGTAAGTAATAGCTTTTTATTTACTCTTTCCTTTAAAATTGATAGTTCTTTGTTAACATTTTTGATCTGTTTCTAAAATAGGGTACAAGCTGTGATGTAAGTAACGCGACAACACATAATGCAGTCATACATCCCATACAAGGACTATTTGAAACGTTGGTGTCGCGTCGCATCGCGTTGCCACGTTTGACGTTCACCTACGACAACGGGTTAATCAGGACAAATGGTTTCATAGTTATGATTTCGGTATCGTTTTCTATCAATACGTAGTAGGTACCTATATCTATTTATCTATAGGTAGAAAACGAAATACAAATAATATAAGCACAGTTGTTATTATTTTGTCAATAATGTGACCGATTGCTTCCAACTGAAACTTATGTTCAGTATAAATACGTACATGTTTACTGTCCGGTATTCATTTCGTGTAACAAATTATATCGGAAATAATAATAAATTATTTCGTTCTACAACCTTAGCCTAGTTACGACATTAAAGTTAACCCCCTTACTTAAAAAATATTACTAACAGATAACTAAGTTATGTAACGTTTGTTTCTGTCTGTCAACTTTGAAACTTTATGTTACAGTAATAGGCAAACGATGCATTGTATATGCAACTGTTCATGTCGTTTATAAATATGGGGGTAACTGTCTTATTATTAAACGCATTTAAAAAATATTTAAAAATGAAAAATATTTATTTACCAATCTAAATTAAGTATTACACAGTTCTAAGTATTAGTTCTGAAGTCGTCACTACAAAACAAAATGAATCGCTCGTGCCATCTTCTAGCGATTTAAATAGGTAGCTCGATTTCTATTTATTTTTCTAAGCGATTTCTTATCAACCGATTAGACATAAATTATTAAAACCGCTTAAACCTAGTTTTAAGTAATCTGTTATTTTGTGGATTAAAGTTATAAATAATGTTTATAAGAATTATAGGTAATGCTGGATAAAATTAATCAGAAGGTAAACATTATACGCACTGCCAAATGAACTAATGAGAAATGTGTCAATTGGCAGTTTTATTGGGTTAGGTAGGTACTTACTTGTTACTTCAATTAGTCTATACCTAATATACCTATATTATTTCTCCCTTTGCTCTTTACTTAGGAAAAATGAAGAGATACCTAGTGAACTAGATATCATTTAAACTATTATCTTGCTAAACGGTTAGAGACGAGTGGTTCCATGTGCTCACGCTTACACGACTGGTGACAAGCCGCAGCCGAAGCATAGCGAGACGTAAGTCTTCAGAGGATTTCATAGTAATATCAAGGTAATATCGGTTCCCTGTGAAGCACGTCTTTATAATAAAATCTTCCATTTTATATATTTTAATATTACAATCTCGGAATGCAAATTCAGTGGTCACGTAACAACGAAACTTACGTAAAGTCTCTTAGTTGAGATCGTTGCGCGGTGGGTGTACGTTCAGTGAGAGTGTTATCCCAGTCACCTGAATGAATAAAAATGAAGACTCAACACGAAGTTCTCTGATTGTCTCGTTTGCGACAATTTTGTTTGAAAGACTCGTTAAGGTAACTAACCGTTCGTGATTTTTACTTTGGTAGCCATATACATATATTAGTAAGATCTTTGGATACTGGATATACTTAACTTATTTTAAAGTTTAAGGGTGGTGTGGACTGGTTAAGATTTTAAAGCTCTTAATAAAGCTTGTAGCAAATAACAGCAACCTGATTGTAATTTTATTAGAGTATAATTTTCGATATTTTTGAATGTTTTTTTATATCCCTAGCTTACTCCAGGCAATTGTTTTTTTTAAATCAATTGATATACCTACTCCGGATTATAATTGCTAAAATCCGACAAAATAACGCCCTGAAGTTTTATAATGTGGTTTTATAGCATGATAATCGATTAATATAATGTTAAGAATATTTATAGAACAAATTGTTAAATTAGAATAAATAATTATTATTCGTAATTATTAAAATTTTTAACTACCTATTTAAAAAAATAAAAATTATTAAAATAAATTCAAGCCCTCGTCATTTAGCAGCGAGTCCAATTGCAATGGTTATTCTTAGGAATTCGATTCAGAACCCATTAAATCTAAACGTCTCTAAACTAGGTACAAATCAATTGAACTAAATACAAAATATTTACATTTTCCCGGGTCTTTATCGCGTATTATTTATTTTTCTTACCTCGACATTGTCCCCTCACGACCAAGACCATTGTAACATGGTTGAAAGGTCGAGGTAAGAAAATAAATAATACGCGATAAAGACCCGGGAAAATGTAAATATGATAACAAATCGTGTGAACACTTTCTTGTATTAATTTGCCGTGCTTTGCTAATCAATATGTCTGACATGTAAACTCCGTCCTGTAACTAACTGTGATACACCATTATATCCTCCATGAAACCGCAAAGCCGCAAACTGTTTAGTCGTATTTTACTTTGGAGACCGTTCTCTTCCTTCATTGGTGATTTATTTTACGGAGAGGCCAAAAATATGTTTCACAAAAACAATACCCTAAACAACGGCTCTGATTTATTACATGCTGTTAACTTGAAGAATTAAGTGGAATTTCGTTTTTATGACCAAATTGTGAGTAATATTTTCGTCAAGTGAAAACTTTTAATCAAGCTAATGATATTATTAATGGACGCATTGTTTGTCTGAGTTTTCTTTCAACTAAAAATAGGAGCTGTACATTAATTTCGCTGGTACTCCTTTTGTTTACCATCCACGAGTAAAGTGTTGATTAGTTACGTAGCAAGTAACGTTAATTGGCAAGTAAATATCGATATTATCCTAGTTAGTTTAACCTATGAGTAGTGCTACTTGAGAGTCGTGAAACTCCCAATAAATAAATAAAAAAATATGCACCACTTAGTTTTTTTCTTTTTCAAAAAGTAAATAAAGAGCTGTCGCTTTCCAATAAATGTATGAGATTTTTTCAGAGTATAGAGACATTAGAGACCCTTTTGTATTTTTGAGCAGTGCCTACCTTTTGGTATATATCCACTCTAAATACATATATGGTAAATAATTCGGGTTATCAGTATTATCAATATTATGAGAAGTCCCTTTTGAACTTTCGAGTACTTCTACCCTAACAAAAGCACCTCACACTTGAACCCCTTCAAAACTCTTTATACTGGAAATATTTAAGTGGTTTTTCCTGCGTCAATAGGAGGAAAAAAGAACATCCAGTTTCAAAGAAGATTTTACAACTAATTTGGTAATTGAATTTTCGCTTATTGTCATGAATAAAATTATGTAAAATTTTAAACTTAACTAATTGGTACATACCAGTTGGTACTACCATTGCCTTCATTTGTGTGTAATTGGTTCACTTTCAGCTCGTATAAATAAAAAAGGCAATTTATAACAATTTATTTATCACTAGCCATTAATAGTTCGTTGTCTAATTTGTGAATTAAGTGTTAAAAAAAAATGTTTTTCTAACTATGTAGGTACAAAGGACTCAAATATGTACTATTTTAGTGCCTGAAAGTCATGAAAGAAATATATGAAAGACAGTCTTTTATCGGAATAAAAATACCTACATATCGATTTTTATTGCAATCGGTTCAGTAATTTTTGCACAAAGGAAAAGAATAACATAGGTTCACTACACACGGAAACTTGAACAATTCTGAAACTCAGAAATATAATAATCGTACTTCTACTATGTAGTTAATGGGTTCAGAAATGGTTTCCCACCGTAGAGTCACAGTACACCATTATGTGTACTGTAGTAGAGTATTGAAATAACTTAGATTTTAATGTTTTGAAATTATTTTTTTCGGTTTTCGCCATGTTGATATGAAATTAAAGTCATTTTATCAGTTTTAATCAAATCAAATCAAAATTTGTTTATTCATTTGGATATTCACAGAACACTTTGAATCGTCAGTAATGAAGTTGCTCGATCAAGTTTTTACATTAAGCATTTTACAACGCAGGACGTTTCGGGGTCTTTACAGACTTCTTGCTCACAGTTAGTGTACCCGTGAGGCTTTTATTTCAGGATGTTTTGTTTGTAAAATTTACTTCAGAGTACTGTTTGAGTTGCAAAATTATAAACTTTATCTCATAAAACTTTTAAAGCTCTGCTTTAGTTAAAAACAATGTGATAAATCAAAAATAGCAAGACTCTAGGGACCTCTAGGGGTCTAAGACCACTTTTGAACGTGGACTGTACCCACATGCCTGTACCGTACATTATATCGATTGGTGTTAGGTATCCTTCCGAGCCGATATGAGTGGTACGACTTTTATTTAATTATTCCTCAGAGGATGTGTAGTGTAGTCTGATAATGGGTCAAGGTTTTTGCTTTTATCGTTCTTTTTGTGTATCTACTCATCTGGACTGAAATACTTTATCTAACTATACTAATATTAAAAACGCGAAAGTGCATCCATGTGACTTTGAGATTAACTCATGTTTCGGTTTTAATCGCAGTGCTTTTATTATTTTTCGCATTTTTCGAAGCCCGATGTTTCGAGGTCATCTGATCACGTACCTACCATTATAATAATAACTAGCTACACTCCGCAGGTTAACGCGCATAAGTCCCAACTCCGTGGGAATACATGGGTGGGTGAGTCAAAATGTTAGTCCTAGATTATGTAGCGTTCCATTGGTGAAAGAATTTTTGAAATCGGTCCCGTAGTTTCGGAGCTTATTCGTTACAAACAAACAATCAAATCTTTTCTTTTGGTAATATCTATCTATACTATTTACTATTATAAAGCGGAAGAGTTTGTGTGTTTTTTTGTTTGTTTGTTTGTTTGAACGCGCTAATCTCAGGAACCACTGGTCCGATTTGAAAAATTCTTTCGGTGTTGGATAGTCCATTTATTGAGGAAGGCTATAAGCTACTTTTGATCCCGATATTCCCACGGGATCGGGACTTATGCGGGTGAAACCACGGGGAGCTGCTAGTCGATTATTATTCTATTACTATTATAAAGCGGAAGAGTTTGTTTGTTTTTTGTTTGTTTGTTTGTTTGAACGCGCTAATCTCAGGAACCACTGGTCCGATTTGAAAAATTCTTTCGGGGTTGAATAGTCCATTTATTGAGGAAGGCTATAAGCCTTCCTCAATAAATGGACTGGTGAAATGTAAAGGTTGCCTGGAAGAGATCGCTTTTAGCGATAAGGCCGCCCATTGTACCTATTTTAAAATTAGCTGTAAGTTTTTGTTTTTGTAATGTGTTTTGTAAATTTTTGGTGCAATAAAGTTTTTATCTATCTATCTATCTATCTATAAGCTACTTTTGATCCCGATAATCCCACGGCATCGGGACTTATGCGGGTGAAACCGCGGGGAGCTGCTAGTTATTAGTATAATTAGATAAACGCGACTCGATTTAATTTTATATCAGCATCGCGGCAACCAAAGAAAATCTTTGTGACTTTGTTACTCTTTCACAAACCTATTGAGATGAAACTTGTCTTCTATAATTCAACATCCCAAATCAATAAAAGATACTTACTGATACCATATCCTTATTCAGTAAGGAAGATGTTAGATAAGGAATGCTTTGTTTCCTTCTCTAGGAAACTCACTTAGGAACTCTTACAGAGCATGTATACTATACATTGTATAGGCTTCCACTTCTTCATAAAAACGTAGGTATTCCCCTGTTTTCTGCCTGGGTGTTACACGTAAGGTATATAAATAACATAGCCCTTCTCCGTAGTAAAAAAGTAGCTAACTAAGTACAATCGTCAACTTTGATAGTAAAAATGTTCTACTTAACAACATACATTTTAACATATGGTTTTAATATAATAATATGGTGGATAGGTGCACTTGAAGTCTAAAGTATAATCACGGGCATAATGCCGGCTTTACGAAAGAAAGACCGCCAAAGAGTTGTTGAAAGAGCTATGAAAACAACCGTTGTATGTTGAACTGATACATTAATGACCGCTATCAGTGCAGTGAAAAGCCGGCATTAGGCACGCTGTTTAGTCGCGGCGAAGGCGCGTCGTTTCAGCGAAGTCCCTCTGTGACTACTTCTCGACGTGCTTCCGATGTCACTTATCACGTTGAGTCTAACTCTGCCATACTTCTAAGATAAATGCCGTTAAAGAAAGTTCAACGAGAAATACAAAGTATGAAATTGTTCATTGAGCGTAAACATTCTAAGGATTTTCTTCTGCATACTCGCTTGCAAGTGTCGTTTCGAGTTTCAAGCTTCAAAGTTTTCTTCTCGAATCCCGACACAGTAAATTTCAAAGTAAGCATCTCATAAATAATGGAAGAGTTAGCCAAACTAGCTTACCTGCAATAGCTCGTCCCAGCAGCAGAGCACTGAATAGGATGGACAACAATCTTGCGCTCCGTCGACCCGCCATCTTTACTCAATGTGTTGAGTTCAATTAACATCAACTAGTCATTTTGCTTTGTAACTTAATTAACTCCAAACTAGCACTCAATCACTTTTGAATCCACATATTCACGAACCAAAATAAAGTACTTACTTACTCACTTATCTGTTGTAGTCCACTAAAGCGTAAGCTACAAAGTTTTTGTCGATTTTTAACAAAAACACAATTCCAATTTAGGTTATGTATGAAACTTGTACTGGTACTTAAATAAATATAAATATTATAACAACCGCGGCTTAAACTTGGGCTAAACAAAAACGATATTCGAGATAACAGTCTTACTTCTTCAGTAAAAAGTTTTCAACCGCGTTAATTGCAACATCTTACGATTGTTGTTTCTGATAGTAGTAGAATTGTTTATTTGTCCTGGAAACGTCGGTGAAACTACACGAAGTTAGTCTTTCGTTTTGTTTATTATTACAAGAAAACCCTAGACTAGATCATCATCTGTTTTGAGATAGTGAGGTGTAGACAGTAGATAATTCTTCTTTTTTTTCATGTAGTTGTGTGGCTCACCTAGTGTTACGAGTTTCAGGATAATTAGAAAGACCTACCTGTATAAAAATAGCTATAACATAAGCACGGTTTTACCCTTTATTTTCTCGCCGCGCACAAACAAGAATACATAGTAAAAATTCCAAGTATTCAGTACAAAGATTTGGTTTATTAGACTGTGTGTTGATTTTAGTCAGGAGAAACGATTTTATAAATGTTGTTTCAGCTTTCCCAACTTTCGCATAAATAAACAAGCAGCATTTCGCGTTTTGCCCCACGTTATTGTCGATCCAGTGGGAATTTCGAAAAACCCTTTTCTTGGTGTAAACCAGTTTAGTAAAAAACTAAACTACACACCACAGTCGAAGCAGCGAGACGCCAACTACTAGGTAAACTGTGAAAATGCCTAGACATCGGTACACATATACAGTGAATCAGCATGGACTTTGAATTTTATATGTACCTAATGAAAGTACTTTTATTTTGTTTTTTACTTTAGTTCTGTTGTCCTCACTCATCCTGAAACGTTTACATTTCAATCATTTACATTCAACTGTTATTTTAAGGTTACCTACTTGTTTCGCTTTTTGGGCACAAAAGGGCAAGACCGTGATGTGAATTTGTAATACAATGCGATCTAACCTAGTTCCCGGTGACAAAACTCTTTTCAAGGGATAATGCTCAAAGATTTTAGGTCATACGCTTTCACTGTCACGTTTGTCAGGGTTAGATACTCGGTTGCATGTTAAATACAAAAATGCGTGTTTATTGTAGTTTTCTAAGTAAAAATGTTATTATTAAAATGCTTTGCCATTAAAGTACAAAAATACACAATAGGATAATTTTCGAACCACAAATATTTTGTAAATAAACTTGTTGTCACTGAGTTTTTAAACAGAAATGCTAAGAAAATAAGTTTCAGAATTTAATTCCTTTGGGTAATGGGAAAAGTTTTGAAGTTTCAAGTCTGTATGACGTTATCATAGAGTTTTATGTACAGAAAGTTTGGTAGGTCATTTATGAAATTGGACGGACACGTTGCGTGACTGGCAACAAGGCGTTGCCAAAATGTGTGACACGACGCCTCACGCAAATTGTCGTTTTGGGCATTCAAGTTGGCGGCTATACCTTTCCTGTTCCTACACTTATGAAACTCGTAGTTAGATTCACATATTACCAATATTGAAGTACTTGTTTAGCTGTTCTATTTATTTTTGATGTCCTAAATTTATATCGAACGTGGGCCGTAGATAAGCTAAGACAAATAAAGAGCTTACTCAAATAAACGAGATTAAAAATAGAGTAGGTGGGTTAATATTAAACAACCTACAATTTTAAGTACAACCCACCTACAATTTGTAAGATCAGTTTCTGCTACGTGACTGGAATAGGTACTTTAAAGCCACTAGGTACGTCCTCTAGGACTAAGTTATAATTATGAGAGTCCATATCAAACACACGAATCAAATGTGAAAGAACGCGCTAATGGTCTAAAGGACTTTGTTGTAAATTACGGTTCATTTCCGCGGTCAATGAGAAATCGATATGAAGCACCTTTTTTATGTTTTTAGAGGAAAAGAAGTCAGCATTTTGACGGGAACAAAGGTATGATAGGTCAAGTTGACAGACATTAGCACTTTTTCGTGATTGCTTAGAGAGTAGACTGTAGACCGACTGTAGGAAAAATACTAAAGTAAGTTCTAACTTACTGTGTAGTCCCAGCATATAATAGGGCTACCCTATCTATTCCCGTAGGTGTTGCAGAGGTGACTAAGGCTATACGCACACCGCGACTTAATCGCCCGTTGTTTCGGGAGTTCTCTTGTGTCTATCGCCTATTTTGCGTTTATGTCTCAGACATTTTCGACGCTACAGCGGCGATACGCTACCGCCGCGCGTATAGCCTAAAGGACTAGCGATACTGGAGTTCTTTCCGCGCGGTTGCGGGTAAACTGCTTAGTCCCAAACAGTCAACAATGCTAAATCTATTGCAGTAGGTATTGGCAATAACACTTACCTACTGTGTTTGACCAGATCCTGGGCTTTCGAGAGGGATGCAACCGTGCAACGCGAAATCGCTCGGATGAGGAAGACTAAAGTATCTAGTAACTCATAAAATACGCAAGTAGGTAACATAAATATGAATTTCACTTCCTGCTAGGTGCTGCAAGTGCAAGTCTCACATGTCGGGCGTCGTAAAGCGTAACCGAAACTAAAACAAAACAGTGAGCATCGCGCAATGCAGAAGTAAGTAGGTACTTGGTACTGTGTAACTGCCGAAAGCTAATAAAACTTTACCCGGGGAAGAGAATGTTGCGTTTTCCGATTACCCTGAATATTACTCACGTTATTATGTCATGAAATAAAATTAATCTGTTGTGATGACTTTGAATTACGGTTGTAAAGATTTATACTTAATAAGCTTTTGTTTAAATTTCGTTAATGGTAATGTCATTTTTGTAATTTTTAAGTAAGCTTAAAAAACATTGAATAAGGTAAGGTAATTTGAAAACTATTTTCCGCTAAGCATAAACTTATACTAAACTTTTAATACAACGTTTAATTGTATTTACCTACTCTACCTCATAAAAGGCTTTTTTGTTCTGAATGTTTTAAATAATAATATGTCCTACGAATATTACTTATATAGGCACCTAATAAAGTTTGCTATATATTTCTTATTCAGGATGAATAATAACAACAATTTTAACAAACGAGCAACAATTCTTTTAAGCGATTTGTTGATGACCATTGGGCAAGGCAATTTCCATTTATTGTAATGGAAATTTTGAAATTACTTGTGGACAAATTAAAGTCCGTCACGATTTTTAAGAAAAAAAAATCAATTTATTTTAATTCCGTGTTGAAATTTTTCATGATAAGGGAAAAGAACCAAATGTATCCCACAAAATGAAAGCAGAAAAAAAACAAGAACCCTATGTGTTGATGCTGACCATGATATAACTCGTAGGTGTGATATACCTATAGATATTAAGAGTTAACCAAATGACTGAACAACCAGCCACCCTTCACGTACATCGACAATCAGATTGTTCATTGTAAATAGAACAAGCAACAAGGTCAATATTTTTGTGCAACCAACGACTGAGAGCCCTCAAACGAAATTCAAAGCTAAGATAAGTTGTTGAGCTGCAAAATTAACTTGATTAAGAGCTCAGAGAGCGAGTACAACTCGCTCTCGCCTGTTTTATTAGGGTTTCTGAATGGTGGGGAATGA
Source organism: Idaea biselata (assembly GCA_958496205.1). Lineage (NCBI taxonomy): Eukaryota > Metazoa > Arthropoda > Insecta > Lepidoptera > Geometridae > Idaea > Idaea biselata. The sequence goes on from OY292397.1 coordinate 6,927,195, forward strand.
GACATAAAATAAATTATTTACCTAGTTTATTATGAGGCAAAAGTTTATAAATAGATAGGTACGTCCTTATTTACTAATGCTGTTCCGTCTCCCGTCTATTAAAAATGTTGCTGCTAATGTGAGTTTTCACTATTCAAAAATCTTTCTTAGAAACATATCTTTGAAGACAGTTATATTCTACCTAGGTATTTAAAAAAATAAGCGAAATAGGTATATATTTCCTTCATTTTTCTTAAGTTTTTTATTCGTTTTTTTTAAATCAAACTTATTTTTAAACTAACCAACCAAACAAAAGCAATAAAACATCCATGTCTCAATACTTTGAGGCAGGTAAACAGTTAAAAATATACTTAACTACCTAACTATCATTGTGTTGTGAGAAAAACACTTATGGAAATGAAAATAGGGCCTGAATGATATCCGTAACATTTTAGTGTGAGAATTATGTCTGCAGAAGGACACTTATATCAAAACTTATAGCCCATGCGATTCCATCGTGTGAAATAAAAAAGGTCATAGCGTATAGACACTATTTTACTTTATCTTCTTTTCGTATAGTGGTGTAGCTCACCTATGGTTAAAGCTGTCAGGTCGTCCTAAGGCCTCTAACTTGACCTAGCAGTCTCTATCGGACATAACATCCGAAACCAACAGCTTAAGACGGTGGGTACTGTTACCATTTCCATACAAACATAATACCAAAATAGAAGTATGAAAAATTTAGTTTTCTACCTTAATATCGGTATTATTCGGATTAAGATTTCACTTTTACCCCCACTATAAATTACTAAATTAAATTACCAGCGCAAAAAATAATTTACCCGCCTTTACCAGCCTAATATTAAATTACCAGCGTAAATTACTAGTTTACATCTCATTTGTTTTATATTATTGCCAATAAAAAGTAATTTACGCTGTAAAAATGAACGAAATGTATCTTTGTTATATTTCAATTCGAATAAATATTTTGGAAAACCTTATGGTTAACCTTATTAAAGTAAAATCTTAATCCGAATAATACCGATATTAAGGTAGAAAACTAAATTTTCATACTTCTATTTTGGTATTATGTTTGTATGGAAATGGTAACAGTACCCACCCTCTTAACGTGCTTTTCGAAGCACGAAGGAGCTTGAAGCACGAAGGGGCGATGTTTTTGCTACACATTTAATCCGAATCAGGGCTATCCAGGCCAAGCGTTGCTTAACTCGTACGAGATTCTCCTCCTTTTACTGGACAAGCGTCAAAGTGACGATAGAAAATCAGACCACAAAAATGCGAGATTGGCAATTGCAAGATATCGTGCATACCGACCGACATCAAAACAGCCCTAAACTAAATAACTAAGCTTGTAAAATAGTTTTTTATACCTATCTACTTCCAAAAACCTATGTAGGTATGGGATATAGGTAGTTACCTAACGGTTTCTAACTCAATTATTACGTCGCCTACTTATTACTATTACAGCTCGTTCCCACTTGTCGGGTGTCGGATCCGTATATTAAGCGGAGGTTATAGTGGCAGAACATTACATATGAAGCTATTCACACTTATCGGAAACCGATTTTGTGTCGGTTTCGACAAGAAATGTCGGGTGTTTTGCCAGCCCTCTACGCCCGGAAAAAAATCGTGTCGGATCTCGCTCGCCTATGATAAAGAATGGCGCTGTTCACATTCGTCTGATGTCGGTCTCTAAATCTTGTATTTTGGTAGTTTATGCTCACTGATATTTTAGCCAATAGATGGTTGAATGTAGTTATCGACATTCTAAAATAATTGAAAAACTTAATTTCGTCACTCCTCAATTCTGTTATTAAATTCTGAAATTTTCCCAAACTAAATCTTTTTCTCAGGATTGGGTCCACCCAATATTTTCTTTCTTTGACTGTCTTTCTTTTTTTTCTTCTTAAATAATAATATATCACAACAATAAATTCCATCGTGCACAATCGCTTCGCGTAGAATGCTTAAAATTGACACTAGCTTCGACCATGGCCGACAACCGATTATTAATCGTGTGTGTGAACAAAGGCGCCGACATCCGATTAATATACGGATCCGACACCCGACAAGTGGGAACGAGCTCTTAGCCGTTATCGTTTTATTGCTGGACAAAGGCGTCCCTTTCGTTCCTGCATACACTCTACATTTTTTTTTATAAAGATGCTGTGGCAATCCGATGCTCTATGGTGTTTTTTTTCAAGAGCGGTTTTGTTGAAACCGCCAAAACGCACAAAACAACAATTAAAAACTGCAAGAGCGACCACTATTGCACCATCACGTCTCAAAAATTCGCAGTGCTTTAGCCGTAGTAAGCGTCTCATTTTAAGTTACTTCTGTGGGTTGTTTTGGGAACTAAACAGAAATTGATTGAGAAAAACATCAATCCTCCATTTAAGTGACACCGGGCTTTACAATAAAAAATACAATCACGGAGGCGTGATGATAAATGTGCCAATTTCAATTTATCGCGAGCAGACGCATTATATGGGCAGTAAGGCAGTATGGGAAGGTTGTCGTAACTCGCAGTTATGCCGTATTTCACGTCCTACGTGTAATGGCTACACGTACAACGTCACTCCTTTCTTGATATATCTACACAGGTACTACATCTAAAGCACTGACTTTTCTTCGCTGCTTCATCCGCGTAAAAAATATCCCTCATTTCGAAATGTAAAATAGGTACTCGACTCGTACCCATGTTATAAACCCCACAACCGCTATGTTAACCCTACTAATGTTGAAAAGCGTAAAAGTGTGAGTTAGGTATGCATGTTTGTATGTAGGTGATATGCGCGACCACGGCCATTGTAACTCAGTTGTAACGTTAAGGAGATAATAAAAATGATTATTCAAATCGCAATCTCGATTCGTGTCTTTAATTTAAATATTTGTTACACGTTTGCTTGCCACAAAACTTGGAAAGATATTATTTACTATCTTTTTTTACACAAATAGGTTTTTCTACTTTAGTTTGTAAAAACTTACCAGCAAAGTCTTATATTTATTGATTTGGATAATTTTTTTCTGATCTTACTTTTGTCTTCTAGTATTGAAACTTAAAACCATCTTGTGAAATCTTTGTCGGAACTGTCTAAAAATCTCTGTTTTTCTTAGATATTTTTAGACAGCGACAAGCTTTGTGGTGAGTTCTTTAAGACAGTTTTCAAAGAAAATAACTTCAATATCAGGGCTTAGGTACTTGGTCGAACAAATATTTGTTTCTATAAGTAAAACATAAAGCATTATTTTAACAATTTTTCCCGCGATGAAAATTTTAGCAATCGATAGCGATAGGTACCTGTCATTTTAGAAAACACAATTTCTTAAAGTTTAGCAACACTTTGTTTGCTACTCGTATTACTACTTGTAGGTACTATTTATGTATTATGTGGTATTACAGAAATATAACCATTACTTACCTGCATGTCAGTAGTCGTAACAAAATGCAATTAGGCTGCTTTGGTCTAGAAGTCGTATGTCCCTAAGTATGGAGTTAATTGCTCTGCCTCTATTCTTTTTCCTTTTTGGTCACTCGGTTCGTTAGTGAGCCGAGAGCGGTCTGTGTGGATGACTGATCTTTTGTTCCACGTTCTTTTCTCCTGTCTCTACCTCAGCTTATTTTATCATCTTTAATAAATTAGTTCGCTGAGTATAGCTTTTGTTATTTAAAAATATTTTGAACTCGAATATAATTCTGAACTCAACGGCGTGGGCAGCTTTGTTCAGCGAGGAAAATACTGGTACGAAATTTATCATTGCGGGAAAGGTGCTTCTTAAAAATTTACGGCAGAGGAAACAGTGGATACCTAAAAATCTTATATTATGTATTGTAAGTGCTCGGGAAAACGAAAACTTACGTTTTGCGATACTATAGTTTAGAATAATCTATAGCTTAGAATATCGTCTATTATATTATTATACGGTGTGTGATGCGTTGCATAATACGGAACGTACCCAGTGTTTTCTTATTTTAATGTCAATAATGAACTCATAAAACATTTTTCTGGGGGGTGTTATGTATACCTATACAAGTTAATAACATGTACAATGAATGCAGTCTCAACTTTCTGTAACTATCATTTAAATTTGATAGGTAATTACTTATTACATTGAGCAATCGCTTCAATGTCAAACGTACAAATGCATGCACAGGTACATCTTTTATTTCGATGTAAGAAAAATATTTTGAGATTACAAACAAACGACTCTTCAACATTAATAATCTCTTAATCTATTGAGTCTAAGGAAATTCGGTACCTATTTGAAAATGTTTTGTCTTTCCTTGATTAACGTTTCGAGGAAGTGGAAATAATATTTTTTATAACACATTTGCTCGTAAAGGGCCTCTTATTTCACCAATTTCAATATCGTAATGTATGTAATGACATACATTATATTCAATATCTATTATATCCAATTTCAATATCGTAATGACGTACTTGTGCGTAATCGTAAAGTAAAACGCACGAGTTTCTTTCTAATAAGGTAACACGTACGGTTTATCATGCTCCGTCTAAAACCAACGGTACTTTTTTAAATCTTAAGAAAAAAAAAGCAAAGAAAGCAAATCAAAAAGTTTTTATGTCAGAAAAGTGGTCAATATTATAAGAATAAAATTAACTTTGGGAGATAAAATATAAAAAATAAACATTTAATTCTTTAATTTAATTCATTTTGACAGTAAATTACATCTGTAACAGAAACAAAAAAATATTAATTTACTTTATTAGTAATACTGGCTGTTTTTGTACCGTTGCCTTAAAAAAAAAAGCACTGATGCCCGCGCATTTTAACAAGTGATTAAAGATTTATTCGTTTAAGAAAGTCCGAGTTTTATTTATTTCCTCGCAAATGTGTTATAAAACGTCGTATGACATACGTGCGCTTTGATAATTACAGCCTCTGCTTTCTTGTAGCCCTCGCCTACGGCTCGGGCTAGCAATATCGCCTCGGCTGTAATTTTCAACTTACCGCACTTATATCATAATGTACTATTATTATGAAAACTTACTACAGGCTACCTACCTATTATTGTTTATTCAGGCACGAGAAAGTTTAAATTTGGAATCCACTGTGGATTAATTTATAGTTGACGCTAACGGAGTTTTTGTTTCACAAAATTCTGTCTCGTACATTCATTTACCGCTTTTATTTAAAAAGTTAGTGAAAATATAAATGAAACGAGGTGGGTAGGTAGGTAGGTATTCCTTTTGCAATGTTTCTACGGGTCGTAATTATTCTGAATACTTAAATATACAATCTGGTTTAATGAGAGCTGACATAGTCGTACAGTACGAACTGACAGGGTTCTTCCAAGAAAAGAAACCAAACAGCAATGGATTTAGGTTATGCCGAGCTCTACAGGAATAGTATTCACTGAACCAACGATGGTATACATGTATATGTAGGTAATATTATGTATTTCTGACGTAATATTATCAAATGTAATATATAAATATATTAACCTTTATGTAAAACTTGTAGATAAGTACCTACTTATCTGCGTATTTTTGTAATTTTACATACTAAGCCCCCATAAATGCAAGTTAGTTTTCATTTCGTTTTTGTTTTAGACACAATGTCAAAATGTGTGCTAATTAACACCCTGTTAGCAAACCGTGTTTCCGTGTTTCGAAAGGCACGTTAAGCAGTTGGTCCTGGTTGTTATATCTGGTAGCAGGCGTTAGGTCAAGTAAGAGGCGTCAGGGCGACCTGACAACTCTAACACTAGGTGAGCTGCACCATTACACGAAAAGAAGAAGAAGAAGCTAACCCTAGAATCTAAACTTTTAACGCAGCCTGGCGCAAGCCTGCCTGATAGTATTAAATATTAAACCAGTGTCGCGTCAAGGGTAATGGACGCAGTTTAAAATAAAAAAAATATTCCGTCTTATTTAAAGAAACAGAATATTATGATAACAACTGAAGTAAAATAATTTTAAGAGATGCGAGGTCCTGAAGATGAAGACAAAGGCACTCTTGTTTACCTGATTTACAAATACACTATCTAATCTAGAGTCTAGACTCTAGATTCTAGACTACAGATTAGTGTATTTACACCAAAAGCTTTAATGAAACTGAAATAGATTTTCTACTTTAATTTTACCTGCATCTGAAGACCCGATAATGATTGTATTTCAAAAATTAATTCCTACAGCAGACAAATAAACTGTATCTCTAATTTACCTATAATAAAACAAAACTTTGTGTGCTAAAGCCCACAAAACTTTTCACTTTCGACTTGAAAAAGTTTAACCTAAATTGGAATTAGTTAGAAAATCACTTTTCACTTGCACTTACTAACTGTCCACTGTACAAAGGTTAATATAAGGTGTCTTTCGTCGTGGTTAGTGAGTTCTCTACTTGTTGAGAGTCGCGGTGTCGAAGGTGGGTCTGGAGCGTTCGCGCGCTTGGCGGAGCGTAGGCGACTGCGCTACCCGCCCATTCATACCTACCCTTACCAATGTTCACTTTGGCATAGCCGACCGCGGCGACTCAAACTCGAAGCGAACTAAACGGTTTTTTTCAGGAGACAATACTTGAATGATTAAACTGTAAGGTTGATCGGAATAAACCTATCAATATACTACATTATTAGGAGTGCAATTGCAGAATGTCAATTTTGGTAACAGAACTTGACTATGAAATTGTTTGTATGTTTATATATAGCACTATTTCCTACAAAATAAAATAAGTATGTTACCAATCACCCACTTACACGGTTCATTTTGTTTAAAGAAGTTCGACAACACGTAGTATGGATCCGCTTTGACGTAGGTGTGTTATCCGTATATTTCGAGTAGTCATGTCTTTTGAAGGAATCACATTTATTTTATTACGTTTCAATTTTATCGCTAAATAGATGTGATTATGAATGAAAGCCCATAATACTTGGTTAACTAAGAGAGCATCTATCATTATTCAACTAAAAATAATGGACCTTTATCAATTTTTCAACTTTTGTAAATTATTAGGCCGTATGTTTAATTGCAATTCAGTGCTTTAGTCATTTATTTATTACACTTTATGAACAGTTTCGTTTTAATGGTTTTTAGTTTCGTCCACGTAGGTACCTATGTACTTACTTACTTTTTGTCACTTACCACCTTACTTTTAAACTATCATTAAGTTTATGTAACGTTTGTCTCTTTTTGTCAACTTCGAAACTTCATGTTACAGTAAAGGACAAAATGTTACACAAAGTTAGTCTTCGTTTATAAGTAAGGGGGTTAATATTTTGTAATGCAGGTATAAAAGTGACTCTACTACACATACAAGTAAGATTTTACATGTCATCTATTTAAACTATTTTACCAATTTTACGTAGGCAAAGCTTATTTGAATTTTATACAGGTTTAAAGCATCAGCGAAGTTTTCATAATTTTCCATTTTCCTTCACAACACACGAGAAAATGGGATAGGTAATTATGCTCGGCTATTCAACCAGGCTACGTGTTCGTACAATTTTACGGAACAACAAACTACCGTGGTAGTAGGTAGCTACGACGAGTGCTTTAATTACCGGTACTTTGAAAATAAGTAAAGCTATGTAGATTACTTACACAACAGTTTTTAATGAATATCTCTAGATGACAGCCTATACTTCGCCTATACTTCTTAGATTAAAACAAAAAACTAAAGATACGGTACCTAGTCTCGGAAAATGAGACGATAAAACTGAGTCTAGCTGACGCACTAGCCTCAGTCGTATGTCGAACCGTTGCCGCGTGAGCACGTGCTGTCACACTGCGATTATCTTTTTGACATCCATAAGAATGCGTTTTTGCTTATTTACAAAGCCTGAATCATTCTTAAAGACAAATGTTTTTAAATACATTTATTTTATAAAAATGCATGTAGGTGTTTCTAGCTCATTTTTCAAATACGCAATGTTAGAATATACCGTATCTACTATTTTTGTTTTCATCTAAGCTATACTTCGTTTTTTAATTGGAGACTAATATATGATTTGACACATTTTCCAGAAGAAAAAATGTCAAATACAAAGAAACAAAACGTCAGATCCTAGTTTAAATTAAATTAAACCCGGCCAAGTGCGAAACTCGCACACAAAGAGTTCCGTACCACTATCACAATTGGGTACGGAACCCTAAAATGATTTACAACAACCAATTTTTAAATTTGACAGGAAAATGTGAAATATTTGGCTTTGATTCTTACTCCCATCCAACAACCGCATCTCTCAAAAAAAAAATTGAAAAAAAAAAAAAACTTTGCCACAAAGAAAATCATAAAAGAAACTCTTTGGTAAGTGAAGGCAGACTGGTATATTTGACACACAGGGCAGTCATTTTGAATTCCATGACCAACTCGATTTGAGTTCGACCAATCAGAAGCGACCTCACATTGTACTAGAATTCCTTTGTAGTTTTTTAAACACGTTTGTTGTATGGGAGCCCCTCTGAAATATTCGTTTTATTTTGTTTTTAGTATTTGTTGTTGTAGCGGCTACCGAAATACGTCTTCTGTGAAAATTTCAACCGTCTAGCTATTACGGTTCATGAGATACAGCCTGGTGACAGACAGACGGACAGACAGACAGCGAAGTCTCAGTAATAGGGTCCCGTTTTTACCCTTTGGGTACGGAACCCTAAAAACGAAGTATGGATGCTTTTATTATGGCAGGTTGGTAAGGTAAGGTTTCTAAAACGACGGCAGTGGAATAAGTCTTCCTTAGTGGCGGCACCGGATTACGTATCGAATGAACTTAACGATTCATGCGTAGTACCTATAGCCAAAGATACTTGCAATGTTGAATAGGCGTAGGCGGGTCCAATATGTGTCGTATGTAAGTCCATTACCATGATGAGTACCAAGCTCAATATCACATATTGCGCAGTAAAAAAATAAAGCATGAAAGCAGGAGCAACATGTGTCGTAAATAAGTTGATACTTTCGTACAATATTTGTTTTGTGTCCACAATTCTGTTGAAAGCATTGTATTCATTGTGCTCCAATTTTTCCGTTATTGAATTTTATGCTTAAACGCTTGAGGCACAACAGAGTTTATTGCTACCAATCTTGGGGAATCGTCGATTTAGTAACAGCTTACGGTCACGCACATTCCTGTAAAGTTGTTTGCCTAGACTTATCGACGACAAATTGTTTAGTTGACAAAATGGTGATTATGTTGTAGGTAGGCACTATGCAACAGTTACACTGATTTTTTTACTAAATAAACATACCTAGTAGATCTAATTTCGTATATCCTGTATAGCTTAGTTTATATGTAATTAAGGGGTTTCATTTGAAAGCCAAACTCGAGTAAAGTAAAAGAAGTGAGCAAAGTAGAACCGTTTGCCGATACTTACGATATTCTGTCTTAATTGCTTCATATGTACGAAGAAGTTTTGTACTTATACTTCTAAGTAAAAGTACTTCGATGTGTTTATGATTACTTTTATTACTATACGAATTTGTTTAATGGTGTTTGTTCGATGTTCCCTATAGATAAGTATCTCTACAATATACATTGTCATGTAAAACAATCGATAAAAAGCGAACAAAAAGTTACGTCTAGTTTTAAATGGTCTGGATCTTCCGAAATAGCGGAAAATCAATCAGTCGAAGTTTCTATGCAGACGTGCATAAGCCAAAAATACGAATGCAAACACTGAATGCTTCCGACTAATGGATCTCTGTATAGCGGAACCATTAATTTTATTATTTGGGGAAAGTGACGTGGCAAAACCCTTTCCTTGCTCGACTTCTGTTAACGTAATGAAATCAAACGATGTTCCTTCATTCATTTTGTTATTCATGGCGGTCTTTTTTCATTAATCCTGTGGTAATTATCGCGTTATTATTGCTGATTACTAAATTGATTTGTTAAGGGTCTTGAAATGTTTCATAGGTAAGCAACTGAAATATACCTACTAGGTAAAATTAGAAGATGTTAAAGTAGACTAGGTTATTAACGTAATTATTTACTTTAATACTTTACTAATAGTTCGGTAATTTGCTTACAAAGTTAATCAGATATTAAACTACATTGGCCCAGGTTCTTTTAATCATATCAGCAGCTTTCTCAGCGATCATAATAGAAGGAGTTCCTGTGTGAGCAGAAATGGGTTGGGGAATGATGCTGGTGTCGGCCACTCGTAGCCCTCCAATACCGTACACTCGAAGTTCAGGATCTACAACAGCGTAGGGATCCGTGTTAGGACCCATCCTGCAGGTGCTCACTTGATGTCGTGCAGAAACAACCATAGTCCTAATAGCACATTCCCAATACTCATCAGTTCCTGGAGCATACGCTTTGCAAGTAGGATAATCAGGATAGTATAATTTCGGATCATATTTCTTGAATGATTCCGATTCACCCAGCTTGATAACATGTTTTACAGCTTCTAACAAAGTGGCCATGTCTTTGGGATCGGTCAAATAGTTGCCATACAGTTTAGGATGCGAATATGGATTTTTGTCTCGCAATTCCAAATATCCTTTTGATTTTGGTTGTAATAACACAGGAACTCCAGACCAAGTATCCAATCCGTTAAGTTGGCTAAATGCATTATGATATGTTTTGTCACTTATTTTGGCACTTTTTCTGAATGCTCCTCCAGCGTCTAAGTTAATAGAACCACCTAAACTCATCAATTCTATATCTGGGATTTGATCAGCAGTGGGTGACTGTGATGTTTTTATGTATCCCAAAGCTTCAATAGAACCTGGTGTAGTTAAGAGTCCATCACCGAATTGAAGCCATTGCATCAAGTTTGGTAAAGTAGCTACTTTCGGTTCCAATAGACTAGCATTTGTTGTATTAAGTTTAAAGATTACACCCGGGAAAGCAATATGGTCATACAAATGTCTTCCTACTTGGATGTTCCCCAAGCAAGGAATCCCTAATGTCTGTAGTTGTTCTTGGGGTCCTACTCCAGATAACATTAATAATTGTGGGGATGCGATAGGACCTGCTGATAAAATAATTTCTCGTCGACAACGAGCGGTATGTTTGACTCCGTCCTTTATATATTCGACAGCATAGGCCCTCTTACTTTCATTTTCGATTAATACTTTGGTCGCTCTTGCTTCTGTTAAAATATGTAGATTCTTTCGTCGCTTGTGAGGGTGGAGGAAAGCTTTAGCCGTACTCAGCCTGTGGCCTTTATTAGTTGTCGTCTGAACGTAGCCAAAACCAAGTTGATCCGGGGAATTATAATCTATTGTCGGGTGCCCGAACTGTCTCCCAGCTTGGAGAAAAGCTTCCACGAGCCCGGTTCTGAAATGTATAGAAAGATAAAAGTGAGTTGAGAAGTTTACGATGTCGCTGTCGTCGTTTTCATTGGGAGCTATTAAGGTTTCAAAATATTACCTATTATTAATTAAATGGAAAACTTACTTAAAAGGCACATTTTCCACAGTAAGCTCTCCGTCCCGACCACGATAAGGGTTGTTCTTGTATTTTTTCAGTTCCGACCTTTCAGACTTCTTAAAATATTCTAAAACTTCTGCATAGGACCTGTTGACACAACAAATAAGTTGATCTATATAAAATTTTGATTAATTCATAATTTTACAAATTGATGCCCAAGTCTTTTCAGATCATTCAGGTAAATTCAGACAAATGCCGTGCCCTCTACATTAGGCATAGCGTATACGAATAGCATTTTTGGAGGTTAGTGTTGCTCGCATCTACGAGGTTTTCTCCTAAATTACCGCACACGTGACGTGAGCAATAAGTTGACTACAGAACTCGGAAGAAGCCTATCACAATATATACATCGGCCTAGCACTGTGTCCTTTATAAGAAAGACGGGTAGGTCCCTTGTCTTCCAGACTAGCGTCATAAATCTGGTGAGACGTAGTCTAATGCTTACCTAGATGTTGATAAGGGTTACCGCCGATCGCAATCCGGTCTATATTATCGGTAATAAATAACCTAACGAAAATGATGAGTGAGACGTACCATCCATAGTTGCCATCTGCAGCGATCTTATCCCAGTCCTGAGGCCTGCCTCTCGTGTATAGCATGTAGTCGGTGACGCTCGAACCTCCGAGAGCTTTGCCTCGAGGCCAGAAACAACGCTGCTCTTCGCTCCCTAAAATAAATAAGCTATGTTTATGGTACTTATTATATTTTGAATAATATTATTCTCCATCTGCCGAGACCACAGACATCGATCGCTGTAAGAGATCACAGAATGATCAAAGTTTTTTTCCATATTATATTATGATTCATCATCACTCATGTATAAATTGAAATTATCAAATATCTACTTATATTGTTATAAATTGTTTGACATTGTTATAAACCAACCCTTAGACGGCTCAGATCTTGTTCCACTGACTTCTTCATATTTTCTAGATAAACGTGTTACAGTTTTATATCACCACTTACTATCAGGTGAGATAGTAGTCAAACACTTATATATCATTAAAAAAACAGAGTTCTAATAATGTATATTCCGTGGGCTGCAGCGCAGCGTCGGTTACTAAATTATATTCCAGTTTATTTATAAACCCCTTATGGATTTCCGATAATGTATTTTCGCAACGACCCACGCAAGTTAATATTATTTTCATAATTAGACTATTGAAAACATTACCTGCATTGGCTTGTATCGTTTTAAAAATACATATCATAAGGGTTTAAAGATTCTAAGGACACAGATAAACCATTCGGACGGATCACTAATTAAGGATGTGTGGTTTCGGAAAGAGTCCACTGATAAGAATAGCCCACAAGCTCGCGGAGGTGTACTTGTTTTGTGACGTCATTCTACAAATATTAGTTTAATTTAAACAGGATCAATTAAAATCAAGTCCAAGGTTTTTGTCAAACTTGTCGATAAAGTATGATAAATTGATAACGTATCAAAATACGCAGTTTTTTGGGCACTGGTTCAACTGAAACACCTGCTTAAATAGATACTTATCATTACGTTTAAAATCTTACCTAAACAAACTCCAGGCTGATGCTCCATGGTATACGGCCATGCGTAGTCCGTCAGTTGTAGATATTGCACTAAAGCTGGTACATCAGTCAATAGCATCTCAGATTTCCCAGCTTCGACTACCAGGACTGTGGCTCTTGGCTTGTCTTCGGAGAGTCGAGCTGCTAGCACAGACCCCGAGGTTCCACCACCGACGATTATGTAGTCGTACTCATCTAGAGGTTTTGTGTAACCTGCAGCAAAAATATTAAGATCGGTAAAGATTTAGAAATTTACATTATACCTACGTATTAAAATATAGCTAAGTACGACAAGAAAACAAAATCTAAGTTCAGTACAGAGTTATTATTTGTGTCGGTATAGGCACTAGGCAAGATTATTTATTATGATGGCACACAGTATCTAAAGACGAAAGCGTATATGAAATGAGAAAAAGTTAAATGAAATAAATCACGATGGTAGTGAGTGAGTGATGTGTGACAAATTTCTGTTTTTTTAAGTGCCATCAAACATCGGTATTGCAAAAATAAACTATTTTGACCGAATACTTCTATGGTACGAGACAAAGTTGAAACCAAGGGGCATGTAAATGTTATTTATTTATCATGTTATTAACAACGATAAAAAATAAATATTGCACGACGTTGCACACAACGCAATCAAGCCCCAAACTAAGCCCTAGGCTTGTACTATGGGTACTAAACAATAGATATACAACATATTATACTTTAGAGCCTACAATCTGATATTATTATCTGTAATTATTGGTATTGTATGTTGGTATTTATAATGACTATTATCTTGTTCCTGTGTTGTAACGTAATTAATTATTATTTTTGTTCTATTATTTTATTATTTTTAAGATAACGCACTTCACCCTTAATCATTCGTGTGATCCTCTCCATACCGAGGTTACCTGGAAGAGACCACTCTCAGTGGTAAGGCCGCCTATTGTGCCACTATAGATTAAGATTCTTTGTACTTTATTTTATTGTAATTTATTTTTGGTGAGAACAATAAAGCGTTCTATCTATCTATCTATCTATCTATCTATCTATCTATCTATCTATCTATCTATCTATCTATCTATCTATCTATCTATCTATCTATCTATCTATCTATCTATCTATCTATCTATCTATCTATCTATCTATCTATCTATCTATCTATTATTTATCCATTAAAATATTTTGTCTTTACAAATACACAAATAATTCATTTATTTAAACGACTAATAAAGATTACTCGTGGAACAATGTTGTCCCAGCTTAAATCATTACGAGTTCCAAAATGAATGGAAATATTTAATTCAATAACATCTCCACGGTTATAATATTAATTCAGAAGCCAATTGGATAGATAATATTTTATTAAATAATCTTTAACTAAACAATAGAGATATCACAGAAATTCACAGTACCAAAGGCCGAGTATAATGCAAGGATGTTTATATCGTAACGTACATCTGATTTATAGAGCTATACCTACTTACCTAGCCTAGGTAGGTATAAAAAGTTGAGTTGACAAATAATAATAATAAATGGCCTTTTTATCTTATTTAAGACGAACAGAGTCCCGCGGTTTCACCCATGTTACCCCAGATCCCGCGGGGTTTTCCAAAAACCCTTTCTTAGTAGATCACAAAGACTCATCACAAAGAACACACTCTCCAAATTTCATTGGTTTAGGACCACGGTTTGGGCACTGCGTTGATATATAGATCTTTCAGGACTTTGAATTTTAAATATAGATAATTTATACAGGACAAGCTAATTTTATTCGATGCTATTTATGGCGCTGTAGTTCCCGGGACATTGTTATATGGTACTCCATATAAGTAACAATGTCCCAGACACTACAGCGCCATAAATACTAGACGGTGGGCACCTTAAAACAGATCATTAAAAATAGGGATTAAACTAATAATAGAGGAAACAGGTGAGCATAACTGAAAGCTTCAAAATCTGGCTCGACTATGCGGAGCTAAGCTAAACTAACTTAGTTAAGCCAATGGTGGACGTTTGGCTATATAATTGTATAGGAGAATTTAATCTGCCAACGATCATGTGACCTTGTTCGTGAACAAGTTCGAAAAGAAAACAAAACATGTGAAAATTCATTGCCATGGCCACGATGATGGCGTTCTGGATAAAAATAAACAGGTCCTTGGCATTGAAAACCGGGACTAATAGGCCCTGCGCAGACGACAGACTATCCGTGACGCACTTTTTAGTCTGTGAAAATAGAACCTATGCAATTATATGCAGTAACGCACACGCCGCGCAAAAAGTCTTTTGCCTTTTTGTGCCTTTTTCGCAGACTTTTTGTGCGGCCGCAGACTCGATCGCACAAAAAGTGTGCCGTCTGCGCAGGGCCATAAAGGAAGGGTGGTTATTACACATATTTCTCTATAGACTGCTACACTCGAGTACAGTCAACACCGAAAGTTGATGACCACATTCAGGTTTTCAAAATCGCTATAGATCCTTACGTCATAATTGTGGGGTGTCAAAACAGGACAGATATTCTGAAAATAACTATCTCTTCTCTTTTATTTTCAGAATGTCTGTCCTGTTTTGACACCCCACAATTATGATGTATTAGCGATTTTAAAAATCTGAATGTTGTAAAATCGACTTTTGATAGTGATTGTACAACCGAGACCATCGTCCGCCTTAACAAAGTAAAAGTAAAAGAAAACCAATGGAAGTGGAGGTATGCTCAGGATACACGCTCAATTATACACGCATCTTAGGATTTTTTCTTTGTAATACGAGAAAAATGAGTTTTTGTTTCTTTCGATTTCTACTCGTAAATTTTAAAATACTGTTTAGCTGTGACAAAGAGCAGAGTCTTTGTAACTTCATTTCATTATACATAGGTACTACATATACAGAAATGATTTTATGTAAATATACATGAAATCATTATCTAGATTTGGCTGGTAGGTAGAGAACGACACACATCGAAAATGTTGAAAATAAAATCCTAAATTAATAAATCTTTTGTTAAAACCCTTACTATTTTGAAAGTACCTACTACTTATATTAAAATTTAGGAGGTACTTTTATTCAGTTTTTTTTTAATTACGACTTTGTCGTACAACGTTAGTTCTTATAGAAGCGTTCGCTGAGTAAAGCTACAATCAGACAAACATATAGACGGACATGACGAAACTATAAGGGTTTCTTTTTGATTATGAAACACTAAAAAAATATGTAGTAGGTTGTTATTTCTGTCTGAATCTAAAACTCTGTTTCGTTTTAATTAGTGGTATTTCAGGTCATCGTATTTGAACTCGTATGCATACCGTCACGTTAAAAACTTTGTTAAATTTAAAAGGTGTAACATTGCTTACCTTTAGGCAGTGGGTATGTGTCTCTCAGGAAATCAAATGGGTCGTTCGGATTGTGTGGCGAGTAGTTAACTGCAGGGGATTGCAGAATCATGTCCACCAGAGGGCTTTGAGGGTAAGACCATAGCAGAAACCGTTTTCTTCTATTTCCAGAAACAGCTATGTGCTCGTCGTTCTCCTGTTGTCCTTCACTTTCTTGTTGTGTAATGTTTTCCTCTGTTTCATTGTCCTTCGTGTAGTTTTTCGGATAAGGCCATAGAATTTTTGCACCATTCTTTCTTAAAAATTTTGATTTACTATTTTCTAATTCATTACTATTAGAAAATGATGAATTTATTGAAATTACTAATATAGTGAATATTATAATTTTTAATTTGATCATCATTTTCTGAAAAATAAAAGATACAAATTGATAATAACTAGGAGAAGTTGATTTGTATTCTGAGATGTCTGTGTCAGCAGCGATTTTAATTGAGTTTATCACTTTAAAACGGCAGACTAGTAAATTTGTTAAGAATAATTCAATTGTTATAAGTAGGCCTACCTAACTATCGCGCTCTAATTTTAATTGAATTTATTAGAAAGAAAGAAAGTTTATTTTAAAATAAAACGAGACTTACTGCAATGATGAATATAAAGAGAAATCAATAAAAATAAAGAGATTTTAATATTTTCCAGTGCGTCCTGCGTATGAGACTGACTGCAGAGGAGTGACCGGCTAAAGAATATGCGAGGAGCGCGGGCCTTGACCGAGCTCTTGAATTTACCGCTACTTTGACATAATGACCAATATCAATACACTTACTTACGGAGAATGTGAACCTCACACGTACTACTTGCCGCTGCATCTTGTCCTTGAAAGAAAACTTTACCTTTGCGGTTCAAATAATTTGTGCCTATTACATAGTTACATTTTCCCGGGCCTTAATCGCGTATTATGAGTCCCCTCGCGACCAAGACCATTGTAAAATGGTTGTAACGTCGAGGTAAGAAAATAAATAATAACGATTAAGACCCGGGAAAATGTAGGTTAACAAAACTATGTTAATAAATCGTGAATGGATTTCAAAAGTTAATTTGTGCCTTTTATTGGATAAACTTGTAAGTAAACAGTTTCGAAAGAGACTACTTACGCGTCGAGTTTGTAAGCTCGACGTGCAGCCGCTTCTTGTTGTTTATTTGGATGAGTTGAACAATAAATTTAACATATTACCTACCTACTTATATAGAAGATGGAATTGAATTTATTCGGAAAGTTGATTTCCGAATAAATTCAATTCAACATATCACAATATTAATTTATCACAGAAACGGTCGTCTATGTGTCCACGAGCTTCATTATTCTACAGCTTAATTAATTTTCATTGTAATTATTTGTCATCATCATCATCATCCTAGCGATGTTCCCGGTTGCATCCCTCTCGAGACCCTGGGGTCCACTTGTAATTATTTGTATTTTTAAGTAAATTATGAATCCAATTAATAATATCAATATACCTTTTGAATAAATTCAATTCATTCCTGCATAAATCATACAGAAAAGATAAACCGCAATTTCCTACCTATTAAAGTCAAGATAATTGATTTAACAATAATAATGTCTAGATTTTCTATTTGATCTATTTTAGTTCAGTGCTGTAGTAAGCAAATAGAAATAAACCTACTGCAGTGCGTCTGATAAATATACACATTTACAACAGAAATAAATAACAAGGTAGATATGGAAGCTTCACAAACGTTTGCGTGTTTTGTTAGGAGAAAACAAACTCCTTTTTTCTTGAGACGTGCTTCCGAAAATAAGTCTCACAAATTATTCAGTAAGAACAAAGATCTTAGCGGGCCCAGCTGGTAGGTATGCTAAGAAGGTACCTAAACTCTGTTTACTTGGTATTTTACAAACAGACTAAACATTCTTTGAC
Source organism: Idaea biselata (assembly GCA_958496205.1). Taxonomy (NCBI): domain Eukaryota; kingdom Metazoa; phylum Arthropoda; class Insecta; order Lepidoptera; family Geometridae; genus Idaea; species Idaea biselata. Next base: position 6,945,392 of record OY292397.1, read on the forward strand.
TCCGCAGTTTAATCTACTGGAGGTATGTGTCGTACGACTGCGACGCAGTTGTTTGCTGAAGGTAGTTGAGCGAGGCGAGCGATACCTCGCTCCAAGAATACGATGGAAACAGATCATCTAGCAAACTATCATTATTATTAGACCACGGCCGGTATAACCCATTTGCCGAAACGTCGAGGTAATTAAAAACAATGATTATTTTTAACGCGATCTAGACCCGTGTCTAATAATAATGATGGACGGAAATCGTGTAAGTTTAAAAAGTATCTAGCCAACTACTGGCACGGCAAACTGCAAGACAGTCGGTGAATAATCTCGTTTCAGGGGCCAAGATTAAGATACACTTCGGGTCAGCCAAGCCCTATTTTTTTTTCGATTTCCACCACACTGACTTTGAAATAAGCACTGGGCCATTTTTATAAATCTATCGACATAGTATTATCAAAGCAAAATGTGTTCATTAAACGAATTACCTGGTACCTGCTATTTCGTACTAAATACCTACTAAATATTTACGTTTCGTAGTTACAGTATTTTTTTTGTCACATTTTTGTTGTTAGCATAAAAATATCATTAATTAAGATCTTGATTTATAACAACGTTTCAATGGGTAGGGTTAAATTAAAATTGTAGGAAGGAGCAAAAATTGTGAAGTCACCCAATATTTATTTTGGACACGCAACAATCTGTTATGTGTCTGATTTAAATTAAATTTCTTACATATTTACCCAACCGAAGTTTTCAATTATACAAAATTTAATAAAGTGTCATATTATAAACGAAAATTGAAACTCGTAAATTTAAAATAAACTCACTAGGTTACAGAATAGTCACCATTAAATGTATTTTTGCCTTATTTTTCAAGATTTTTAAAAAATATTTCAAAATTAGCTTTCTAAAATTAGCTTTTAGCTTCTGGTGACCAAAGGGCTTTGGCCAATGAATAGATATTGCTATCCAAAGAGGCAATGCAGCCAGCCTTTTGGGTACCATCCTTAGGGACTCATTTATGGATTTTTAATTTTAATTCCTTAGTGAATTATAATAATGGTGTATTGTAGATAATCTAGTATTTAATAATATAAAATATATACCTAAGTTAACAATTCACGCTTCCTTCAGACAAAATATGTAACTTTGTAGTGTTAAAAATTAAAACGTAAATCTTGCAATGTAGACATTGGTAAGTATCTTCAAATCTCTGGAGAATGCAAGCGTGGACTATTTCCTAGCGTTAACGTAATGTTACGTAACATACATTACCTCTTATAAATTGCATTAGATAAGTACAACAAAGCACGTTAGTTGCAAGTAGATGTTACCCAAGTGTTGCTGTTTTAAGGAACTAAAATTGTATGGTAAAAATTTGATTAAAATAAAAAAGATTAGAATTTATTTACATACAATGACATACATATAAGAAAAATAAAACTAAACTAACTAAATAATAACTACTTACTTATATTAAAATAATCCACCCGAATTGTATATAGCGCAAAGGTACCCATAACGCTGGCTACCGCGTTGTATGGCAATAGCTAACCTTTGCGCCAGGTACGATTAGAATGCCTCAAAAAGCGTAGAAGAAAAGTAAATTAACCCCAAGCAGGGTTAGCAAATTTATCTACGATAGGCGTAATTTACAAAATTAATGCAAACAATACCGGATTAGATTTTTTTAAAGCTATTAGGTAGGTACCCAAAGTTGAGTTGGTTAGGATTTTTATTTATTTTTATGTACAATCTTTCCATTCATTGGGTGCCTGGAAGTAATCGCCCGTAAGCAATAAGGTCGCCCATTGTGCAACCATATTTTCAGAATTTTTTTGTCTGTTTAATTTGGATGTATGTTGGTGCAAATCAACGTCTGGGCCGATTTTTATTATTTTGAAGTTGTGAAATTCGTCTCCTCCCAGATACTATTAAAATTTGGTAAAAAATACGAAAAAAAAAAACAAATAAGTAAGCTAATCCACAGCTCATACATTTTGTAGCAAATGAAAGGTTCCAATTTCAAGCATACAAAAATCGGACACAAATACTTAAAAACTTCTTACTTTTTCTACATTAGAACTGCATTAGAATGACAAATCACATCTCAGTCAATCCTGGATAAGGGACATGTAAAGGTCTCGAAACGTTGAGCGTTGAAACAATGCTAAAAGTAATAAACACCACGCGATTAAAACCGAAAAATGTCTTTAATTTCAATACAACATCGCGAAAACAGAAGAAAAATCTACCTACAAATACCTACTTAAGTTTGTTTATCTCCGTCAGCACTTTCCATAAGAAGTGCATCATTCAGAGATCCAATCGACTACCGGTATGGTATGGTCATTTACATCAAATACACATGGAAAATAATCTAATGAATGAACAAACGATTTAAACATCCCATTCCGTTAATCAAGCTATAGAATATTTACGTCCATATAGAATCATAACTATTCCTTTGTGTATAGTACGATGACAAACATATCACCTGTCTTGATTAGCATACCAACTTGCGTGGAATAGATATACGATATAGGTAGCGAACAAATTAATTATTAGCGTTATAACTTAGCATTATTGAGAATTATGACAGGTAAACGTTAATCAATGCAGGAAGTTAATCATTATGTTTATAGGTACTATCAACAACAAAAGTGGCTACCCACCGTAAGGTCTAATTTCGCTTGCAAGGTACATTTAGGTTCACTTGGTAAAGTAACCTACGACTTTATTGTTAATTGTTATCTACCTATCGTCCGCTTGCATGCGAATTTAGATACAAAATAATTGTCACACATTTAATATTTATAGATATAGGTACCTATATCAATGTGTGTATAAATGCTTATTCCACGCTCGGCGCTCGGTTCAAACGAATCTTTCGGCTTACTAGGTAGCCACTTTTGTTGCTGATATATTTATAGGGACATATTTATAAGAGAAAATATATTTTATGAATTTTATTTCTATTCTAATTAGAAAATGAAAATCATCAAAACGTAGGGGCATGATCATGGCTGAAAAACCTACTTTTGTGTTTAATTTAATAGAGTTGTTAATTATTGATGTTTTAATAAACAGTTATTATTTCGAAAAGCTGAGATGTACCTACTATTTATTTACCTATCCTTAAGTCAAGTAGTTTGTGGCTTTTATGGCATAAAAATATTTGCTCTATTGCCTTTATCTAGCGAGAAAACAGTAGACTACGTTTTTATGGAGGAAGAGTAGGTAGACTCTCCTCTTAAGTCAAGTAGAAGTAGTCTATTAAATTATAGAATAACACTAAAATCGCACATTGATTTGTTAACCTGGTTCAATTCCGATTCCGAACCTTTTCCTGGCACGAGCTAAGTTAAAAACTTGTTAAACTGCATACAAACTGGCATACCTATACCTAACGGGAAGCCTTACCCGTTATTTTTATCATTGCATTCCGAGTGGGAAGGTTCAATATTTTTACTTATATTTAGAACTAAATAAAAAACGAGGTCTTATCTCTGTCAATTACTGTGATTATTTTATTTGACTTTGGCGGAAGTATACAGGTTGAACCATTTAAACGGGTCTTCAGATATCTTAAACTATAAAAGTTGGCGAAAAATGCTAAAAGGAGCCGAGTCCCCGATTTTGACAAAAAACTAAATTGGCATATTTAGATTTTGGAAAAAAATCATTATTCTAGCCAAAAATCAAACCTTGTCCTTTTGCAAAAAAATAAACATCCTATATTGTACCGACCGATAGTGTTGCTGATAAAGATCAAATCCTGGAAACAAACATAGTGTACCACACAGTCGAGAGAAATGTCTATTTATTAATAAAATATTTTATTTCCACAAAACAAAACACCCTGAAGGCCCGTTTAAATATTCCCCCTGCAGGCCCGCTTAAATGGTTCAACCTGTAGATGCTCAGAATGGAAACTGTTAATTTCTTTCCGAAATTAATCGTGATACGTAGATACACTTTCTAAAGGTAAGAAAATGCCATGAAAATTATATTCAGGAGTTCGCTACTAAAGTTTTGATTTCGTGACTCGATTTCCAAGCATTCCTCAAACTTCATGTTGTTTAAATGTAGCCATCTAAGTTTAGTGCCTATCTAAAATCTAGAACTTTTGATTGCGTTCGAAATCAGATTTATTATTCATTAGACCACCACCGCTATGTTGACTTTCTTCATATTTAAGTAAGTAGCAAGTTCAAAATAATAGTAGTATATAGTTGTTTATGTGCAAGAAGTTCATAGACCTGTTCAATTTGACCACTTAGCGCGCTTTGCTTTCAGAACAACTAAGTAAATATTGTCATTTTCTAGACGAATGGAATTACTTACCTTATACTGTATCTACGCCAGATGATGGTATGGTAGTCAAACACTGACCTCTTAGATTACCTAGCTAGATGTTAAGTATTCTAACAACGATGTTCAAATTTTTATCCATCGTTTTTAGAGGTGTAAGTATGAGTAATGAGTAATTTCCCTAACAGTTTGACTTTGGAACTGGTGGAACTCGTCCGATAGAGACGTGTTTGAAAGGGATCACTCTCCTTACTTTAGAGATCAGTCTAGTTCTATGACTGACCTATATTCTCCTCATTAAAAAAACTCGGTTAAAGCAATCATTTATAATGTAATAAACAAGCTAATTAGCATGTTGTTTGATAAACGAAAGTGTTTATCCAACAGCTACTGAGTCTAGTGCTACCTACTTTAACTTAAGTCGATATCAAAACTACAAGATTGGTCACTTTTGTTTTTTAATAACGTTTCTAGGCGAATACCTAGATTGATTGGTGAAAGTGTTTGTTTTCTTCGTTTCGTCGAGGTCAACACAGAACGCTAATTTTATGTTAAATATTAATTCGTTAAGTTAGGGCGAACGCAGATTACGAATATTGTGAGCCGATAACTTGTCGATCGACTTTTTGTAGTCCAGCAAATAAATGTGTTGCACACAGCGCTATCTAGCTTCACACTAAGCAACCAGGCTTGTACTATTATGTACTAGGTAGATACTAAGTATTGTGTATTGTATTGTACTAGGTAGATACTAAGTATTGTGTATTGTATTGTACTAGGTAGATACTAAGTATTGTGTATTGTATTGTACTAGGTAGATAATAAGTATTGTGTCCCATGTGCGACGACAGGGTCTTGCGTTGCTTATTTTTGATGAAATGAGGAATGGGAGTTACGTTAGTAACTTATTTTTTTACTCTTCTATGATTTTGATTTTTACACACAAGTTGACAACATAATGCTACCAATTGCCAAAAATGGGTTATTCCACTAATCCCCATTGATAATCCCCATTAATGGGGATTTGTGTACTTTTTGTCCACAAATCCCCATTATTTGCAGATTCTCACAAAATGGGGATTAGTGGATAAAAAGTTCAAAAATCCCCATTAGTATAAAAAGTTTATTCGAATATGAGATTTTTTTTAGACAGAAACTACACAAACCCCTATCAATTTACAGTGTTAGTTCATAATCGGGATTAATGGACGGAATGATAGGAACTAATATTTTTTCTTAGAAATCCTAATTTTTTTACAACTTTTATTATTATAATTATGACAGAACAAAATGTTCGAAGAAACAATTTAAAAATAAAATATGTATTAATTAAAAGTATATTCACAGCGGTATTTACGGGGGCGGATCATCTTACATAAATTTTCAACTCCTATCATCGGATGTCCGAAAATGTTTGACATACCATTTAAAATCGTAATAATCATTCTTCATATTTTTTTTAAAACTAAACATTAAAATATTCATAATCATTGAAATTCATAAAATCACTATCCATAACTTCGTTTTTACTAATTTGTTTAATAAATTTCTTAATCATAAATGTTTTTATCCATATTATTGAAAATCATAATGTCTATATTCATACATTTGTTTCGCCTACTATTGTTATCTTAATAACGCGCGTTTTACTCGAACTTGAAAAAAAATATACGGAGCACACCGACTCGAATAGGTTGGGTTTATGTGAGAACATAATTACACGCAGCGCCTTATACTATAAAAAAACGTGATATATCTTAATCATAAGTATTTTTAAGAAGATCGACAGAACACAGGTCAAAAACAATCGAAAATTTCCGTTACAGTTTGATATTGGGGTAGTTCATAAAAAAAGTTTTGTTACAGTTGCCTTTATTCATATAAATAATCTTAGTAACAACATTATTAATTATAGCAATATGATCGTGAATGTTATGAAGAAAAGAAATCTAAAAAATAACATTTTAATTTTCAACTGTTCTTGGTAGTAACAGTACCTATAATAAAAACAATATGATCACTAACTGTTATGAGCTCTGATGGTAGTAATAAAAATGTCTGAATAAAAAAAGTATGTAAAATAAAATTATGAAAAGTTATTAATATGAACATAAATCGGTAGTCAGACAAAGAATAGGACTTTATATGAGCCAATATGGACCCGGTATTTACATTTACCTTCCATCAATACTGAACCACAAATATAGGAAAAAATTCAATGTTAACTATTTAGGTAGGCTGTGACTGACCTATCTTTTGGTAAATGCCGTCAAAGCGACGACTAGTTTCTAATTTAGAATTTTTTTTTAAAAAAATTACTACAATCACACCCCACCCACCTAGTAAAACTGCCCGACTTCAGATTACATAACAGATAAGTCGGTGGTGCTGGATGTAGGCGAGGTTATTTTATGCTTTTTTAGGGTTCCGTAGACAAATGGCAAAAAACGGAACCTTTTTGGATTCGTCATGTCTGTCTGTCTGTCTGTCTGTGTCTGTTCGTCCGTATGTCACAGCCACTTTTTTTCGAAACGTTAAGAGCTATACTGTTGAAACTCGGTAAGTAGATGTATTCGGTGAACCGCATTATGATTTTCACACATAAATAGTGAAAAAACAAGATTTTTTTTCATCAAACCTATACGTGTGGGGTATTTATGGATAGGTCTTCAAAAATTATGTTCTAATATCATTTTTTTCTTTTCTGAATAGTTTGCCCGAGAGACACTTCCAAAGTGGTAAAATGTGTGTCCCCCCCCCCCCCCCCCTGTAACTTCTAAAATAAGAGAATGATAAAACTAAAAAAAATATATGATATACATTACCATGCAAACTTCCAACGAAAATTGGTTTAAACGAGATCTATCTAGTTGTTTTTTTTTAATATGCCATAAACCGTAAATCGCAATTTTCCTTTCATTCAATTCAAAAATGTACGGAGCCCTTCGTGCGCGAGTCCCACTCGTACTTGGCCAGTTTGTTTAAAGTTGGTTTTTAATTTTTTAGGCTTTTACCAAAAGATGGGTCAGTTACAGCCTACCTACATTTAACATTGAATTTTTTCCTATATTTGTGGTTCAGTATTTATGGTGGGTGGTAGGTGTAAATACCGCTATGAGTATACTTTTAATTAATACATATTTTATTTTTAAATTGTTTCTTCGAACAATTTGTTCTATTATAATTATAATGATAAATGTTGTAAAATATTAGGATTTGTAAGAAAAAAATATTAGTTCCTGTCATTCCGTCCATCAATCCCGATTATAAACTAACGCTGTAAATTTATAGGGGTTTGTGTAGTTTCTGTCTAAAATAAAATCTAATATTCGTATAAACTTTTTATACTAATGGGGATTTGTGAACTTTTTATCCACAAATCCCCATTTTTTGAGAATTTGCAAGTAATGGGGATTTGTGGACAAAAAGTTCACAAATCCCCATTAATGGGGATTATCAATGGGGATTAGTGGAATAACCCCCAAAAATCTGCTTACGTAATACTTGAGCGGAATACTTTTTATTCACATTATTAAACATAATTTAATATTTCCTTTCGGGAATCGACCCCGCAACCTTCAGTTTCGCACACAGGTGTTCTTTCGACGCGGCACAGAAGTTGTAAATACTCGTGAATATAAAACCAATCATCAATTATATTTTGTATTGGCTGATTGTATGCGTGCGGTTTGTGTTTGCCCTTATAAAGATTAAGAACGGAATTCCTGTGAGTTTAATTTTAGCAAAATTCGAACGGAAGTTGTGATGAGTAAAAGTATAAGATTGAAGTTAATTTATGATAGAAATATCTGATCTCAAACTAGAATCGATAGAAATTATGTGGTTAAATATTGATAATAAAATATAGTTAATTGGTAGGTTACCTACTTATTTTGAGATTTTTTTGCGTCTTTACTTATTTATCATTCATTGATTCATTTAGGTACCTACATGTTTTTATTATTTATTACCCCCAATATACATACATACATACATGTTACCAACGTTACCTCTTTATAATATTAGTATAGATTGTATGTATTAATTTATAATAAAGTATCTATTACTATTTGTATGTGGCACACTAACTATTATTATAATATTTTCAAGTAGGTATGTGCTTACCTTTTTATCTGACTTTAAGGTAGGGTACCTTTCATTTTTCTTTACTTTCTGCCCATCCAAAGGTTGCCTGGAAGAGATCGCTTTAAGCGATCATTGTGATACCTAGATTTGGGTTAAGTATTTTTTTAGTTTTTTTGTTGTTGTATTTTGGTATGTTACAATAAAGAGTTAATCTATCTATCTATCATCTTACTGATACGAAAAGGTTTTTGAAGCAAAAATGACTTAATCGATTAGTATTTATTATTATTAAGCTTAGATGAAGTATATAAAAGCCAATCTTTAGTTTTAAATGAAAATATTAAGAAACGGATACTACTAAACACAACAATGTTGTCTCCTAGATGCGTAAATTAAGTTTATTTTGTCGCCGATGTAGCCATCTATGAGCGGAGGCTTGTATTATTTACTAACGGGGGTAAAGGTTTGGTTTTTAAACTTAAACCTGTAGTTTCAGAGTCGCTACGAGCGAGGTTGTGAAAGCTTTCTCTCCCATTTATGTACGGTGTTGTTAGATGGCGCCGTGTGTATGCTTGCCGTGTGCTATGTATGTAGTTCACAAGTGATGCCGTTTTTACCCGATTGCCGAAAGAGGGTTATTCTATCTTCTATAGGTGTGCATGCTATATACAATAGGACGAAAGATGCTACACATACGTCATCCATCACATGAATATCATTGTCAAACGGCCGACTTTCGATTTATATAGTTATACTTATAAAAGTTTTATCATTATGAAAATTATGATGTAGTGGACATTTGGTCAAGCCAAAAAATAGTGTCATTTCATGAAATATTATGTCATATTTTCAGAAGAGTAACTGTATTCGATAACTACGATTACTCAATTTCCTAATGAAATTTAATTAATGCTTTACAGCTATCCGTATCAAATTCATAGTCCTAATGGAATCTTAACTGATTCACTGCCTGACTTTTTTAACAACTCATAGCCTAAACTCCGCTGGGCTAAACGATATAAAATTTAGATGGTGTGTTATTTCTGAATATCGTTCGCGTTACAATATAATCATTATGTGTAGAGAAAAGGTCATAATCATAACACAAGTTTAGGGTTAAATTGGTCCTGAACCTGTTTGAAATGAGGACCCAAAGACCGGCTTTGAGTTTCTGAATTTTCTGAGGCAGTAAGAAGAATAGCAGACCCCAAAAAAAATGGAATATACGTTCGAGACACCTACTTCTATTTACCTATCCGGATGACTTCCGCCTTAACGAAATAGTTTTAAATCTGCATATAAATTGTAGAATTTGAGTTAGCACCTGTATGTATAAACTGAACATGTTACCTACCTAAGACGCTACCTACCTTTATGTACGGTAGAGATAAGTGAGGGAAGGGTGCATAATGAGTGAACAATATTAGGATTTTCCCAGTAGGTATTTGAGTTTTTCCAAATCTGAATAATAACATTTTTGCAACCCCCACGCGTTCTACATTAAATGTAAAGTTTATGTAAACGAGAATATGTTTTAAACGTAGCTTGCACGTGACGTGGGGAAATGCACAGCGTGCGTCGTCGTTACTGTCGTAAGTTTCTTGAAATGTGCCAGCACTTTGATAATCGACAATCACGTAACATAGGGTAGATTGAGTTAAGTAAGTTACAGTTAAGCCTTGTATTGTCGTGCAGGTTAAGCAACGCTTGACCGCTGCCTGACTTGGACGGGTGACCGATAATGTGTGTGGCAAAGATCATTTTCTCGAGCTTGAAGTTGTTATCTCAGACCATCGTTAGGTCAAGTTAGAAAGAACACTAGGTGAGTCACATCACTACACTAAAGAGAAGAAGTAAAGGGTCTTCACTTTGATTAAACCGACCGCCCCTGTCGACTAAACTAAGTTAGTTTAGCTTGGCTTCCCATAGTCGAGGCAGTTTTCATACTTGTGTGTCCACTGCAAGCTTCGTACCTATGTTCACTATTTTGAAAAAAGTAGCCGGCTGAGCTAACCCAACTTAGTTTAGTTGGCGAAAGACGACCGGCTTTAAAATTATCTCAAACCTAAAACAAACATTATATCTACTTATCATACGCAAAATCGACTTGATGTTTTGATGTAGTTTTAATGAATCCCCGCCTGATCGAGCACGTTTAACTTTGTTAGTTGGTAGACAAAGTGGTAAAACCTACAAACACTGTTATAATTAGATGCAAACTTCACCAAAATGACATTTGGCGAAAACCAGATCCAGTAAAACTTTATCTAGAAACAGGAGTTTGATTGTTAGCCCTGTAAGTTGAGCTGAACTTCGTTCAATGCAAGGCTAACCTTTCGCCTTCGTGTAAATCAAACAACGACAAACTATTCAGTTTCATACAAAGTAGAGCTGTTACTTTGATAGTAATTATGCTACAGAGCATAAGTATAATATGTATTACCTTTAAGATACCTACTATCGCCCGGCGTATTTGGCAGGTTTGTTTGATACAGATCAAACCGACAAATTGAACAATGCGACCAAAGTAACGCTGAAAAAAAACAGTTTTTAGTACTCTAGTACTAACCGCGCCGCGCCACGGTGTTGGTCTAGCTAGATATAGATACCCCTCGGTATTGGAGGTATCGGACCCTCGGAGGTAGACTTTCGTAGGTTTGTTGTGGGTACGAAACCCAGCCGACAGTATTAGAGTGCGTTTCATCTTTAAATTCCTATGCGGTCATGTTGGTAGCAAAACAACAAAGTGCAAAATACAAAAAAATCATGTGCTACCTTGAATTAAGGGAGATTCGTATTTGAAGAATGAATGACCGAATCTTCCTGAATTCAAGGTTTAGGGTATAGCACATTTAAGATATTAAGGGAAGACTGTTTTTGTTTTGCTACCAACATAACGGCATAGGAATTTAAAGATGAAACGCACTCTAACATCAGTCCTCTTACGGTGCAAGAAAACACCGTGAGGAATCCGACGTCTCCTAGGACGCACTATCCTCCTGAGTCCTGAGTAATTTTTTCAAAATTTTTAAATTTAACCGCATGTCCTATAGAAAGAACAATTTCGAAGAAAGGCTTAAGACCTGAGACTTTACGCGCTTAGAAATAGGGTTTAAAGTTTATACAACATTTTTTGCTAGAACAAACATTTTAGCCATAGACTTAAAGATCATTTTGGCATATATATTTTTTGGGTACATTGTTCGTTCTATAGGACATCGGGCTTTAATACGTAGGAATTTGTACGTTATGAAGGATTTTCGGACTTGAGAGTTAAAAAAAATATTAATATACTTAAATAAATAAAAATGCATTCCTACAATCAAAATAATCAACTTTTATTAAAAATTCACAAAACGTATTAAACACTTTTATAAAATCAAGAAACTTAAACCTTACTTCTCTCAGTCTCAAACATTATTCAAGAGATCACAAAGGTAATTTAGTAATTATGAAGAACATACTACAGAACACCGAAAATACTTTAAAAAGAACATATTTGTTTATGTCATATTTTGTGATTTTTAAGATTGAGTTTTGATAAAAATTTAATGTTTACATGAAGGCAGTTATTATATCTCAATAATATATAGTGTAAAGTAAACACAAAATTTAAACAAATAACATTATAAAACAAGTATTTACTTACCTGATGTTCGTTGGTGATCCATTTTCAATCTCGTACACTGGGCGAATGAAAAAATATCTGTCCACTGATTGACTGATCCCATAGGAAATGGATTGTTTTGTCAGTTTAGACATTGACATTGACTTTCACACAAATCGGGGCGAAATTAAAAAGGAAAAACGAAAATGTGTGTTATAAAGTACGTGCGGTCATTACACGACAGTAACAAAAAAAATGTCGGGACTTAATAAAGTTCGCCAAATCGTTCTTTTTTAAAGGATGCTAGGACTTAGGAGGCTATATACGGAGGGCATGAGTGGGACATTCGCCAATCCAGAAAAGGCTCGCGCGGCGTCTTACGGCTTTTCCCCTCTAAGAGGAGCTCCATGCCCTACATTGGAAGAAATAAGCGGGCTAATAAAAATGGAACAAATCCTATACAGTATGTAGTAATCAGTGAAATATTTTTTTTAAATTGGTCCAGTTTTGGAGCCTATTCGTTACAAACCATTTACAAACAAACAAATATTTCCTCTTTATAATATTAGTACATATAGGTTACCTAATTCCAAAAAAAAAACATTCTGATGGAGGTCCAATTTGCTGATGGGCCAGAGAAGAACGGGCATCATTATTGAGACTCTAGAGTGGTGGAACAAAAATATGAAGATTGTGGAGGTAACACGAAAGTGTTAGAAAGTAATAATACACAAACAGGCACATAGACTTAAACTCTTGCTACGAGAACAAACAAATTACTTATAACATTAGTCTGTGTAGTAGATAAATGTCGCGTCATCGCTTATATTTTTTCCTTGGAGTACTTTGGCTTGGCTGGCATACACACACGCACGGATCTGCCCGCTATATCTACCCGACGACAGATGGACTGGTAAAACTGCTCCTGTGTGGTGCAAAAAGTGTACCTGTAAGTTGTCTGGCCGTTGCCTGTGGTAGAAATACATAAGCGGTTTTGTCATTCGTTTGCGTGAATAGTTACATATTCACAAAATATGAAGAACTTTAAGGATAACCCCTCAGGAAGAGTTAAGTTTAAGGATAACCCCCCCACAAGAAAATCGACGACTTTTGACGACCTCTGTGGCTCGTCGGGCGAATGGACGACTGCAATGCAGAAGCTTGCGTGTTCGCCAGGAGCAAGTATTTATGCTTAAAAAAAAATATGTTTCTGGTCTGGGTCTATAATATGTATTTATACTTAAAAGAAAAATAAATATACTAAGTATTACCCGTAAAAAACAAACTTAGTAGTTTACCACGGGGCTAGACGCAGCTGATGTTCATAGAATTTATTTATTTTAATCTGACCTATAATGAACATTAAAACATCGTTAAGCGGTTTCTTTTTCAGGTCAGCTCTTAGTTTTCTGTTTTACTCACAGTATAATAATTGAAGCTATATTATGTTTAAGTTGTTCATCATTCACAAATAAAACGTTTTAGTGTAGGTTACTATTAGGTAGGTGTAGGCAATACCTACCAGTTTTCGTTTCCCTCTGTTATGGTGATGTTGGTTGATCCCGGCGTACATAACATAAATCGTGGCTTTGCGATTTATTGTTATGTATTGAGATTCGAGCCTGGGAAACGGAAGAATGGCTGTTCTAGTCCATAGATCATGTCTGTAGCCTTTGTTTAGCCAGAATTTACCTAGTAAATGAATCAAAACTGTCAAATACCTGTCGATTTTACTCTTAACTTCTCTCTTTATTGACAACGATTTCTCTTTTTTAGGGTTCCTAACCTCAAAAGGTAAAAAAGGAAGCCTTACTTTACTTTTACTTTTACTGTGTGTTACCGCAACTGATCCTACGTATACAACTGTTATAAACTAGGCCTTTTTATGTGACTTTTAAGCCGTAGGTTTCCTCACGATGTTTTCCTTCACCGTAAGAGCGATGTCAATAGCGCTAATAAATAGATGTTAAAAGGTGCCTTAATAAGATCAGTTTTTTGTTTTTACACTCCCGACTAGATATTTTTCTATTTTATACAATTAGGTAGGAAAGTTAAACAATCAAATTTGAAATTGTAAAAGTTAAATTTGATTTTTTGTATTACTGTTCTGACACATTAATACGACGCTGGCTACACCGGCTTACTTATCGGAACACAGACGAGACATTTAACGATACGATTTGAGCCGGGGGTTGATGACCTAGTGATTACTCCATTAGCACACACAGTGCAGTGGGGTGGAACGGTGCAGGCTGCATTTCTCCACGTTTGACAAAAATGAGGTTAAACGTGAGATAATTAGAACGACAATTTATTAGGAACCGCCAAAATTAAAAGCTCGTATCTCCACATATTATATGGACCACATCCAAGGTAATATTTCCAAGATCGCTATCTATTATATCACTAAGAATAGACATTTAATTTTAGACAATGGACGACATGGGCCATATTACATTCCTATATCTGTGACATTTCAATGAAGTTTAATTACATAAGTTAAAGTTAGAGCTACTCAGACGGAGCTGGGAAATCAGTTCAATATCGGAGACTACGTTTTGTTTGACAGTTTAAGTGTTAGGTAGTTACATAATTCTATTATTATCGTCTTTTACCATTGTATAACTGGATTTAATTATCTTTTGTTTGTCTGACAACTTTTACCAGCTACTACTGTTCATTTACTTTTTTACCTCTCATTTTCTTCGAAAGAAATTCCATGGATTCAAAAAGCTTACGATGAAAAGCGAGTTGAATAATAATTTCATGTTTTTAATCATACCTATTAATTTATTTAAATAGTACAGCTAAAACGTAGACAGTTTTCGTAGAAAAGTTTTTTGCCACATTTTCAATTCAGCCCAATTCACGCGTACGGCTTCATATAAATTAAAAACACATTTGCTTTTCAAAGGTGCGTTTAAATTACCAATAAATACGCTGTTATCCTTGTTCAGCAAGCGTTTCTCAACTTTCAGTTTTTTTTTTTTTAGGATTTTAAAATACTTTTTCAATTCAAATTAAATTTATTCGTATTTAATTCACGGGACGTAACTAAAGCCCGCGTGCGTAATGAACAGTTGGTATTAATTAAAAATGTTCTTCAGACTCCTCCAGGGTTAAGAGTTCCTGCTTTGATTCCATAAGATGCCTTTTAAAACTAGTTAGATCAGTGGTGTGTGGAGATTTAATTAATTTATGAATTTTGTTCGTGAAGAAACTTTGAGGGATACCGCTCTGGGGTCTTACACTACATATTTTAATATAGTTAGTAGTAGGACGTACTGAGATTTATATTATACCTTATTTTAATTACGAAGAGTAGGCAAATAATTTAAGATTTGTCTCTTTTTGTAAAAAAATAATATATAAAAGTGTTAGTTAACTTTTTTGAACTCGAGAACGGCTGAACCGATTTGACTGAAATTTGGTGGGGAGGTAGCTTAGAACTTTTACTTACTTATTTGCCTCTAAGACGGAACAAAGTTCGCCGGGTCAGCTAGTATTTAATAAGATAAAGTTAAAAACCAGGCGAATTAGTGCGCTGTCACAGCGTTAGTCCTTTTTCGATATGTAACCCAAAAGACAATTTACATCATAGGCTATTCTTCAACTGGTAACCATTTGTTTAAAAATCATGACTCTGTGTACAAGTTGAATGATAAAGTATTCGTTAGGTATCGTAAAACAAACAGCATCGTCATTAAAAATGGATCGCGTTGTTTTGCAGGTTTTGTTCGGATTTTGACCTTGTTTTTGACGGTTTTAATTAATCTCTGTGTACTTATTCTTTACGCCTTTAGGTATGTACTAACATAAATAAAAATCGAATCATTTCACAAAAACTTTTGTTTAGAAGCAGGTAAAGAAGTCCATTCCTTTCGGATACTTCACATAGGTATCATTCTTCATGTGAAGCTTCTAATAGTTGATTACTGTATCTTATCTAAAAGGAAAACTAAACTAAATATTTATTAATCACAATTTACATTAGACCACTTAAAATAACGCTTAATTAACAACTTAACTAGAACTAATCAATAAAGCTATAAATACCATTCTGCACAAAAACTTAATCAAAAAGTCCGGCCCGCGGCGCACCCGGCACAAAAGACGCCAAAAATTAGCCGCATTTCCCTGCTAAACCAATGGCTATAGCCAATCTCTGGACCAGGAACATTATCCTAAATAATGTATAAATATAGGTAGTATGTTATTTTAAATACTTACTAGGTAAATTATTACAAGTATCAAATTGTAACAACAATACAGAAAAAAGTTACTAAATACAAAGAGGTAATTATTGGGTAGATAGGTATACTCGTAGGTAGAAGATAGATAAATTTGGTACTATCAAATACAGTCTACAACATATTACCCTAATGCGTGTTTGGGAATCATGAATTTACAACCAACCTAACGGTTATGAGCTCATAGTAAGTTGGGTTGATAATATATTCTTATACGACACGTATCTCGCGTAAATCGTTGTTTGTTACGCGAAGCTACGCATTTGTTCTATTCATTCAGTTCAACCTCGTTTTCGCCTTTGGGGTAATGTTGGCCCGTCTTGTCGTACCCACCGGTGATCCCGAGCTGGTGGTTTTTGTCGGCAATGAAGCCTCACTGACGGAAGCCAGCATATTTGGGCTGTTAGACGCCGATAACGCCTTCTTTCTTAACCACCGACCGAAAAATAGGGGTGTTATGAGTTTAAAGTGTCTGTGTATCTATCTGTGTGTCTATCTGTGTATCTGTCTCGTAGGTCACGAACGGAACGCTTTAGCTTTTGATAAACTTATTATTTTTTTGTTTAGAGTGTAGGTTTAAAATATGTATTCCTTCCTACTAATATAATAAAGGTAAAAACAATGGGTATAGTAATTAGCCATTCTGTTATCCGCCTAATTTCAAACAAGGTGATATAGTGGTCAAATGCTTATCTATCGTGTGTAAAAAAAGACGAATGGATCAATAGCTAATAAAGATCTAAGTATACTAGAATTCTAGATACTCTATTCAGCGTACATAAGCGCTTCGTTTCTGCTTGTGTAACAGTTCTCCCCAACCTCACACATCCGCATCGGGTCTGTGACATAAGACAATTCTATAGGTGGTATATTAACTCCATTAACTCCTAGTAATTCTAAGCTTGTGCGTTTAATTGACGTCATTCTGTAATTTGAAGCTAGTTTGCCTGAGAAGGAATTACCAAATTTATTGTTTTTTCTACTGTCTAGTTTGTATTAATACCAGTATTTCGGCCTGCCGGACAGGTACATGTATAGTTTTCCTTTTAAAATATACAAATGTTTAAAAAGTATTAGTCATTTGAGAATTTGATACAAGAAAATAGAAGTTGCCGCAGTCCAGGTGGTCGCCCTGTTGTCTGAAATGTTAATCGAAGGCGATTGAGAAATCTGTTTTGAAAGAGCGTCTGTCTATTGAATACATGTTGTCGGCCGTGCACTCATATACGCCAGCGTCCATCTGCGTCGCCGGATCTATCTCGATCTTCGACTTGACTCGATCGTCGCCGATTGGCCACTCATGGACCTGTACAATAAATAAAAGTTGGCGTTGCATACAGCGGATTTCATTCTAATTTCTAATATAAGGGGAATGTAGTGTGTGGATACAGTGTTTAATGATAAAAACAATCGCTTTGACATTGTTATTTTTTCCTATGGCTATGTTAGTTACCTACTAGTTAAGCAAAAGTTAATCCCTGACTATAACAAGTTAGCTTAGTTCTGCATAGTCGAACCAGTTTTTCGGACTTGTGCGTAAACCTCAAACTCTGCCAGCTATGCTTACTTGATTAAACCCTAACCTAGGATCGAGAAATGTCTTTCTAAAACTCCCAATGTTCCCAGTGGGATTTGAAACCCATATCTAATGTTTTGTTGGTAGGTAAACGAAATAGCCTTTTAACAATTTACGGACGCGACGTTTAGACTTTGCACCTAACTCTATCTCTAAATGAAAAATGAGGATTCTCAATGTATTGTCACTCTGTATGTTTTGTTGTAAATATTACTCACATGCAAGTAGTGGTGTGCGTATATTTCAGTTCCGTCTTTGAACCACGTTATATGCGGTCGTGGAGATCCCTTAGCGATGCACAAGAATGCAATCTTATGTCCCAATACGTATTCAAAATCAAAATGAGATGCCAGCAGTATCTTCGCTCCCTGGAAATGATTAAAATACTATAATTGTTGACTTTCGATTCGACATAATAATGTAGGTAGATGGTGTTTTGAAAAAATAATGTTCTTGTCTGAACATAGATAGGTGCCTACTGGTACAATAAAATGTTCCACTACTAATTTATACTATTATCTATACAGGATATCCCAGGAATTAGTGTTAAGCGTTAGTCCATAGGTAGAGGACCATAAGGGGCACTCCAATCATCCCCTTGTATGTTCCGCGATTTTTCGTAGTTTAGGAGTGACCCCTACCTCTGGACTTACGCTTGACACTACTTCCTATGACACCCTGACGTTTTGTCCTAAGTGACTGACTAACTGACTGATCAACACACAGCCTAAACCGCCTATAGCACCGAGCTGAAATTTGGAGTGTTCTTCATATGATGTAGACATCCGATAAGAAAGGCTTTTTGAAAATTCCCAAGGGATTCCCGTGGGTGAAACAGCGGAACTCAGATAGGTACTCAGGTTTCAGACTTTGGATGTCACCAGCTATGAGCCAACCGTCCACGGCCATTTCTTTTCAAACAATTGAGCATAGCTGGCACAGTTTGTAGTTGCACGTGTATAAAAACAGTCTCGACTACGCGGCGCCAAGCTGAACTAAAGTTAGTTTAGTCGGTGGTGGACGTTTGGCTTGTAATTGGTAGTCTTGGAAAATTCTAGATCTTATTTGGTTATTCTATCACAGATAAAAGAACTATCGGCGCAAGAAGTGTGGAAGTGTGTGTTTGTGTAAAGATAGGTTGGATCTTTAGTATACTATTAGAAAACTTTACTTCCAGTCTGTCGATTCTGTACAAAACTCACAGCCATGTGACACGGACTCCGCGGTGAGTTTTCAAATTGGCATTCTATTATTTTTTTAGATAAATCGTAAGCGCGCTGGAACAGCATATTGCGGTGAGTTTAACTAATGCTACAGCGAGAGGGAGAATCCAAGGTTGTTTTGAATCGTGAGCAGAATGTGAGTAAAGACGAAAGTGACTAGTGAAGTATTGTTTTATTGGATAACACTGCTGATATTCCGATGCAGACGAACTCAAGTGAAACTCTAAGATACAATGAACTAGCTAGCTATGTATAATAAATAACTTACATTGTCGTTGTTGTAGTACTGATCAGATTCTGGATCGCGATATTTTCCAGTAATGGGCAACCCAATTTGTACCTGGAATTAAGAAATAGGTAAAGCACAAATATTTTATAACAATTTTTATAAAAAATTGACTTTGGTTTGCTTGCTTTCGTCTTACCTTTGATTTTGATCTTGTTCTGGCGCGTCCTCGACGCGCTTCCACAGTATTTATTAGAAGCCAACAGGCCACCAGCAGCATAATCAGTATCTTCCGCCTTATTAATGCCATATTGGTACCTAATTCAACTAATTGTGCACTCAGTGGACACGGACACAGTCTAACGTGTTCGTATTCTGATGTATTCGGTGTAGGAGCCTGCTTACAACTGGTGTTGTTATAAAATGTCGCAGCGCCAATCTCTCAATTGGCTAATGATGAGGTGTTCAGTCGGCCCCTTGTCTCCCCTAGCTGATTATGGCTCTCGTCATTACAATGTATACCACATTCGAACTAGTGGTCTGCAGATTCGACTATCTCTTCAATTGAATAGTACAGTGCGAAAGGTTTGGGTATAAAATGTTATTGATATAATAGATTAGGTACCATCCAAATATAAGTATCACAGGTAAATTGGTGGGGAGGTAACTTAAAACCATTATACTGACATAGGAAACTTATTATATAAGGTGGGACAAAGTTCGCTGGGTCATTTAATATTTTTATAACCAATTTTTATAACCATAACATTTCTCAGTACTCAGTAGGTACTTATACAGTAGGTAGGTACCTAACCAATCAGCGCCATAACAACTTTGCTTCTAATAGGTTAGGTAGAACATTTGTTTAAAATTATTATTTTAAATTGGAAAAGTCACAAAGTTTATTAAACAAATACGTACGAACAGGAAGTTTTTAACGAAATGAAGTATTTTCAAATTATATAAGTAAGCAACTCTCGACAAAAAAAAATATTCAAATGTTTTACTTGAAAGTTATTTTAAACCTTATTTATTTGCTTTAAATTGAGAAAGTAAACATGAAACAAAATGTAAACAGAAATAAGGTTAATTATTATTCAGGAACGATCTCAGTGTTTGTTTCAACATATAAAGTAGATATGAAATGTACACCAATATCTTTGTCGGTAGTTAGGTATACAATTGACGCGAGCGAGATATATCGAAGCGTGTCGTACCTTGGGGCTCAAAGGGCGTAACCGCCATTTTGCCGAAAATGACTTGCAGTCCTACTTATTTTTTCATTCTCTATCGATCTGTATATTTAAAATCTTCCAATTCGCCAAAAAATGGCGTTTACAACCCCATTTTTGAAGAAAATAAAACAGATTTTTCGAGATTTTGGGTCGTAAGTTACATACCTAGTAACGTAATGGTGCTTACGCCCGAAAATGATCATTTTTAAAGAATCGGCTTGCCCGATACGCCCGACATTTCTGTTCTCTAAGATAAAATGACATCGAAACTTAGGGGATGAAAGGGCGTGAGCCTTAGAATTCGATTTTACAGTAGAGCAAAACAAAATACATTTTTGACGTAACAGCATACCCCAAAAATCAAAGGGTGGTGACTGATGGTTGTAACGGTCAATTTGCTTACTAATTCTATCAATTTCTCTACAGTTTCTTTGTTTTTCTTAGTTGATGTTTTCTTTTCTCTCTTCTTTCATATTTATTGCAATTTTTTATTTTCCTTTTGTAATGACAATGAATAAAGAATCAAGAATATTGATTGTTTAAGTGATGTACATAGGTGTCCTAAATTAAAATACTTTGGATACAATCACTTATCCACTACAGGCATACATAAATAAAATAAAATAAATAAATTCTGTGAACAACACACAGCGCCATCTAGCCCCGTGGTAAGCGACTAAGCTTGTGTTACGGTGACTAGACAACGGATATAATACTTATATTTATTTTTCTTTTGTAAATACATACATATTATACATAGAAGGACACCCAGACCAGACACAAATATTTATTTTTAAGCATAAATACTTGCACCCGGCGGGAATCGAACCCGCAACCTCCTGCATTGCAGTCGCGCTCTCGCACGACGCGCCACAGAGGTCGTCAAAACACATGGCATAAGTTATGTACTTAATCTAAGGTAATTTAAGATCGCATACAAATAGATAGTTAGTCAATAACTATATATTTATGTAAGATAAGTTAATGAATAGTAAGACAGGAAATTAGGAAAAATAAATAATTTTTTGTTTGATTAGTTATCTGAGTTGACAAATAATGTATGGTACGTTAATTATTGCCTTATAAAATTGGCGTTAAAAAGGAAATAAAAAAGAAAAGAAGACATCAACTGATAAAAACAAAGAAACTGTTAAATAAAATATCAAATTAGTAGGCAAATTGTCGCTTACAACCATCAATCATCACACATCCATTGATTTTTGGGGTGTAAACCCCTCTAACATTCAATTTTCCGGGGCGTATAGCCAAGCTATTTTCTTAGCCTTAAATGTTTTTGAAATTATTATTCTACCGTGTTCTGCATCTAATAAAACTAAGACTTTTGGTCGTTGAATGGTTTATTTAGGCCAAAAATTAAAAAAGTTATGTTCAAAATAAAAAAATATTTTTTGTTTTTTGGCTCTCCTGAAAAGTCGAGTTTTGGGGCTTACGCCCTTTGAGCCCTGAGGTATCGATATAGTAGGTACGCAATAGGTTTCAGAACACGTAGTTTCTACGTGTTGCCATCGTTGCCCGTTTTACCCCATTTCCGCAGAGCAAAGTGCAATTAGGAACTTATCGCTAGAGATACTGGGGCAACTTAGCACTTACCGACACAGAGTTATCACGTACTGGAACCGACACGCACTCCCTAACAACACTTGACTTCCTCTTTATGCAAGTTTCACTTTATCCTGTTTGGCCTATTCTTGAGTTAGGGTTAAAGTTCTGTAAAGTTAAACGGTATAGAATAGACTGAGCTTGGGTTAGATTAATAAACTGGTAGTGGAAGTTAGGAACTGATGACATCACCATTGTCAGTGTAATACCTACATAATTATCAAACTTTGTCAAGTAGAATGAACATAGAACTACACCTAGTACTTTTAAAGACTTCCGAACTTTGTTGTGCATATTTTTGTAGAACGAAAATCAGTAGAAATCAAACTATTTATTTTCGTCGCATGTCGTGCGATTCTGAAATAGGGCTCAAAATACGCGATGACACTTACACTGACGCTTTACCTAAAAAAGACCACACCTACAGCACATATATAAAGAAATTCGTGCATGTGTGCCGTAGGTGTAGTCTGTTTTAGGTAAAAGTGTCTTTGTATGTACCCTTAATACTTGTATAATGGGTATAAAGCTATTTACGAAGAAATGCATACCTACCTACTTACACCTAGGAAACTTAGGAAATTCTAGGAATGATATAATTAACCTATGAAGTGTAACTTTTACGTAGGTAACTAACGTCTCTAATGTTTTATAAGTACCTAAAAAGTCACGTGTCTACATTTCAACTTAGTTAGCGAGTTAGAAACTCGGAGCGAAGCGCGGGACTGCCTGTCTACTGTCTAGTCCGTTAGCTCATATTTGATTCACAGAGATGAGAGCACATCTAATGGACATTGTGGTGATTTCCTTTTATTTAATTGTAAAATTGAAATTGTTTAATTCTTAATATACACTGGCGACACTGACAGTGCCACTCAAACCTAGAGAGCCCACAACTACCGCACACATGCACGAATCTCTTTATAATGTGTGCTGTAGGTGTGGGCTCTACAGGCAAAGTTGCAGTGTCAGTGTCGCCCATGTATTTTGAGCATAAGACTTTAGTACAATATTCATGGAATGTATACTTACTTACTCTGAAATCAAAAATGAGCTAACAGACTAGGCCGGCAGTCCATCGCTTCGCTCCTAGTTTACCCGTAATATTTGACTGATAGGTAATATACGATATACATGATATGGTTTATCTAAGTAACAAAATCTACCTTTGTAAATAAATTTTGACATTACCCGATGCCCGCTGCATCACAAGAATTTCAACTTTTTACTTACAGTTTATCTAATAGTTACTTTTCTCTAATATCGTCTACCTACATTATCTATATTATCTATATCCATATCTATAAAATGCTTTGTCCTAAGTGACTGACCGACTGATTGGACTACAAACGCACAGCCTCAACCACTGATAGTAGAGAGCTGAAATTTGGAGAGTGTTTTCTTTAAATGATGGAGGCATCCGATAAGAATAGGTTTGTCGAAATTCCCAGGGGATCGGAACTTACGCAGGTGAGACCGCGGGACATAGCTAGTAAGGTATATTATTAGACTAGTAGTGTCGTACGATTTGTCTTGCGTTGCGTAACTCCAGTATCTTAACTATCCATGTGTTGATACGTAATTACGTGCACTGTAACGTTAACAGTCTGACCTTCGTGCACCAGCGCACTGCGCCGATCCCCGCCGCACCGCTCGCGACTTGTCGGCCGCGCAAGTCCATAGTTAGCGTTGAGGACATGCCCAAACTATTAATGTTACAATGAACGTTTTTACGTTTGAATTCCTGCCCCCCTACAACATTCAGAAAATCCTATCTTAGCAGACGCTTCCTATTATAATAGTTGTAAACTCGATCTGTTCATTGCTTATCATATCATTCATATCATAGGTCAAATCAACCTATGATAGATCATAGTCAGTCATGTTCTCAAAACTACTGCCTGTTGATTCTGTAGAGAAGTCATGAGAATCTCACGGCGCATTCCGTGATGGGTATTCAAAATTCATCATCACAAGCTAGAGTGAGAGGGGAAACTCAATGTCCTTTCGAATCGTGAGCGGATTCTGAGTGAATACTCCAAACGTGACTGTAGAGTAAAGTGATGTTCGTGTTTTATAGAATAGCACTGCTGAATCGTTTGCGATGAATCAGATTGGCAAGTAGAGTTGCAGTCCTGGAACTGAAAAGCTACACAATCAGGGATTTTATTAAGGTAAGGAGACTTCATAAGGAGGTTTTATTTAGGCATGATACAAATAAAATAATAGAATAAACAAGAAATATAGGTAATATACGAAGAACACATTTTATTTTTAACTTCAAAAACTTATTTCATAAGTTTTGTTTTTATCGTCCATCCATCATACAAAAAAGATTATCTGCTTATAAGTAATTACACGGAAAATTGAAAATGTTTAGAATACAATTCTATCGATGTTGTAACTTATTATAAAACCAGTTAAAACCTTCGGCTTTACAACAATGGTATTTTTATTAAAAAAAAAAAAAAAGATACATTAACAAACCACAAATTGTAGTATGAACAACTTTATCACACAAAATATTTCACTTAGAATAACCTACCCTACATTTTTAATTATTATAAAGAAACAGTAAAAAAGCTATGCTATGTATGTAAACCACGAACATGGCGTGCGGCATCAATCTTCCGCTACCTGTGGACAACGCAATGGTGACAAAGTTAAACAAAAACACACACACACACATACAGAAAAATGCAATGTGTTGAGTTTTATTCTTTTAAAATTATTAAAACACTAGCTGCGTCCCGCGTTTAATGGTGACATTACCTAATACCTAGATTAAAACTGTGTGTTTTCTGTCCTACCCCACTATAAAGGTGAAAGTGACTTACACACAAACATTGAGTGTTTGTTGTTCCTTAACACAAACACCACTGAACCGATTGCTAAAGAACTCTATTTAAAAATACTGTCTTCTAGATTTATCTATCCTGCTATACTAATATTCTATATAGAGAAAAAATGTTTGTTTTGTAATGAATAAACTCAAAAACTACTAGGCCGATTTCCAAAATTCTTTCACCGTTAGAAAGCTACATTCACCCTTAGTAACATAGACTACTTTTGATCCCGATATTCTCACGGGATCAGGACTTACGCGAGCGAAACCGCGGGGCGCAGCAAGTGTATTTATAAAAACGATTTTTATTCATCGTGTACATACACGGAGAACCGACCAATTTTTAAAAGAACATTGACAAGCGGAATGCCATGATGCAAAATGTTGCCAATTAAAGTCAATTAAATGTACCAAAATAATTTGCCTGTACTGACGAGTTCATTAAAATTATTTAACAATCACGTTAAGTGTAATGGTTGCCTCGAAGCGTGATGCGAAAACTGAATTAACTTAGTGCACTTTTAATTAATTTTGATAGGGGTTCGTCTATTAAATAAATTAACTTTTACGATGAACTATACCCAGCGGAATGGTTATTTCGAAATTTACTTAAAAAAATACAGGAGAAAAACATATCTATTTGTAATTTTGTTATGGAATACGGATATTCTGTCAGGATTTTTATTAATTTAACCGTAGTGTGTTTTTAGTTATCTACCGAAACCGTATAGGAGTTTTGAGTTACCGTAGTTTATCCGAGAGTGGATCTATAAGTGCAGATGTTGCCGACTGCGATGCAGAAGGTTGCGGGTTCGATTCCCCGACACACAAGCCAAATTTTCAGAGACAAAGGCAAATCAATGTTTCTGGTTTTATGTTTTTTTTATGTATAATTGTATATGTAGTATTATTAATTAGACTTATATGTGTTTACAAAAATATATAGATAGTTGCATAATAAATTATTATATGTACCTACATAATTATTATTTACCTACAATACAAACCTAGTTGCTTAGTTTAGGACTAGATGGCGCTGTGTGCAACGTCCTGCAATATTTATTTATTTCTTTCATTTCAGTTCTGTTAACGAATCTACGATTTTCTGTATCAAGACGATTATTATCTATTCTCTCATTGCGCAAGGTTCTTGGGACGACCTCAGATTTCTTCACAATAGTATATCTTTTTTATTAGTATTTAAAATATTCAAGAAAAAACTTACTACTGGCAAGACGTTCCTGCGGTTTTTCGACTTCAATTGATGCAATATGAGCCGTCGGCATCAGTCCTGGAAAATAGGAAATTCAATATCCACGTCACTATACTATAAAAAGTATCTACCTAGGTACCTAATTATATTCCACAATACCATATGAGATATGAAAAGAGCTTGGATATACAAAACTCTATTGTCAGATGACTCTAGAATTTCCTGCACGATTTAGTTTCAGCACATCCTATTAAGCTAAAGTATCTCCATACAATTATTGTGTACCTTGTGGCTAACGTCTTAGAGTTCATTGTTACCTGGATAGTAGACTGTCGTTCTATTAGCAGTGTAGTTGGCAGACGGCAAGCTCAGTTCGCACACAAATTCTTCCATAGGTATTGTGACGTCATCGTCGTGCACCACGGCTTTAGTCTCCACTGTGTAGAGACCCCAGGAGTCCATCGTTATTTCTGTCACGGCTTGCTTCAAAGGATTCCTAAAATATTAGGTCATTACTTATGCATCGGTCTGCAATGTCTTCTCGAATTTCTAAAATGGGTTCCCCATGAGACGTGTAGTCTCCAGCATTTTAAGTAAGTATTTTATTCTCAGTTGTCTTTCTTTAGGAACGAAAACAAGGTGCGGAAATCGAAATTTATTTAAAAGCCTGAAAGATTCATCTATTGAAAAGTTAGTGGTACTTAAAGTTTGAGGAAATAAGTCCACATGTTCAACGATTTTAGAATCAAAATATGCTTTTTCATTAAAATAAAATAGGTTTATTTCCAAATTAATGTGTACAAAAATTACATTGACCTCGATAAAAATATAGTCCAATAGAAAACATCTCCTTTCTTTGCAGTCTTTTATAAAATGGGAAATTTCCAGTAACTTAATTCCACCTTATAATTGGAACCCAATCAGGACTTGAATGAAATATTCATAATTATGAATTCCCCGTAAAGGAATTTAATAAATATAATAAATAATTTACCCAATAATCAATATAAATTGTAGCGACACCGGCCACCCAGTGTAATTTTAATTACAAAGGATGTAGATGTATATCAAATTATCGTTAATTTACTGTTAAATTACGTTAAATAAAAACGAGTAAATCATGGTAAATTCATTTTTTAATAGAAATATAATTTACACATTCAGTTATTTATTAATTGACCGAGCGAACAAAGCGTCTCTGCTTCAAGTCTTAGCTTTTATATGTAATGTTGGTACTCTTTTCAGTCGTAGTTTTTCACAGATGAAATTAAACTCACTTTTCAGTTTTAGTCGTGTGGTGTTCATTACTTTTAGCATTGTTTCAATGCTCAACGTTTCGAGACCTTTACAGGTCTCTTCCTCAGGATTGACAGGTCTATTAAGTCGGTGGGGCATTTCTTCCACAAGGGAGGCTACTTGATATCTCCGTACTAGGTCTTTTCAATAATATGCTCGCGAAGTTTATTTTATACATAATGCATAGTTACATACCTACAAACATCGCTGTCATTACTATAATCCTCCCTTTCGCCTAACATAGGTACCTACCTAACATTCAGTTATTTTCTAAGAAAAAACAACTCACCCTTGTGAATATATTGTCATCACGGGTCTCGGGTACAAGGTTTCGGCGTAACATATTAGCGTCACTAGAAAAACGTATCGTTTCTCTTGTATGAAATGAAAGCTCTTACCACGACCTGTGAACAAAAGCTCTCATTCAATATTCATAGCACTTTGAGAAATTATCGAGATTGTGCATCTAGTAGGTACTTTGATAAATTGACCTGTTGGCCTAGATACGTCCAATGGAAGGCATGTAAATAGGTACCTAAGCCCTAAGCTAAGCTGGTATAGTGATACAAAAATATCATCGACACATTACTATATTAGTAAAGCGAGCTTGATGCTGTTTGAATATGATTTTACCGACCAAAGCCAACTAAACTAAGTTAGTTTAGCATAGCTCCCCAGCTTTACAAACAAGAGAACATAGCTGGAATAGTTTGCGGTATACGTTGTTATTTGTACGGAACATTATTCTTTGAATTTCAACAAATATACTGTGGCAAATATTATAATTCCTTTAATATTGCACAGATCCATTTAAATCTAGATTAACGTATAAATTACGTGGTATAATTCCACAAAGCTGAGTTTTCGCCGTATTATTGTTTAGCCGTGTTGTTATTCTAGCACTGTCCATTGTTACTTACTATAAACGAGCATGGAACGTGTCTGACGATCTTCTTCCATGAAAGTGGACACTACACAAGTGTAGTTTCCGCTCAAATCTGTTGTCGGTCGCAATATTTTTATAGCTCTATACGCCTGAAGTGGCTCATCTGCAAAATAACAAGCAGTATCATACAAATCCGTAGGAACCTGTTGTTATGAATTTGTGAAAATCTCTGTCCATTGTCAATTTAGATATAACAAATATGTAATAGGAAATATCATTTGCGAAATTTAAAAATATTCTACTTAGTTAGGCACTGTGTGTAATTTTATTCATAAATCATTAGAATATTTTCCAATCGCATCAGTTTTAAGACCGCAAAGTTCAGCTTTTAATTTGCGTTTCGAGCGATATGGTAAGTAGGAGGATGTAAGTACCTACTTCTACCTATTTAAAAGTTTTTACGAACCCATAACTCAAGACGTTTACCTACTTTATTTAAAAAGTCATACCTTTTCGCTAATAAGTGGTGGAAACCTAATTATGATTTTATAGATATTGTTCAAGTGAACAAGTTTTCATTGAATTCCCGAGTTCTAAAGTTTGAAGTAGGTATTAAGCATGGGCGGGCGAGGTGAGATATGATTTCAGTTTGAAGTTCAAAGTTGAAGTCAATACCTAGAATACCATTAAGATCCATAGTCGCATATCGCGGTTCGTTTGCCTCACAATACCTGAGGGAGTTAACTTGTATACGCTTCGCTGCAACATGCATTTCTGCTTGTGTTTTCTTAGCTTTAAACCTGATTAGTTTTTTCTGCACTACTGGCTTAGCTCTTTCATTAAAACACATGACATCGCAGTTTGTGTTGCTTTCGATAACAACGTTTAGCTTTATATAATAATCTAGAAAATGTTTTATAAGATTTAATAGGCACATTTTTTTTTAACAACGAATTTTTTGAAAGGGTAGGTACAACATTAAACTGTAGTTTATTGGTTTCCTGAAAGAGATCGCCTCGAGATACTGAAAAGCCACATTAGAGTTTGTCTTGGTAATACTTGTAGGTACCTATATTTTATATTTTAGTACAATAAAGCGTTTATCTATCCATCTATTGTATTATAATCATTTTCAAAAAAAAAAATTTACTTATTTGGGGGCGTCCATAAATTACGTAAGGTGTTTTTTGAAATTTTCTGTCCCTCCCTCCCCCCCTGGTGAGATGTCGTGAGATTTTATTCAACCCCCTCCCCCATCCTCCAATCTCACGTGAGATTTTTCAAAATGTGGGTTTCTTACGTAAACGCGTTGGATTGTTATTGTAAAAAGAAAAGAAGAAAAATTGCTTCGTGCTTTTATTTACGACTAGTTAAGACTAGTAATCAATATTGCCGAGAGTTATAAATATAATAAAAATTTAACAATAGAATACTTAAATTGTGACTACTGTGATTAAAAAAAAGAATATCTACACCAAAATAGTATAATTTTTTTTTGTTTCAATCAGACAAAAAATTGCGTGAATTGCCGAGATCCTCCGTAACGTCTCACCAACGTAAGATTAGATGAGATTTGACTCGACCCCCTCCCCCCCCCCCCCCCCCCCTTAAACATCTCACGTAATTTATGGACGCCCCCTTTGGAATAATGTAATTTGTTATTTGTTCGTTCGTTTGTTTTGTAATTTGTTGTTCGTATAATTGACCTAACGTTATCTAAAATCATGTCATTATTTAGATTAAATAAATATAACTACCTTTTAAAGAGGTTTCATCATCTTAGTTTTATTGTCTACATAATAAATAATTGAGAAATACTTCTAAAATCGTTTAAAATATTCGAGTAAATTTAAGAAGTATGAAAGCAAGCACTAAATAAGCAATTTCAACTTAGTTAAACTTGAAGAGAGCAGACTTCATTTAAAAGACTTTGTGTGTAAAAAAGCTTTTCTCTACAGACTCAGCTGGAGTATGTCCATAAAGGAGTCTGGAGGATGGCCTGTCAAACAATATTTCTCTAGAAGAAAAATTGCTATTGAAACAATAGGGTGAGAGTAATAGACTTTTCAACATTTCTGGCTATTATGCAAAATGGCGGTAACAAGTCCTTGAATGTTAACTTTTGTCACCTAATCTTTCATAGCCTTATTAATAAACGTGGTGTAAGGTCGGAGTACTTTTACCACTTTTTGTTTCTATCCGTCAATTTTGAGTTCTTGTCACGGAAAAATACAAAGCATGTTCTCACTTCTCCGACGTATATTAATAAGGCCATCAGGGTTTTTATTTCGGAAATTGCTAAACAATGGTTAATCGCGCGCTAACTAACGCCGCCACTTTAAGCGTATTTCGACGCTACAAATATCATTTCTGTGACTGTACTTGTGGCGGCGTTTTGTGATGTGAATATTGTGCTAAAATAATAGCTTACTTCCACAATGCCAACTAGATTTAAGTAAATTGTTTATGTTTTTTCCTTTGATTGATATTTTATTTTTGTGTGTAACAAACCTATCTATTTTGATCTTACAACGAATTTATTGAGATATCAAATAGGTAGGAGAAGGTAGATTAGGTTAGTATAGCGACAATTGATAGACCAAAGTTCAACCACAAGTAGTTATAAAAACCAAGAACAAATTCATAGACTATTCGACGTTTTACCTTACTATGAACATAACCAAAATAACACAATTGTATTTTATTCGGAAAATAGCACGCATATTCTACAACCATATTTTAATCATTGAAAATTTCTGTGCTGAAAATATTTTATAAAATAAAAGGGAAAACATATAAACACTGATGAAAAATTTCAGTCTTTCCTCACTTGTTGTATGTAACATTTATTTACCTATGTAGGTAGGTACCTACAGCTACCTACTTTGAAAGCCTCCAAGGAATTCAATGTTACATCGCTTAATTTGTTTTTAATTCAACTTCTTGTGAGGACAACAATCACATACTTTGAACCGGGTCACTGAGCGAGTCTGTGGAATTTTGATGGATTAAGTTTCAAAGGAGGAACGGCAACTAGTAAAAAGAAACAAAAGTTAAAACCACGCAAAATGTTTCTTTGGCCATTCAGAGGGGAACTGCATTCAGTTTGGGCACTTTTGGCCGTACCTAATGCATGAACTTAGTGAATAGAAATTTTACTTTATATTTATTATGTTTACTTATAATAGATTTCATTTATTTTTGATTAAATTTAGCTTTTGCCTAGGTATATTATTTAACAATAAAATATTTCTTTTAGTTAGGTACGCACTTACAACTAATTTAAAAAAAAAAACAAAAGTTAAACGAAAGTAAAATTAGTAATCTCACCTGATATTCGAAAGGTTAGATCAACCTTTCCCTTCAGGAGGCCAATGACTTGCGGCCGCATCGGCGGTATCCATTGGAAGACCAGCCCCGAGGAGCCGTTGAAGAACCACTTCATCACGAGCCCTGGCCCCAGGTTCTCTATACCGAAGTCGCAGTTGAATATCACTGACTCTGTACCCATTTCCACTAACGAGGGAACTTCTATACGTTTTATGTTTACTGCTACACATTCTGTTGACATGAAAATTTAAAAGTTTTTATTTTAGTTTTTATTGCAGGTGTGAGTTTCGCAGCTAAAATGTTAAAATCTTTTGTATGTCATTTTAAAACTCAAAATGTAATTAAAAATGAAACTCTTATTATGACCTAAGTATTATTATATCTAATTTGGGAAATACCTAAATACAGACAATATATAAAATGTAACAACTAAGTAAGCTTGGAAGTTATCTAGGAGTGTAAATATGTAGGTCTACCTACATAGGTTTATTAGCATTATCCCCACTAAAAGGTCCCCACCAGTAGAGATTGTTACAATTTATAAAAAAAAAAGAAATTGGCGTTTTCCCCAATATCCTTGTTAATCCTGGTTAGTGAGGATTATGCCAATAGATATATAGTAATTGTCAAAATCCCCACTATCTGCCCTACCAGTGGGAATTATGCCAATTTGCAAAAAGTTTTTGCCGTTTTCCTCCACTAACATCCTAATAGATGCGCTTTACATACAGTCAGACAATAAAGCCGAAAATCAACCGTCGACTAAACTAAGTTGGCACTGGAAGATCCACCACATTTTTATGATGCTAATAGAAATATTGAACTTAGCAAGTCTTTAAAATTCTGGTTACCGTAGGAAATTATTTTCATTATTACAAACATTATTTCCGCACAGAATTTCGAAACAATTTGCTCTGTTCTTTAAAGTATGATTAATTAAACAATGTTTGCTTATTTTACTATTTCAATTATGTAAGCTTTCTACTTAGTTAATAAGTAGGTACCTACCGACTGTTCATAAATTGTTTACGAAGAAACATTTTTCGAAATCTTTACTTCGTAAACCGTCGTTTAAGACCCCTGTCATAACCACAGAAAATATTTTTTACGCCCACCACGGACCGTAATTAATACTTTTTCACCCACGCTAATGAACCTTTCATACGCTGCCGATTTTCAAGCAATTTCAAAGTATATCGTAAGCCAAAAAAAACCTATTAAAACTGCTGTAGTGAACTATAGTAACTGAACATATTAGAACTGAACATATAATATACTGAACTGAACATATAATTTAGTTTTCTACCTTCCGTATAGAGACAGATAAAGGTTTTATGGCATAAACCTATTTGCTCTAATGTCTTTATCCAGGGAGGAAAACGTCGACTACGTTTGTATGGAGAAAGAGAATGGAGACTGTCCTCTTAAACATCGTCTGAGTGAACGATCCTATGTTACTGGCTTAGACTGACCTGTCAGATTTGCAGCCATGCAATGCATACTTTTCTTCTGGTATATACCTACTGGCTTGGCTTAGTGAAATGACTGGCCATCGGCATCATCTAAATGGTGTACGAGAACGTATTTGATTGGCCAACAAAGATCCAACTAGGCTTTTTTAATTTAAAATTAACAATTGCCTACTGTTTAGATATTTCATGCCTTCATGCGGCTAGATTACTTTTTGATTAAAAGAGTATTTTCGGGAAGGCAAACTTTGTGCTACCTATTTGGGCGTTCCGCGTAGTGATAAGTCGCGGGTCGGCACGGCGGACCGAAAGTACGGTCGGAAAACACTTCGTAACTATCTCGTATTCTGTGGTGGTGTTAAAGTAATTTCGCCTCACGTCTCGCTTTACCTCCTCACCTCCCGCGACTTGCATTGCCCCTTACCTACTAAAAACACAACCTAGCTACGTTTATTAGCTACTATTTTGTATTAAAAAAGGTGAAAAAAGTCAACTAGAACTAAGACAGGACTAAGTAAATAATTTAATCTTCATTTTAATTTCTTCTTATTTTAGACAATCTTGTTTTTTATTTTTGTAATCATTTCGTATTCTCCTGAAAAGATGTAGGTAGTTCTGATAAAGCTAGTCTATTTTCTTAAATCAACCTATTTTGTGGACAACATTTCTCCTTCTTTACCCACAACAATAAAATATGACCTCCATTCAAATGGGTACGTTTGATATTCACCTGCGTAGGTTCCAATCTCATAAGTTACCAAGATATAAAACTTGCTAGTCCGTCTCTAGAATCTAAACTACCCCGGAACAGAACCTTATCAAGATTGGCTCAGTGTGGTTCGACGTGATAACATACAGCTGCGACCTAACATGGAACGGAATAACATCTTAATTCTTTTAAAAGAATTGCCTATCCGATTTTAATTTTAGCTGATAAATATAGAGATATGACAAGCAGATCACCTACACGTAAGCCTACATACTCATACATGAGTTAGTAATGTATCTTCACCATATAAATTATAGCTTAATAACTGAACTAAACTATTTTTTTAAGCTATGTATAGCTTTTATCGCGGGCTTTGAGCTTTGAATGAAGAAATTTCTTAACGAAAAAAACCTAACTCCCCCCACTCCGCCTACCATGGCAACGTGGTACAAAATAAAAAAAATATTATAATTGCATAAGTTGATAAAAAATGCTATGCAATAGCTTTAGATTAGATTAGATAATGCTTTATTGTACCAAAATAAAATTAAATTACAAAAGAATTAAAAACACTACCGTTTTTTAACGTTTTTTATAAAGGATAAATTACAGTTTGACCATTATTTCGCCTGATGGTAAGTGATGATATGGTCTATGGTGTAGCACGCTATTCTGGAATAAGGAATACGGCAGTGGAACAAGATCCGAACTGACCGCATCGGCCTACGTATTAGCTTAGCTCTACGACTTAGGCCGGTGCCGGTGGGTGGTAACAAGCGGTGGCGGAAGCCTCCTAGCGGGGAAACGCTTCTTTTAAATATCTGGAATAACAATCTTAAATATCTGGAAAAACAAAAGTGTGTGAGCATGCACAAATGCATTTCTCGCTTCTCTAGAGTGCGTTTCATTTTTAAATTCCTATGCCGTCATGTTGGTAGCAAAACAGAAAAGTGCAAAATACAAGAAATGTTATGTGCTACCTTTAATTAAGGGAGATTTTTATATAAAGAATAAATGAAAGAATCTTCCTGTATTCAAATTGTAGGGTATAGCACATTCAAGATATTAAGGCAAGACTTTTTTTGTTTTGCTACCAACATAACGGCATAGGAATTTAAAGATAAAACGCACTATATCGAGATTGGATGTCAATGTTTTTTTTTTGTCTGTGGTTTTGATTTGCAAAATTAAAAATACAGCCTGGTGACAGACGGACAGACGGACAGACGGACAGACGGACAGACGGACAGACGGACAGACGGACAGACGGACGGACAGACAGCGAAGTCTCAGTAATAGGGTCCCGTTTTTACCTTTAGGTACGGAACCCTAAAAATAGAAGTTAGAATGAAAGTCTTCATCCATGTTTATCAATCATATATCAGGTTACGTTATACATGGATGAAGGTGGATGAAAGAGCTAATTACGATCGCCCTTTGACTTATGAAGATTTTAGTTCAAAACTATTTGACTCCTATCTTTATAACGCGATTACGCGACATTCTGATTAACACTTTTTTTTGTATTGTTATTTTTTCTTGTTAAAATATATTATGTTGGCCGTATTGTGCGACAAGAGATGGCAAAAAAATCGTAGTTGCTACGACTATGCCAACGCCCATACAAATTAATCTCCTTACATCGTATCGTTGAGCATAGTAGAGACATATTAAATGTAGAATACGGGCCCTGAGGAAAATAACAGAACTGTCTCAAAGTTACTGATAATAATAAATCTCCTACGGCTAACACTAATCATTTTATGTTGATATAAATAAACTAAAGAGCAAACGTTTGCAATTTTTTGTGTCCATTCCATATGAAGGGGAGTTACAAAATATTCTCCCAGTCATTCAAACTTACATTAATAAATGTGTTTTTATGCTCAATATATGGAGAGACCGAAAACGGTATTAGAATAACAAATAGACGTATTATGTAAAAATTGTAAGTAGCAAGGTAAGATTCGGTGTAATGGATGGATATAAAGAGATATTATTTTTAGGAGGTACTTAGTTGATCTTTCTCAATCGTCCATGAATAATGCATTGTTGTCATAGCAGTATGGATACCTATAGTTATAGGCTTTCAGTCAGATTGAAACATTTCGATTGTTATTACATATCATCTGCATTGGATGACGATTACGATGCTAAAACCGACTCTACCTCGTTTGTGTAAAGACTGTAATCGAATAAACCATTCTGATGAACGGTTATTATCCAACATGACAACTGAAATTTCTCTCGTTGCGGTAATCTATTACTATTTTAAATTTAATGCTAAAGGTGCCCTTTACAAGTAGGTATTATCGGTTATTTGCTTTATTAAGAGACCTCCAGAGTTTGTATTTTATCCAACCGATATTTTAATTTGGTTTCAGGTGAATATTATTTCGGAAAGTCATAAATATAGGTAATTACGTGTATATTATTGGTAATCCTGATAACACTGTTTAAATCACAATAATCCATATAATAGATCGAGATTGAAAGATTACATTTTGTATGGAAAATTTAACGTACCTACTTTTCAAGATTACATTAATTTTAAAAAGGATTCGGTGCAGATAGCGTATTTGCGTATTAAAATTAAACAACATTTATTTTAATATCATTGTAGTCAATCTTAAAGTTGATTTTTTACGTCTGTCAAAGATTGGCATTTTCCAACATTGAATTGACCATTATGCAATAAAAAAATGTATGGAGAATACAGTCTTCCACGTTTTTCACACGATATTAAGTCAATAAAGTTTAGATTTCAGTCCATATACTCTCATTTTGAGTGTATTGCTTGATAAATTGTAATGATCTGAAAATGAAATTTTGGACAATTCTAATACAGGGATAACCCCTCAGGTCTATGTACCTAGGTACTTAATCATAATTATCTTGGTAAATAATTATGTCGAATTAACAAAATAAACGGTTGCGCGGGACAAGCATTGCCATCCGAAAGCACTATTTATAATACTTAAATTTATAATTAATTAATTCTATGTACTATTTCGCTTTTAAATAGGTATATAGATAACATTAGGTGAGATACACCCTATACGAAAATAAGAAAAAAAACCTACTTCAGCATATAGGCCGGGGTATTTATCTTTGAGTAGGTACATACTTAATATAAATTCCAAAGGCCTGACTGATACACGGACATGGGTATATCAAACCAACCCACAGCTCTAAGACCACTCGCACTGGAGTCCTATTTTTTAATCGGTTGTCTACACGTCTTACGATTAAATAGCTCGACTGTTTTCCTTTCGACGTTACAAACGTTCTAATATAGAGTGCTTGCCAGATAAGTCTGCGCGTGGTCGAAATCGGAACGAATCGCTGCCGCCATAATATCTTTAAAATTAGTTACGTAATGTTAAGCAGTGGCGCCCTCAGTCGCACGTTAGACTTATCTCCAGTGGTTGAGACCACTCGTTAAAGTCGCATGCAGCCCAACGTCGAACGAAAGTCAGTAGATATTGGACAAGCGATCAGGGTTACTGGTCCTAGAAATATGTTTGGAAGGAGTGTTACCTTCTTCGTGAAGTCGGCAACGCAAGCCACGGGACACGGATATCTTAAAAAAGAAGCCACGATCAGAAGACCGACAAAAAGTAATTGATGTCTCTAAGCGATTTATACCATTTAATGCTTATTCAGAAAACCAATACAAAACATAAAAACACTTTATTCTTGAGTAAAAGGAAATAGATCTATTGGACCGATAGCTACAGGAAATTAGGAGCTTGTATCATTGGGTAGAGAACCCATAAAATTGTTCCAATTGGTTGATTCTGAAACATGATTGTTTTCTTTGAAATCGAATGGAAAATAACTTCAAATAATCTATTTCGCTGTCGTATTAAAGAACATTAAAATAAAGTTAAAACTTAAC
Source organism: Idaea biselata (assembly GCA_958496205.1). Classification (NCBI taxonomy): domain Eukaryota; kingdom Metazoa; phylum Arthropoda; class Insecta; order Lepidoptera; family Geometridae; genus Idaea; species Idaea biselata. Next base: position 6,983,166 of record OY292397.1, read on the forward strand.
AAAATCCAGCAAAGTCTACTTCTGAGGAAGAGGTCTCAAAAGAACTCGAAACGTAGGACATTGATAAAATACTAAGGTCGACTTGGATAACCTAAATATGTTTAAGCCCTTAAGAGGACAGTCTACCTACTTTTTTTCCATCCAAACGAAGTCGACTGTTTCCTCCTTGGATAAAGACGTTAGAGCAAATATGTTTATGCCATAAAACCTATATCTGCCATGACCAAGCTCCTACCTTTTGTTTTTTTTTTCATTATCTAATTAGAATAGAAATAAAATTCGGAAAAATTAGAAAATGATAAAAATCAAAACGTAGGGTCATGGTCATCGTGTATATAGGACTTATGGCATAATCATATTTATTCTAATATCTTTATCCAGGAAGGAAACAGTCGACTACGTATTTAAAGTTTGTATGGAGAAAAGAGTAGGTAGACTGTCCCCTTAAACGTGATTAAGATGTGACAAAATATCAAAAACTATCAAAGTGTGACAACAAAATAGCAATCTTCTACATGGAAACAGAGTCCAATGTTCGATTTTCCGTAAATTATTTTTAAATTGATCTAGCAGTATGACCTATATTTTTAAATATTCTCATGCACTCCGTCCTTAATATAATAAAACCAACGCGATTAAAACCGAAAAAATGAGATTTATTTAAGCGTAGGTAATTGTAAAAAAACTGAAATTTACGGAACATAAAGTTAACTCGAATGTCTACTATTATAGCTCATTGTTCTTAGCTTTCGAAATCCTTATACGATAGGTTTCTAAGTTATGCTATTCCTTCGACTAAACCAATACTAAGAAACCCAGATATTAAAACAACATTTGTCTCAGTATCTAGCATATCTAATGTCAAACCAAGTTCAGGGTTCATTTCTAAAAAAAATACATTTGATACCTAGATAGAATACTTACTTGTCTAAAGTCAAGATTTTTGTGTGAGCCCCCGCAGACTTCAGACTTATTATCGGTCGATAGTTTAACATGTGTGAATGTAATATACAATACAACAAACGTATAAGATAAACCCACCAAACTTCCCTGTCGGACGCTATCAATGATGTAATGTCCGTAATTTTCGTTCCAGTTCGGCATATGATTTCATATGCCGAACTGGCCAATATAGAGGAACTTATTTAACATATTGTTGACCTCCACCACCTGTACACTAAACCTATATTATGAATAAATGATTGAATTGAATTGAGTTTCATACATGTTCGTTCATATAGATTTAGAAGTCCTATTAAACTATCGACCGATAAAAAGTCTATATACCTATTAGTCTGCGGGGGCACTGAGTGTAAACCTGATTTAAAATCAGGTTACAGAACTCTTAAAATTTGGTATATTTATTTTATCTACTGGAAGCCTTCCTTAAATAGTTAAACCACACGATAAGTCTTGGTTGAAGCTTAGATTTCGTTTTCTCATAAAGGGGCCTAAGTAGCTAAAAGAGGCTTCTGCAAATATTAAAGGCTGTTGAAGTTTAGATGACTATAGTATTAAAGTATTATACTCCTTCTTACATCCTCTTTGTTCTACGTATGAGAGATTTTCCTTTGAATTGAAGTGTCGAGAGTCTCACAACAGTTTCTATATGAAACATGTTAGAGACATTTGATACTTTATGCTTTATCTAGGATTGAAGGAGTTGAGGTACATTTGCAATTCAATGCTGTATTCCGCCTTCAAGATCTGCCTGTATGAATATCGTTGCATTAGAACCGTGTGATGCATGACTTATGTGTAGCTATGTAACTTATATTATTGCCTAATATTAGTAATCTCGCGAAGGTAGCTTTGATTAATTACACTCAGTTGCAGGAAAGTCCATTAAATAATGATGAAGGCAATAATATTTTAATGATCTGATTTTCTAGAAGTACACTCTAGTTTTAAAGTTCTCGTTTTAAAGGAAAAATACTTCTGCGAACACACAACGCAAGATCGACGGAGAGCGGGATTTGAACCAATAACCCATATTTACTCAGTCCGGGAGCACTGACTTAAACAATTAGTCTACCTGCGTCAGTGACTCTGATCAGATTTTCTATTGAAAAAGCAGTTATTATAATTTTGATGCCGTCATTATTGTCTAATGGACTTTCGTGCATCTGAGTGTTAGAGACATACGTTGCAAACAGATTGCGCCTGACGAACTTCTAATAGACTTACCCCCTTACTTATAAACGATGACGAAGTTTATGTAACGTTGTCTTTGTCTGTTAATTTTGAATCTTCATATCACAGTGAAGGACAAACGTTACATAAAGTTAGTCATCGTTTATAAGTAAGGGACTAACATTCCAAATAGAGAATAAAACAGGTGTATTAAAATGTAGTCTGCAAAAAGTTTTTACCCACTTCTTTGGCAAACTACTCGACCGATTTTCAATAATCTATTTCTGCAAGAATACTAATATATGAATGAAACCGTGGACTACAACTAGTATGTATGGAAATACCAATGTCTGTGTGATAAAGAATTTCCTGAGATAGAGTTCTCATTATTACATTTGGTTGCTGTAGCAACCCGAATATTAGTTTCCTGTAGATAATAATGGCTAATTGAAATCTATTTTTGTTTGTTTGACTAAATTATTGAGTTATCGGGTACTTTTTAGTATATGTACGGTTTATTTATAAATTTAGGTAAGCACCTACCTGTTATAGCTCGTTTACACAATGCGAGTACTCTTACGAGTCAGCTTGTCGAAACATAACGTACCTACGCTACGACTCGTATGTGCGAGTGCTACGTAGATATTGTGTATTCACTAAGGCGAGCCGAGCTACTAGCATACGAGTAAGTGTCTACTGGCTAGGCAGCAGCTCGCATGCTAGCTCGCACTGTGTAAACGAACTATTAAATAGTTCTAAAACTATCTATAAAACAAAAAAAAACTAAATAAAGCAATACATAATGAACTACATAAGCCCCAGTGATTCTGATATTCAATTAAGTCGGCGGCTGTCATTTATGAATGGAAAAATCTGCCAATTAGTTTTGGGAAAGATATAATAGAAAAAATAAATTATCTGACGGACGTGAAATAAAATGGAGATAAATATACCTATACAAGCAGCGCCCCATGATTTCACCCGCGTATTTAGCGTTACCGCGGGAATATCAAGTTAAAAATTAGCTTATGTATAATTGTTGATATCGGAGCTTCATTGCAATCGGTTCAGCAGTTTTTCCGTAAAAGAGCAAGAAATAGACACTCACACAAACTTTTATCTTTATAATATTAGTAGGGTTGTGAATTATGTTTGTGAATTATTTAACAGCATTTGCTGTTTGAAGGTAGTCAAGTTACCTAAAATAATATTTCTTTCATTGATGTTTTTATAAAATTGAAGTGGAATTTCTATATAAAATATTAACACAATTAATGTTTTTTTAACATTACATTAAGGTTATTTGCTTTGAGCTTAATGTGCATTTTGATGATAAGATCGCAGGATGTTCTTTCTGTCTAAGTTTTACACAACGATGAACATGTGTTTTACGAGTAAAGTTAAATGCGCATTCTAAACTAAAATCTCATAATAAAACGCATGATTATTTAGACTTAGATAACGCTATTGTAATTAACTCAAAAGAAAAACTTAAGCTTCGACATTGAAACAAAAAAGTATAATAAATTGCTAACCTAAGTAATAATTATACGACGGAGCCATAAGCATCTACCATGCTACGATCAAAAATGTTTAGTGACAAGAAAATTACATAGGCAGGCATGTACTACGAAACTTGGGACACGTAAATAAAGTACAATAAAGTAGATAAAGGTAACAACATTTAAATGATACCAACTGGAGAATAGTATTAGGAATACGAAGTTTGTTGAATAATCCATAGTTTCTACTTCATATCAAGTTGTCTTTACACCGTGCCCGGCCGAGTGAGTTTGTAACAATGTTCCTCGATTGAGAACACCTACGCGTTTCAGAACAACCGGTCCGACTGAAAACTTAGTTGGCGAGTAATTTCAGGCAAGTAAACGCATGCGCTTCGCCGTTGCCTGTTGAGTTAACTTTTGATAACCTTTTTAACTGCTTACCCAGAACTCTTAACCGTTTTTGTTTTATTTATTATGTACCTTACCTCTCCTTTTTTACTTAAATAAAATATTATATTTACGACGTTGTTAACCTACAGTGGACATATTAAACAAATCGGTTTATTAAATGTACGTGTTTTCGTCATAGTATAGTGCTCTGCAGTTTTAACAATAACCCATACCTATAATAGACACTAGGCTAGTTGTTATTTTAAGTACATACCTATTACTAGGCATGCCTTTTAAGTTCTGTCGTTTGTATATTTGCCGCCAATTTTAAAATTAGAACTTTTCAAAATTCAAATTTGTTAGAATTTCGAATATCAAAACAATTGAAAGCATTAGGATTAATGCAATTGTTTAGTCACAGCGTTGGTTTGAATCTGTCAGGTCACGTACGAAAATGAATCTTATTAAGGAAAATGTTCGTGCAATAATTTTCTATAACTTTCGAAGAGGCCTCACGCGACTTCAGTGTTTCGAAGAGTTAACATCTGTATTCCATGATGAAGTCCCATGTCTGCGGATCATCGAACGCTGGTATTTGGAATTTGAGCGTGGACATACCACACTTAGTGACAAATCTCGTGAAGGACGTCCAAAATCCGCCTTCACTGAAGATAACATCGTTGCTGTGAGACAACTAATCGTCGAAGATCGTCATGTGACATATCGAGAGATAGAGGCGTAATAACGCCTCTCTCTCTCTCTCGCCTCTGGTTGTCCCTGAGATGCCTAATAAGGCATCTCAGGGACAATCATTCAAAAGATATTGCATGAGGCGCTTGGTGTGAGAAAACTAGTTTGCCGTTGGATCCCGCATTTGCTTTCCGACGATCATAAGGCGGCCCGCGTCAGATGGTGTAAGAAAACTCTTCAGAGGTTCAACCGAGGAGAGTCAAATCACGTCTACGACATCATCAGTGGTGACGAATCTTGGATCTATGCCTACGATCCTGATTCCAAACAACAATCTACAGTCTGGGTTTTCCAAAACGAGCCAAAGCCGACTAAAGTTGTTCGCTCTCGAAGCACTTCAAAGAAGATGGTGGCTACGTTCGTGGCGAAAACCGGTCATGTTGCGACGATTGCACTTGAAGATCGTAGAACGGGTAATGCGGAGTGGTATACCACAGTTTGTTTACCACAAGTCATCGCCGAACTTCGGAAATCTAGCCCAAAGCGACGCATCATCCTGCACCATGACAACGCAAGCTCACACACCGCTCGTCAAACGATTGAGTATTTGAAGCAGGAAAACGTAGAAATTCTTGACCATCCTCCATACAGTCCTGACCTAAGCCCTAACGATTTCTTTACATTTCCTAAAATTAAGAAAACTCTTCGTGGTCAAAGGTTCCAGTGCAGTGAAGAAGCGGTCGACGCTTTGAAGTCAGCCATTTTGAACACCCCCACTTTGGAGTGGAATAAATGTTATAATAACTGGTTCGAGCGAATGGAAAAGTGTATTAAACTTCGTGGTGAATACTTTGAAAAACAATAAAAGGGACTATAAGGTTATATAGTTTTTTTTTCTTCAAACGACAGAACTTAAAAGGCATGCCTCGTATGTTTATTTTTATCGTTATTGTGGGGAACTCAATAAATCAATTATTTATCATAGGTTAGTAACAGGTAAAGTTACATCTTGATTTTTTTACAAAGAACTTGATGTTTATCATTTGTGCTCAATCTTTCGAAGAGTTATGATAAAACTCATAGGTACATTTCTGAGAATCCGAAGAATTGACAGATTAATTTTCCGATATTTCCATATAATTCTATAAAACAACATTTTATCACGAAACATAGTAAACAAAATTTTGAATCGAAAAATAATATCTCCGCAAAATCAAAAGAACGGACAAAGTAAACGGACCAAAACTAAATCTAAAAAGGCTCGGTATTAAAATAATTCTCTGTAACAATATGCTTACTATTTCAAATCTCGTGATACGTACAAAAGCTAAATGGATCTGCTGGATGAACCCAGCATTTTTTCTTGGCAGTATAATTGTGTACTCCATTCGTTGGTACTAAGCCAATGCTAATAAACTCTTTGCATGCAGAAAACAAATTGCTCAAGTTATTAACAGAGCCGGCGATAGTGGCTGCAGTTATTAATAAAATTATACTTACGGACACGTCTCAACCTAGTACAAAGGTTCTTTACATAAGTAATGTAGGTTCTGTAAAATATTTACAAGGAAAACTGTAAAGAACGTAACATCTCTTTGTATATTTACATTGCTTTTGTACGCACTTTTGACGTACCTAATTTATGAAATCAAAGCTTGCTTTTGCTTATAAAATTCAACAGCTGGATATAGGCTTCATTATGGCGCTAGAGGAAAATATTCCAAACCTCCGAAAGCTGGTGACAACCTACAAATTTTGATCGTTACAATAAAAAGAGACGCCAATCTTTCATCGGCAGTAACAGCAGATGCAGCAGATATTTGTCTAATAATACGCAGTGATTACGTCACTATTATGTGAACAGTGATTTGACAGTCTTCTTCTTTCTGTCCTTAACCCAAATTATTTAGGTTTCGGTTGCTAAGTTTCCATTGACTATACTTGAAATAGATTTGGCAGTTTTTTTACGGCTGGCTGCCTGTTTGACACCAACTCTCCTTGAGACAAAGAAGTTTACCCGCCACCACATGGGAGGACTTCAGTTTCGCTAGTCTCCTCCAGATTCCTTAGTTGCCATTTACGACACCCACGTTATGAGAAGGGGTAAACTCGACAGAAAGTACCACCCACCCTCGCCGGGGCAGCACGGCTTAGAAACATCAATTTAATTAATTTAACCACCAATTGACAGTGACCTTATTATTTTGAAATCAAATACAAAGTACCTCCACAAAGCCATTAATCTTTTTAGACCGTCTAAATAGGTCTTATAATCTAGATACATAAAAGTACGTGAAAGTTGAATTTCTATTCATTTCTCTTTTTAATATTTGAAGAGGTTCGATGGGCGGCACGGTGGCTGACCCCTGACCGACCCGGCTAGGGTTGAAATATTATGCCCGACCGTACTTCTGCGATTACATACCTACCTTTACCTACGTACTTAGGTACATAATAATTTAAAGATCGTTGAAACAAAAAGCCTCTGTAATAAATAATGTACACTTTTAACGATAGATATCGAAGAAGAAGACACCGAGGTAGGTAAGTTAAATACCCTTTTTGCCTATTAAGCTCGGGTTGTTTTCCTAAGCCCTATATCTATTTACATATTTAAATGTAAATAAAGGACCCTTGTTATTCTTTCCTCTATGTCAAAAAAACGAATCACGTTCATTTGGTTTAGTTAGATTAGAAAATAAATTCGGAAATAGACATGTAAAGGTTTATCTTTGTATATTTATTGATGCTAGCTATTTATAAACCTTTTAGGCGTCTACGATTGATATGCATATAACAAAAATAAATCGTATTTTTGTGTAATGGATATTAGGTACCTATACCTTTTTAATGCTAAATCTGTTTCAAACGCCGACCATCCACTGACAACTAAACTAAGTTGTTTAGCTTCGCTCGCCAATTTTTATAGGTAAGTGTAAGTGAGCATAACTGGCATAGTTTTGTGGGAAAAACTGGCTCGACTTTGCGGAGCTAAGTCGGCGGTGGATAGAAAAGTATTTTGAGTAGGTATATCTGCCTAGTAGATACTAATTTCAATTCATGGTATGTTTTGTTTAAATTCAAAAGTGACTCTGTCTGATGATCAGTCTTGTGTTAAGAGGATAGTCTCCATTCTCTTTCTTCATACAAACGTAGTTTACATTTTCCTCCCTGCGGATAAAGACATTAGAGCAAATATGTTTATGCCATAAAACCTATCTCTGTCATGACAATGCATTTACCTTTTTATTTATTTTTTTATTTTCTAATTAAAATAATAAAATGAAAAAAATAAAAAGGTAGATGCATAGTCATGACAGATATAAGTTTTATGGCAAAAACATATTTGCTCTAATGTCTTTATCCAGGGAGGAAAATGTAAACTACGTTTGTATGAAAAAAGAGAATGGAGACTGTCCTCTTAAGTTTTAGGTGTTACTAACCTTACTGGTGCTAATCAAGCTTATTTCAATTTTTTTTTTCAATTTTATTGTAATCCAAATATAATATGCTTCTTATATCGGACTTACTTAGGTGAAACTGCGGGGCGCAGGTAATATTTAATATTTTTCCAACCCTGCAACACGGTGTCTAGGTACTCACTTCTAGAAGTTTACTTTTTAATAATGAAATGCAATACGAGTGGAAGTTCAATAAAACGCTGCCCACAATTTATGTCGGCATTAGAATGAGTAACGATGGTCAATAACTTGGTAGACATCAGGATAGGTACCCACTTCTAGTGGAAGTTCGACGCCCGGACCCTTGCATACATGAAGTTACATCAGTGTTCATGAAACTTATCTTAAGACGAAAGATTGTCTGTAAAAAACGTAAGACTGTTTATAATATGTTCCAAGGTTTGACGGCCTCTGTAGCGAATAACTGGATGCTACGAATAAGGTTGCAGACTCGATTCCCGTCTAGGCCATGTATTTATACTGACCATAAATATTTAATCCTGAATCTGAGTGTTTATATTTGGACCTATCATAAATTGAAAATGTATGTTACCTATATTTACAAAAAAAAGTATTGTATTTGGTATATCTATAATCCATATGTCTAGTAACAATATCACAAGCCTTAGTTGGTTAGTTTGGGCATTGTGCAGTGTCCTTAAATATTTAATTATCGATTTAAGAAGTAGGTATTGTTCTTTCTCCTGCAATAGAATATTTTATTTAGAATAGATGGCTAACTATCTGAAAGCTTTTCTCTATTAGATTTTACAAGCGAAAACCTGGCTTCTCTCTGCCGTTTTACTTCCAGTTTATGTTGTGTTTGAAGTTATATTCTTTATTTATGACTGTTCTACTCTTCAATTAAGCGAAGTTTACTATTTCCATTGATTCTGAACGAGTTTTCCTCGTATCTTTAACAAGGTTGTATTACCATATTACCTTTGAGTCGAAGCTTAGTCCGTTCGCAATCTTTTCATCCTAAAGTACGTTAAACCGTAATCTGGATAAAAGTATCGCTTGTGAATTCCAATCATGAACAACATCTTAAATAAAAGCCCTATTGAAACCCTTTGGGAGTGATTTAGTAACAGACGTTCCAAGTCCTAACTACCTCAAGTAATATCGAACATATTTTTTGTTTCTCCGGATATTTTGTTTGGTTTCGGTCTTTGCCTTAGGTTATTACGATTGTAGCCAGAATGAACTCTGCCTCTAGCTACTAATCTGTTGTAGGTAGAGCCGAACGAATGTCTCCAATTGTTCTGGTACGATTGATTAATTACTAACTGCCTTTCAGCATTTTTCTGCCGATAAGACTGCTTTGTGGATGTATAATACTTAGAAACAGTTATTAATGGTATAATAATGTTTGATTTTAAGGCTTAATTTAGTTCCTATTATAATGTGCGCATATTAGGTAGCTAGGTGTACCTAAAACTTCGTGCGGCACGCAGCTTGCTTGCCACGAAACTTTAATTCGTGTTGCTGTTTACATAAAATATCAACGTGGCCATAAATGTAATGCCTGTTAGTATAGTTATTAAAACGATTACAGAAGAGAGCGGTCCGAGTTATCATAGGGTTGAGTCCTAGAGTATCACTTAAAAAAAATATTATCTAACAATATAACTCACAATATATTTACGAAAATCTTTTAGGTAGGTAAGTACCTAAAAGATTTTCGAAAAAAAGATAAAAGACAAATTCGTAAAAATCAGGACCTACATGTTTTAACCTGAGAAATAAAGATGATTATGTAACTGTGCCCTGGAGCGTAACCCTTTGATGTAAGTTATATTTCTACTTATGTATGCGCTACTATTATAAAAAAGTTACCCAAGGATGTGAGTGACAATCAAGTGCCATGCGTGCATACTACTAGTATAATACGTCGATACCAATCTAGTAGTCCATGGAAAATATTTCATTCCTTTTTTTTCAATTTGTGTAGTCACCTATTTACAATTATTGCTCCTTTTCCACTATAATAGTTGTTTGTTGGTGCGACAATGTGAATCCCATGATCTTGAATAATATTTATCTAAACTTACCTACCTACCTTTAAAGTAGTTTTGATAATTTTCAAAACTACCTAAGTTAACTACGAAGTTAGAGAATTTGCCTATTTCATTTAAGTAAGTTTTACCAACAATCTAGGCACCGATTAAGTTTTTTCCTGTACCTATCAACTAGACTGATCGGTATGTCCAAGGCTTAATAACAGTTACAGTACCGTTTATAGACGTCCTAAATGTTTCAGGAACTCGACTGCTACACAGAAAGCTAACTTAGACTTGTAACGGCTGCCGTTTGATTTAACCCTGCACTTTCGTCTGCATAAATTACAGTAATGATAGTCCTAGGGGTTAATTTCGTATGTTCTAGTCTATAATTACTAGCAGTATAGACGTCCGAGACACACTGCTGAAAAGTTTGTTACCTAGCTTAGCTTGGATGGAGTAGAAAATAACATTATGCGAGTTTTTTAAAACCTTTAATGGATTCTGGCGTGGAATTCTAAAAGAGACGGTTGTTTCGAGTTCGTAAAGTATCTGTTTAGCCTTATCTATTGGCACGTAGGTACTTTGGTATTTAATCCATGCCACAAGCTAAAGATATTAAAAAAAACGAATTTAATGAATGAATTATCTATCACGTATTGCCAAGAAAATAATATCAAAATGAGCTCTTTCTACGACAATTAATAAAAAGACGATAACACGTAGGTAATTTTCCATGATTCCATTTCTAAGAATATTTGAATAACACACAAACCTCACAAATATACTGAGTCGTTTCTACGAGCCTCAATATATTATGCCCTTAGGCTATATGTTATTTATACATAATTAAATATGTGTATAGGTAAATGTGATACACATCTTGGTATCTAATTGATGGTGAATCAAATGTAATAACTCATATCTACGTTACGTTATTTCGTTACGTTATTGGACTTTCCGAATTTAGGGACAGTTTTTGTGGTTTTGATATTACCTACAGTTTTTATATTCATGTGAAATGTAGATAGGTATACCTACATAGTATGCCCCACGGAGCAGATACAGAGGCATGCCTCTCTTAACTTTGTTCGGTATGAATTTCACAGGGTATTTGCCGAACCAAGCTCGAGAAACTTAATACAAATCTAATAAATTTTAATTGAAACATTTTTATATTGTGTAATATTATGTTGGCGACTCCAATTACTGTTCTAAGAATGTCCCCAAAATAGCTATTGTTTTTTTGAATGTAGCCAACCATACCTAAGTACGTAAATAATTTGTAAATAAAACTACACGTCTAACTAAACTAAATTAGTTTAGCGGCGATAGACGTTCGGTTTAAGAATGAATCATAGTTCACTGAATTAAATTTAATTCAGGGAACTACTACTGCAATGCAACCGTGTGCCTTTGAGGTTTAATTGTTCATCCCATTCCCAGCCACCGAGGTGTCGATAATGCATGGGTGAACTAAGCTGTTTGAAATTAGGAACTCTCAAAAACATAGAGCTCGTATCACTGCGAATAGAATTTGATACGAATCCTAATTTTGCGACCAAACTCCCGGTGGCTACATAAGGATAAAACGAAAAGCGGTCGGACGGTTTGGCCCGTAAAAAGTTTGAAGGCTTTAATTTAGCCAGTTGTTAATTCGTGCGCGACCGATTCAAAGCCAGTGTCGACTATTATTAAAAGCGTAAATTGTCAAACAGATGTACAGAACGGCCTTCGTGCTAGCGGGCAGCGTTAAAACGCAATGAAAATTACGGTGCCCGGCTTAGCCCTTTCAGCGTTTTGTATCCTCGTCCATGATTGACGATAAAATACAAATTAAACTCGTTCTTCAATACCTACTTTGGTTCTAATGTATGTACTTACGCATAACTTTGAAAGCGCCAACTGGGGAATTACAAATTACGAAGCGGTTTCAGATAGGTTTACTTACATAAATATGAGAACGTATTAGGTACGTATACATACATACGTAGGTACTCGTACGTAGATGAACGTCGCTCTAAGTAGATTCCTGTTAGATATACGGGATTTTGCGAGTTCACTATGTTCGCTTTCGTGGGATTTAGTCTTAATTGTCGCACATGTCTTGGTCTCTAGATGGTGCTGAAGGAGCAACCACTTGGTAGAAGTTTTCGGTAACAGTATCAACAACTACAGTCATAAACCGTGTTCTGATAACTACCTTCTATAAAATGGAACAAGAAGAGAACATATAAGTTCACACGCCGCTGCTCTGCTACTCTACATAAAATGTAGGTACTACTTCTATACTAATATATTATTTACTAACACTATATACCTAAGCGAAGTTAATAAAAGTCTGTGTAACAAACAAGAACAGTATTTTTCATAAACCAGGATAGAGTTCAGAAATCCTTTGTTACATTTCAAAACATAAAAGCGAATGAAATCGTGAAACAAAACTGAATTAATGAAGAGACTACCCACGGAAAGCTTATTCAAATTAGGCCAATTAGTCAACCAGGGCAGAGCTTACAGGTGTCTATTTAAATACGGCCTTTTAACACATCTACCTATGTAATCTGTATTAATATTAATGGAAGTTAAAATATTTTTACCTGTACCTAGACGAAACAAGTTTCAAGACCACTTTTATACCCTCGGTTTATTTAAACTTAAACTAGATAAAATGCATTATTTATTTTATTATAGACATACGTAATGAAATACGAGATTTTTTCACGCTTTAAAAATCTATTGAAATCCCTTGCGCCATCTATCAAAAAGCCCTAAAAATATATTAATAAGAAACTGTCAAACGAGCGGGAAAAAACCTTACAAAATTACTAACAATTGCTGAACCGTTTTCGAGAAATATGCTGAGTCATTGTTGAGGCGTTTTGGTTAATAGAATACGTGCCCAGTTTTCTCCCACGTGATATGAAGGCAACACGAAGAGACGCATATCTACGTAAGTACCTAAACGACATACAGCCTAAGGAGTTTTTTTCATAAAAAACTGTTTTGATGGTTGTATTTGAGCGGGGGTTAAAGCCAGGGCAGCCCTGGGGACTGTTTTCAACTTTTCTTACGTCTACGCGTCTTGCTGATGGACAGTCCGCTTTTGAAACACCAGTATACTTAAGCATACATGGGTTTTCCATTCACTCTTTGACGCTTTGGTTAAACTTTTGGTTTTATAATGGGATCTGGGGCTCGAAGCACATTTAGATACCTATAGAGACGTCAAACACAATTTAGGTAAAAGATAATTAACAGCTTATAGGTAATTCATTTCAAAAACAATTTAATAGTCGTTGAGAAGCTCATTGACCTAGATGCGCCCGCCCTACTTGCATAGTCGTGCGGGTAAAGCAACGCCTGGCGCTGTCATTTCTTGGATAGTGACTGATAACCTGTGTGGCATTGGTGGCAATACAATCATTTTTTCAAACTCCTTCGTACTTCGAAAGACACGTCCCGGTTGTCATCTCTGATAGCAGTGGTTAGAAACTTGAGTTTTAGGCCTTAGAGCGACCTGACAACTCTAACACTAGATGATCCACACCACTAAATGAAAAGAAGAAGAAGATATTCATAAAGTACCAACTCATTAGTAAGCTTTATTCTGTTAAGTATGAAGAATTAACCGAATAAAGCCAACAATTACGAGTCAGAATTTTAAATTTTGTAGCTAAAAATCACTATCAATAGAAATCTGTTACGCATCATCTGCCTACGCATTACAATTCAAAGGAATTTCTTTTTTGGCAACCATATCGAAAAATCCATTTGCCTTTAAGTGCTTTAATGATTTGTCGGAAAACTTCAAATTAGAGATCATTAATTCGCTCGATATTTGATGAATCATTATATATTCCGATTTCGATTCAAATTCTCGAATTCACTGAGATCTCAGACCTTTCCCTTAACCAAGATGAAACAATGGTTTCAAGTTATTATTAAAAACTTACCCAATACCTACCTACTGATCTTCTATTCCTAATCGAAGCAAAACAAGAGCCATTAGCTGATTTATATTTTAGTGCACCTTAATAAATACCTATATATTTTTTAAATTTTACTTGCACAGTATTTTTGATAAGATTGTAATCTTTTTGTAGGTACCTACCTAAAAGAATTTATATTTGTGTCGCATTAGATGAAAAAAGTAATGTAGTGTTGATGTACACATCTTCCAAATATATGCAGTAGGTTAAGTATTGTTAATCATGCAGTGCATTTGTATTGGAATAATTAATCTGATGTTCAATCTTCTACTTAAAAATAAGTCGGGTTTTCCTTCCTGACGCTATAACTCCAGAACGCACGAACCGATTTCCACGGTTTTGCATTCGTTTGAAAGGTCTCGGGCTCCGTGAGGTTCATAGCAAAGAAAGTTCAGGAAAAATTTAATTATCTATAATTTATAAGGCAAAGCAACGTCTGCCGGGTCAGCTAGTTATTTATAAAATATGCTCTTTGGTGTGTCTTTACTTAAAGATATTCTTCTCAAGACCCTTTCACAATTTCGTAAATGAGAGGTACCTATCCCGTGACGCAAAACAGATATTTTCACTAAAGTAAGTTTAATAAAAGCTGTTATGAATAAACTCCGTAACATTTACCTAGGGGTTGGTAATTGTGTCTACGTCTGTAAATATTAACATTTGTGTATAAATTAAAAACAAATATTGTTTGTACTGAATGTTTATTTAGACTCTACAAATATAAATCTACCTACATATCAATTTTGATATAAATATCACAGCCAAGTTGCCTTTGAAGACGTATTTCACTCATAAACCTTTTTCACTTAGTCCGTACGGAGATTCTGATCCTGTTGTGAGATAATAGTTGCCGGGAGTCCTGGAAAATAAATAATACATATTTATGTAGGTACTTAAATTACAATAATGCCAAATTACAATATCCTTACTATGCTCAAGATCGATTAGTTGCACAATTTATCCCTAAACTAAGCACTAGCCTTGTACTATGGGTACTAGACAACGGATATACCTAGGTACTACATTTTATACTCTTTTTTTGTAAATAAATACATCGAAAATACCCAGACCAGAAACAAATAATTATTTTCAAGCATAAATATTTGCACCCAGCGGTAATCGAACCCGCAATCTTCAACACTGCAGTCAGCCCCTCCCCCGACGCGCCACAGAGGTCGTCGAAATAGTCGCAAATATATCTACGATACTTATACTCGTATATTGAATAAATGTAACTAAGTATATACCTAATGATGAAGATAAGTAGGTAGGTACTTACGCATTTTCATCTTTGACTCCCATATCCAAACTTTTAGCTGATCGTTTGTCAGATTCACTGTATCTTTTCCAGATCCGAAAGTTTCTCGCGTGACACCCAAGTAGCGTCCCCGGATATTTCATCGCGTCAGCCAAGAACTGCCACGCTTTGTTGTGGCTGCAAAAATCTAAAAAAAGAAACTTGATTTTAGGCGAATGTTATCTTAAATATGTTTAGGGCTGTTTTCACAGGTTATATATTCATAAATATGATCGTATAGGTATGTGGGTTCAACATGTCTACTAACGCAGCGTACTACGTGGGCGATCGGATGAGAACGCGATGCGAACGCGAAGCGGCGCGGTGCGGCGCGGAAACAAGGAACAGTCGATAGCTATTGAAGTGTCCTACGTGACCAAATGCACGTAAAGTGCGATGCGGCGCGACTCTCGACTGTTCCTTGTTTCCGCGCCGCACCGCGCCGCTTCGCGTTCGCATCTGATCGCCCACGTAGGATGCTGCGTGATAGGTGCCTAGTTATTAATTATCTACTGTCAGATCGATTTACAATTATTATTCATATCACAAATAGGTAGGCACCTACATATCTTGGGATTAGGTAGGTATATTTGTGATTGTTTGTTTTACGTACGAATAACAACAACATGTCGCTCGAATCTGTAATATAATCTCTATAGAATACTAAGGTACCTACTAGAGTATTGAATAAGTTTTAGCTCTAAAGAGAGTAGTCTCTTAAACTAAGCCTTACCTTCGTCTGAAAATCTCTGAGGGTTAGTCGGACAGCCAGGCTGTACGACGGATCCGACTGCTCTGAAGTTGGGCCAGAAGTCAACGAAGCCAATTTCCTTTTTCGTTCCGAACTTATTAGGATCTGAATGTATTACAGAGACAAAACGGGCGGAAGTAGGTCTCAGCCTCAAAAATGCAGGTTTCATGTCAAACCCGATAGCCGGGTCTAAGCCTGTTATCCTAAAATAATAAAAAGCGAATTCAACAAGCGAAGAGAATCTAAGTTAAGCCGTTATGGGTGAACTAGTTTGGAGCAACAATAGCCTGAAGTTTTGTTTATGGAAATTTGGGGAACAATAAATATAGTGGCCACTGTGTGCTATCCCAGAACCTTTATATTTATTTACGGCGCGGTGCATCTGTTCGTGATTTATTAAAACATAATAAATTATTTTATAAAATTTATTATCTTATGCACTGCGTTGCACAGCAGCATTTTGCGGTCTCAGTAGGTGCCTGCTTACTTGATACATATGTATCAACATAGCTACTTCCAATAAATCTTCAAACGCAATTGTTAACAATATACAAACTCAAAATCTTCTTGACACATTACCTACTTAGTCATATTGTTCCGGATGATTCCCATTTTTCAGATTCGTAGTAGTAAGATTAATTTAACTACTGGCACAGAATACACAATGAGTACTAACAGTAACGCCAGGTAGGACCCATTAGGTGTTTCAGGTGTTTAAATTTTGACTAATTTAAGGGATTCGTAGTCAATATAGTAGTACTAGTAGTGGTATTAGTAGATATTAGGTATACTCTTGTGGTTTTTTTTGGGAACTTGATCTCCTAAGTTCCTAAACTTTTCTAAACGTTTATAGAAATAGTAGAGTAATTCAAAAATTTCATTTTGTTGTTATATATTGTGACAATACACATAAGAAACTAAATGTTTGTGGGTAGACAGGTACCTAATTTCAATAGAACACATTAATAGGTACGTTACGTACGTACTTTACGTAGTTTTAACCTATACTACATTTCACTCATTTTTAGAATACCGAGTTAACTTCACAGGTTTCAACGTAGTTTTAGAAAAGTTGACTGGTGTCTACATCGGATAATCTATGTAGTTTTTTCTTACCGAATAAGGCCGCTGGTTTGGTACCTACATCTATGTACCTACTCACCAAGGCAGCTGCATTCCTTTCTCCGACATTTTGTTGCCAGCAATCCCGAATATATGCGCTCCAAGAGAGTGACCGATGAAGTGTGTATTGTTAAGATCTAATCCAGCTTCCGAAAGCTTGAAGAGCGATTCCGAAATATCCGCTCCGAGCTGAAGGAATAAATATATCTTTTACATATAATTCTAGGAAAAATCTGTAAGTTTGGTATTCTGTAAGCACTAATTCAGGCTTAGTTGTGCCTAAGCCTGAATTAGTGGAAATTCCGATGAAAGATTTAGATGTATCTATCTTATCACCAAAACTAATATCCATTCTCCCATACGCAGGTGAAACCTCACGGCGAAGCTATATATAGTTTCTTTGTACAGTGTAGGTAGGAAACATGAGAACTTTCAATTTAAATCTAATACCTTCGGCCAAGTTTCCGTAAACTTGCAAATTGATATGTTATGTATGTATAACTACAGTGTTCAAATATTGGATTTACGCCACGTTAGAGATATTTAGGTGAGTAGGGAACCTACACTTACCTACACTGCATAGGTAGCTGGCTGACAAGCTTTATTTTATCCTCCAGTCGAAATTACCAAAGGACTTACCTACTGCATTGTTTTACTCAAAGAGTATTTTTTAAATGTGTAATTTTAGTGGTAATCGAAGTGGCTATGGGACAGACATAAAAAAACTAAATAAATATGAGAAACAGGGTCTGAGTTCGGCGAAAGAGTCGTAGCTAGGAACTATGACTAAGAAATCGAACGTTGCATGTAGTTTCGAATGTCTGAAATTTTAATTTCGAACAAAGCTAGTAAGGGATGATTCTCATTAGACAGGGCCGTGTCAGGGCGGGGCGGGGTCGGGCTACTTTTGTATGAAGTTAGGACGGATGCGGCACGGACGCGGCACGGACAACATGCAAAACAAAAGCTGTCTTCATATAATAGTAGCCCGTCCCCGACTCGGCCCGGACGGGGCCCGTTCTAATGAGAATCATCCCTAATGTTCCTAAATAGTCAAAAAGCAATGGCTACTGCTACCGTTATACGGTTGTGATTTTTTAGAAGCCCCTATTTTACTTGTTATAAACTTACACGATTTCGGTCTTCTCGCGACCAAGACTATTGTAACATAATCAAAACGCAGATGTAGGAGAGTTAAAAAACGCAATTTAGACTAGGAAAATGTAATTATGACTAATTTGTTAAGCATGGAGTATATGTCAAATGTACCTGTATAGCATTTGGAACTGCCCAACTCAAGTACGATGTTATAAGGTTGGGATATATATGTTCTGCGAGCTTATCCCAGTTCAATAAAATGACGTTGTTGTGCTCGATGCAGGCATTTACTAAAGCCTTTACCGCTGGCCCACCGGGATGACCTGAAATATTAACGTTATCCGAAAACGGTCAGCTCAAATAACTCCCATCAAGTCTAGTCTAAATTTGAATTTAGAACCTAATTTTAGTGCTAAACCAAACTGGAATTTTAGGATTAATTTAGTCGATTGCATTTCTATACCTAGATAACTTTTGAAATTGGATATAGGTAATTTTGTAGAGTAGGTAGTAGGTCTGTGTGTCATCGATGAAAAGGCCCAGTCGGTGAAACTAAGTACTATTAGTTAGTATGATGAAAATCAGAAAGAAAAAGTATACAGGAAAAAATCAATGCCACGACTCGAAGGTAGATGAAAATTAGGTATTAGGTAAGCTTAATATTTCAGCTTTATAAATGTTAGAAAGTCTTATTTCCAGCAGTTGTGGCCACTGTCTTTTTGGACGTTGTTTTTAAGTGTGTTTCCAAAGTTCCAATAATTTTGGAGACTTATAATTAGGTAGCTACCTCATCCTGTTTGATAAAACGTTTGCTACGACAATTTGTATTATGCCGGCGCCAGACATAGCTTCACATATTTGAACACACGTTTGAAGACTTTGCAAAGCTTTGGCAAATGTGCCAGGCTACACAAACATTTGCACACATTCACCTTTAAACGCTTCGATGTGCGCTAAAAACCAACTCCGCGGGGCAAAGTACAAATCTTTGTTCAATTATGTGAAGCTATGTCGGGCGTTGGCATTGTAGTATATTGTAGGTAAGTGTGGGTAAGGGGACACTTACCCACACTTATTTAATTGTTTAATTTCCCTAGTACCGAACGTTCTTATAGCATCACTCAAATTTATATAAAAAACATTATGTTTGGGTTTTAAACTGACCTGTAAATCCATGTGTAACCACAACAGTTGTCCGACTCGGATTGTACCACGAATAGTTCATAATATGATGCGCATCATTAATAAACAGTTCCGTGAAGTTTTCCATTGAGCTAAAAATAGTTTACGAATTAATTCGAATAAATAGTTTAAGGCTTGAAATATTTTTTACAGGAACATGCGTTTTTAATCAATGGTGTGACGATCATTTTTTAATTTGATTGAAAATCTTAATAATAGAAATATTTTTTTAAGAAAAAATAGCATTCAAAAATTTTCACTTGCGGCGAGGCTTGAACTCGCGTCTTTGGGTCGGTACCCCAACGTCTATTTCAACTAGACTACGCAAGTAGAGCGAGGCCCGACGCGCGAGGGACGCGAGGGATTAAAAAAATATTTCTAAATAAAATAGCCTTGAGCTACATACAAAAATAAAAAGAAATTTAATCTTAATAAACTGAATTTTTTACATGAAAACTAATAACCAGTTGTATATTTCTTTTATGAAGTTTCCTATAAAAACCTTAAATCGGCATCGAATTGGCATCGACACGATTCGAACTATGTCTATCGACACGGCCACGGGTTGCATATCAGACTGTGCATTAATCTTAAATGTGTTAAATAATGTATTATTTCTACAATTTCCAGTATTATGTACCTATGTCTAAACCAAAAAACCTAAATACAAATCCAAAAAAAATACTTACTCGTAGTAAAATCTGAATTTAGCCTGAGTTTCATCGATACCGGTAACTGAAATAAGAAAATTCTTAGTAGGTAGGTATTAAAATTATGTAAAGAAAATAAAAGTATAGTGAAGCCCTAAAAATCGAAAACATCACTTAATTGACTTTGCTAATTGTTATTAGTGAGCTCTATTATAGTAACTAAACTACCTACCTATTATAAGGATAGACCTACAGGGTAAAATCCTAAAGAGGCTTTCTCGACAATAAATTCATTAAAGTTCCAAATTCTCAACTCTAAACCTGATCTAAATTCTAAATCAGGCATCGACTTTTATACCCGTGTTGCGTCACTAATCAGCTTAAATACCTCCTTTTAAACACCAAAATTATACAGTTTTGACCATTAATACACAGGTTTTAAATTACATATAGCCACGACGTCATTTAGATGTTTTAGGCTACTTTCACCTGGTGGTAAGCAGCTGTCGACATTTTGTTCTGATACGATAAATGAAATTAAAATTGTAACAGATTTTCAGCAGGATAAGTACTTATGTATTGTATTGGTAGGTACCTAACCAATTGGTAGGTAACTAATAATGTTTCTAGTATAAGAGTTTGCTAATTTCATGTAAATTAAATCAGGTTTATTGTTGTAAATAACTTTTATTATGACACATAGGCTTACAGGTCAATGTTTAGGTATTGTTTATCCAATATACAAGTTATTAAAATGAAAATATTATTGCTTATTGTTAGGTAATGTTTAAATTACCTACTTACTTAGTTAGCCAATTCAACCGCAAAATAACTAATAAACTTCACTTCAAGATCAACATTGGGAAATTTACCAACGAAGGTATATTCCACGAAAATTGGAATAATAAATAGGTATTAAAGCAAGACGATCATTAGGGTGTCTCTCGAGGTAACTAGTTTGACCTATAGGTAAATACCTATCTATCTAGTTTGACTTTGTAGATAATTTAAATTGGAAAAAACAGATGAAAAATTAAATAAATCTTTGAAACAAGACTTAACTTTATTGAAAACTTACCTAATAGCTGCTAATTATGCGACCTACTAAAAGTTAGAGTTGGTACGCAAGTTTCGAGATTAAATTAGGAGCAAAGTAGGTATACCCCTTTTTAGCTTTCTTTTGTGAAGTGAATTAGCTACGACGTTTTATCCCTAGATAAATTGAAAACATACCAGACAAAGGAAGTAGTAAGAACCTACCTACAAAACTACGTTGAAGTAAAAATTTCGTTCACGTACGAGTAGCTATTTCGAAATTGTGCCCAAGACTCAGGACTGAGTGAAAACCGATGAATAACTCGTAAACCGAGGTAGTGCCAAAAAAGAAAGCGAAAGTGAACCTGAGGAAACACGTATCGTAAAAAATGACGATAAAACACTAGCTTTTTACAACGTTTTGTCTTTATTACTGCAATGCGTTACAAAATTGATTGACACAGATTGATTTTTAATTAAAAGTAATGATTAATAATTTTAAACTTACCGGCACCAATGAGGAATAAAGAACTGACTATGACACTTGCGTACATTGTGCTGGTATTTCCACGAATTGTCCTCTTGCTTGCCCGAAAATGTTTTATATATATAGGGGCTGGTATCAAATGTCCTCAGGTTACATCATTTAGGACGCCTTGACATACCTAATAAATAATGATTAAACTTCGTCCTAACACTACAAATCTTTCAATGGTAACCGTACGAAATGATATCAAAGTGGCAACAGTTGACTAATTTATTCATTCACGGAGGACATTCACTGATAACACGTATTTGATTCCATTTTAAATTACAGCACACACAACTAGAAACTACAGTTACAGCATAAATAAATAAACCTCCTTCAATACGGAAGTCCCCTAAGGGCTTAAGTGCCTACGTCCATTGACATAGGAAACTCCGCCTTACGCTAAAAAGTACTTCCCTTCTAGTTTGAGATGGAGTTGGGAACTTGACCTAAATTAGGTAAAGTAGGTACACACTACTCAAACATAAGTAAGACGACTTAATGCGATGTTTTCCTGAAACACCGGAAGGAAGCAAACCTAGGTTTACACAAAGACAACAAATTGTAAAAAATAAACAACGATAGATACGAGTAGGTAAATGCCTATTTACCCTTAGATTAAAACAAAAAACTAAAGATACGGTACCTAGTCTCGGAAAATGAGACGATAAAACTGCGTCTAGCTGACGCACTAGCCTGTCGTATGTCGAACCGTTGCCGCGTGAGCATTATCTTTTTGACATCCATAAGAATGCCTTTTTGCTTATTTACAAAGCCTGAATCATTTTTAAAGACAAATGTTTTTAAAAACAATAATTTTATGAATATGCTTGTAGGTGTTTCTAGCTCATTTTTCGGATACGCAATGTAAGAATATACCGTATCTACTATTTTTGTTTTCATCTAAGTATTTACCTATCATTGTAGCTACCTAGGAAGTGCTTGTTTAGGATAAACTTATGATTAAGGTGGAATTAATTTGCGACAGAAAACTAGATTGTCTCTAAATTATTAATTTACATACCTATGTAAGTTAATAAGGCAAATAGGTATAAAACCGATAGGAATTTTGTTTAAAAAAGATTTTATATCCGCCAACAGAGACCGTACGTACCTACAGTTATGCAACATCATTTTTTTTATATTTGAGACTTTATACTCAGATAGGCTTTTCCTCCGTCGTCGACAAGTGAGCGAAAGAAGTTTTGAAATCAGCACAGTAGTTTTTGAGCTTATTCGTTACAAACATACCGACGCACATACACACAAACACATTTACACACAAAAATACAAATCTTTACTCTTTATAATATTAGTGTAGATTAGTGTATATGTGTAGACACAGATTCACACATTTACAGTCAAGTTAGAGGCCTTACGGCGACCTGAAAACTCTAACACTAGGTGAGCCACACCGCCACACATACCATAAGTAGAAGGAAACTATATGGATTCCGTTTTTTGCCATTTGGCTACGGAACCCTAAAAACAGGCTATAGCTATACGAAAGGAAATAGATGATTATGTATACCGTCAACATGCAAAGTGCTTTCAAATATTTCAGCTCTCTACTATCAGCTGTTTAGGCTGTGTGTTGATCCATCAGTCAGTCAGTCACGACAAAGCATTTTATAGTTATGTACTATTAGGTACCTAATAAATATAACTACGCTTTTGATGTGACCTAAGGCGGAAGGGCGTTAGTAGGGCGCCTACTAACGCCCTGGGCGCATAATCTACAATTAAAATGACTCAATTAAGCCTCAGCTCTGTTATTTTTTTTTTCTAATACGGTTTTTTGTAATATTACTAACAATTGCTAGGGTACGAAAATTCGAAATGCATGAGGCATGTTTGAAAATTATAGAATGGGATCCCTTATCTAACACAGGACACCTAGCAAATAATTGCTTGTTGATTCGATAGAATAGATAATTTGTAACATTCTCATCAATATAAATAAATACCTACAAATATTTTACAAGGAGAAATACATCATCGAAAATCCTTCCATGACAGGAATTGAACCTGTGCCCCTCGCTTGCCGGCCGGTAAACAAAACAAGGAGAGATCATTATCATGAATTCACTATGTCACGTAAGTTCCGTGTGGCGCAGCGCACTCGCCCGGCAAGCGAGGGGCACAGGTTCGAATCCTGTCATGGAGACGAAAAAATGCTGGCTCATACGAATTTCTACGGTTATCGAATACCAACTACTTAGTATTAGGTACCTAGACGTGAAGGAACACTCATTGCCATAGGAGGGGCCCGTATGTTAGGGTTCCTTACCTCAGAAAGTAAAGAAAGAACCCTATAAGATCACTCGCTTTTCCGTCGATTTGCCTGTGTTATCTATCACCATTAAGAGTTATGATTTTCTCTGGTACGGGTGAACCTAGCAAGTTGAAAGTTAAGGTATACTAAGAAAAATGTATGAAATCCTGCAAAGGCTGTATCCTAAAAGTGTAAAATTGGTCCTTATTGGTGTAAAATCAAGGTTCTGAGTGAACACAATAAAAAGATATGGGCAAATTTAGATTTTTTTAAATATTTGTAAATACCTACCGAATGTACTTTACCGCCGCACTCAGAGACATTTAATGGTTACTTAAGGACGTTCTATCATTTTAACGCTGTTCAATTCTTTGGATTTAGTCTTACTACTACACGTGCACGGGTCACTAACACAGAAACGAGTGATAAGCGGAAAACTATAAAAAAACTGACATGTCTTGATACTTGAAATTGATTTTATTATTTAGTCTTATAGTCGTTACATTTTGTCATATTTTTATTCCAGTATTTGATCTCTTTTCAAAAAGTTGAAGACGCGTCTTACCATTATAAGGTTTGTTATTATTTTATTGAATACATCGAAAAAGTTTAGAAGGATTTGGCGTAAAGTTGGTGCCCTTTTCATTTTAAGCGACCAATGAAGAAAAATATTCGGCAGCAACCATCTAAGTAGTAACGGGGCTAAGATATTGCAGGTTGAAAACACAGATTGGCGATATCATTACGAAGTTAACTTTCCACTTTTTTAGTTAAAATCTATTATATTTTACGTCTCAAGTTAACATAGTGTAATAATTTGAGACTCCAATACCTCAACTCCGATATTAACATACGTTGAATACTTTACTTGCTAAATAGATGAATTTAGTTGATATAGGACTACTCATTTATAATAGTTGTACAAGTAATCATTCACTGTCAGGACTTTTGTTTGCTTATAGGTTTGTATGTTTGTCTTTCGAAAATTTACCAAAAAACCGGCCAAGTGCGAGTTGGACTCACGCAGGAAGGGCTCCGTACCATTTCCTATACAACAGATTTTGTTTTGAAAGGTAAATTGTGGTTTACGATTTATGACGTTTAAAAAGAAAACTACTCATTAGATTTCATTCAAACCAATTTTCGTTAGAAGTTTGCATAATAATGTACATTACATACTTTTTTTTATTTTATCATTCCATTATTTTAGAAGTTACAGGGGAGGTGGACATTTTACCACTTTGGACGTGTCTCTCGCGCAAACTATTCAGTTAAGAGGAGTATATACGCCAACGACCTTGAAACTGAAAATCCCTGTCGGGCTCATCGAAAATTGTTGATTATTTCATGACGGAATGTCGTAGAACTTTTTTTTGTGCACAGATTGTAGGTGACATTGTTTCCTACATTTTAGTGTAGTTTTAAGACAAGAACCTCCTATTGGTGCAAAGCCTATCCAAATTTTAGACAAAAAATGTCTGATTTGGCTAAAATGTCGATAGGCTTCAATACGTTACGACATATTTGTATGGAAACTGCACTAAAATATCGGAAACAATGTCGCCTACAATCTGTACACAAAAAAAGTTCTACGACATTCCGTCATGAAATAATCAACAATTTTCGATGCGCCCGACATGGATTTTCAGTTTTTCAGAATAGGGCCCTTAAGAAAAAATATATATTAGAAACCTCAATATTATTTTTGTAGACTTATCTATACCCCCCAGGTTTAATGAAAAAAAATATTTTTTGAGTTGCAGTTTTAAGTATGGGGAACCCCAAAAATTGTTTTTTTTTTTTCTATTTTTGTATGAAAATCTTAAAATCGTTTTCCTTGAGTAGCTTTATTTTGATGAGACGCCCAACAATTTCCTATACGAAACTCTCGATTGTGGTAGATAACAGAGGTAGTATTTTTACTACTTCTTTTGAGCGTAGGACCGGGATAACGTACCACGCAATTTGTAGGACCATATGACTATCGATGTTCCAGGTTGCATCTCTCTCGAGCGCCCGAGGTCCGCTTTCCTACTTTTGCGTCTCCACTTCCCACTTAGTGAGGCCATTTGCACGCATATCCTATCTTACAACGTCAAGCCAGCACTACTTGGGTCTTCCCAATCTGTCGCGACCGGGCGGAGGCGCCATAGCAAGACATTTGTTACCCACGTAACTAGCCGGTTTTCGTAGAACGTGACCTTACCACCGTAAGCGAGATTCTTGCAATTTATCTGCAATGTCCATTCCCTTCATGTCCATGAAGGCTGCCCCTGATGCGGGAGTTTCTGACGCGGTCTTTTCGCGTCACTCCACACATCCAGCGCAGCATCTTCATCTCCGTGACACGCAGCTCCTTCTTATGCCACTCAAGCAATGGCCACGCCTAACTACCACACAAAAGGACGGGTCTAATGATCGTTTTATAGACCTGTCCCTTCAGTTTAACCGGCATTTTGGGGTCACAGATGACAGCAGTTACCTCTCGACATTTAGCCCAAGCTGCCGAAATGAGGGACTTGACGTCGCAATCGATGTCGCCGGACTCGTTAAACACAGATCCCAAGTCTGGTCTGGTCAAGGTCCGTCCGCTCGAATATGTGACCGTCTACGCAGACAGGTGTGGAATCTGTGGTATTGCTAGCCAGTATTCGGTCTTCGCTATGTTGAGTTGCAAACCGCCGTTCTCAAGCGACTCTTTCCACGCATTTACATTTAATTTAATATTAACTATTTATATTTTATTATAGTACATTTTTGTTAATAACAGGCTACAAGTTATTGAGAACTTTGTACCTAAATTTGGCCTTTTTTCATGGTTTTGACGTTTAAAGTTTGACAGCTGTCATCCAAAACGAAGATCTTGAAGAGCACTATCACTTATACCATGAAAGTAGTTGCCTAAAATCGATAGTTTCCAAGATATTTACGTTTAAAGTTTGACAGCTGTCATCCAAAATGAAGATTTTGACGAGCTCTATCACTTATGCTAAGGAAGTAGTGGTCTGGGGTAATAGTTTCCGAGATATTGACGTTTTAAGTTTGACAGCTGTCATCTAAAACGAAGATCTTGAAGAGCTCTATCACTTATGCTAAGGACGTAGTGGTCTGGGGTCCAACGTTTCCGAGATATTGGCGTTTTAAGTTTGACAGCTGTCATCCAAAATGAAGATCTTGACGAGCTCTATCACTTATCCTAAAAATGTAGTGGTCTAGCGTCAATAGTTTCCGAGATATTATCGGTTCAAGTTTGACAGGCTGTCTGGCTGTCATATTTTGTGCCTATTACGATCGTCTTTTGTTTTTCATTAATCGCCTATAAAAAAAAAAAAAATTAATTTAAAAAAAAAGAAAAAAAAGCGAGCTCACGCTCGGCCTATTATTATTTTTAAAAAATCCGCCTACCATGTAGCTCGGCCGAGCTACAAGGATAATTGTTGGGGGTGTTAGGTTTTTTCGTTACGAAATTTCTTAATTCAAAGCTCAAACTCCGTGATAAAAGCTATGCAATAACTTAAAAATGAAATAAATCTGTACCTACCAAATTTTATTATTTACTTTTTTGTATCAAGTATCAAAAGCGATGATCAATTTATATGTGTATATACAGCGATTTATTTTTTCCCTCCAAACGACGTGGAGGTGCTCTGTTCATAGCGCCTGAGCGCGGTCTGAGATCTCATTTGAAATGTTCGTGACTACATACATCAAAACTGACACAATTAGCAATGAAGTCAACCTTATTTCATAAACACGAAGGTTTACGTGGATTAGCAAAATTTTTGAAAATATTGAATGTTTTTTGATTCATTTTTATAGTTTGGCAATGTTTTTGTTGCTTTTTTTAATTTCGCATTTTAATATTCAATATTTCTGTATTATTATTGTACATTTTTTGTTAATGACAAGCTACAAGTTATTGAGAAATGTGTACCTAAACTTGGCCTATTTTCATGGTTTTTCGCGGGGCGGCGGTACGGAAAACATCTTTTTGGTATTAAAAGTATTTTATATAAAATAACAAAATAATCCATTTGATACACTAATATTTTCTGGTTCATTTGATACCCTTGAAATATGTTAAACTGTGCCAGAAAAGCAGAAAACTGTACCGAAAAATAGCTATAAATTCCTTACATTTTGATACTTAGCGAATACGTTCCCTTAAACTATACTAAGTAACGATTTCACAAAAAAAATCTTTACTAAGTGACAGTTTAAGTAACATTAAATGTCTCTGAGTGCGGCGATTAATCTTCAACTTTATTTTTTATTTTAGCCACCATGATTTTTTTTTACCAAAATTGACAAATCTAGGTCAACCGGAAGTACCCGGTTTTGGGTAGAAAACATATGTGGTAGGTGGTACTTCCCGTTGACCTAGAATCGCGAAAGTTGGCTAAAGCTAAATCCCCAATACTTCTAAGTTGCTGCAGCTACTTATGCAGTTGTAAGCTAGATATGATATTATTATATGAGAGGAACCTAAGTACGAACCTACTTATAGCATATATTTATGTATTCTGTGCTTATAGTAAGTATATTTCAAAATTTAGAGATGCGCCGAGTACTCGTTACTCGGGTACTCGGCAGTTTTTTACTACTCGTACTCGGCCTCGGTACTCGGTTCATAAGTCGAGTAACTCGGATAATATATATATTTATATAACGTAATTCTAACGCGATCTAATTTCATCTGGGTACAGTTTTGGCTTCCTAACTTGATGCGAAAGTTTGTGTGTTTGTTTATTCCTCCTTCACGCACAAACGGCTGGACCAATATAGATGAAATTTAACACAAAGGTACTGAGCTGAAGAACTTTTTATCGATACATAAGCGGGTAAAACTGCGGGTGCAGCTAGTAATAAAGAAAACCAAGCATGTAAGTTTAAAATAATCAAGTCTTGAGCGATTATTTTAAACTTACAACGTTGCAACTTGTTTTCGCGCTTATTTTAATGAACCGAGTAACTCTGCCGAGTACTCGGCTCGGTAATTTTTGAACCGAGTAATACTCGATACTCGGATACTCGGTAAAACTGGCACTCGGCGCATCACTATTTCAAATGAAAGAAATAAAACAAAGGTAATTTGAACATACTATTTTTATTTTTTTTATATTGTTTAAATCATGTAAAGTATGTTGAATTCTTAATTTGGAATGGTAATATTTTAGCTTACAAATAAATAAAAAATCATTAAGCTGTATTTTAAAAGTGGTTACCATCAAACATGCAAACTGTATTTATATGTAGGTATAGCACGATAGTTGTAAATAGACCGGTCTGAAGTTGCTGCGATCGTTCGTGTACTACATTGAGAAGAAAGAGATTACAGCACGAGACCATTCGTTGCAACTTCACACCGATCGACGACGACCGACTCACCGTCACACTTCTCTGTCACACTGGGACGATGAGGAAGATATTTTCCTAACTGCTACACTGTTGAGTTAACGATGAAGTTGTCAGTCAAACGATTTCTTAACGATCACATATCGTGTTGGATAGGAAATAACAGAAACGATTAGGTATCTTTGAGCCGACTTTCCTACTTTTTCGAATCAACTGAGATATCATATATCCCAACTATTTTTGTTTTGGGTGTTTTCTATGTATCATATGTATGTATTTACAAAAAAAAAGTATAATATGTAGTATATCCGTTGTCTAGCGCCCATAGTACAAGCCTAGAGCTTAGTTTGGGGCTAGATTGCGCAGTGTGTAACGTCGTGCAATATTTATATTATTTATATTTATTTATATTATATTAACTCATTTAATTTTTTATAGTTTTGCCAGATCTAAAATTTTTGTATTAATACTTTAACTCTGAATTAGAATTTTGTTTCGGGCGATTTTTAAACAGTGACGATAAAAAATATTATCAACTTCTTTCCATGTAGTAATTATTACAATATTTACAGATTCATTTTGTTTCTGTTTCGATTGCCTTTTGTTTCTAATACGGATAGGGCAACACATTACACAATAGTTTTACTAACAACGTTATCGATAACCCAACAGAGTAACAGTTATGAAAATAAATTCCTGACCGTCCCACTAATGAGACAAAGCAGTGTGGCGATGAGGCAATCGCACAATCAGGTTAAAACAGCCGTACTGTACATAATAATTAATTAATGAAAATTCAAAGAGTTAGAACGCTACTCTTTGGTTTTGTTGAATACGTTTCTCCAACAGATTTACTTGTAACATCATGAAGCATTTAGAGTAAACATAATTTAGCGAAGCTCCCCCCTCCAATCGTAGAAGACTACACATACAATATCACTTAACACTATGTTAATAATGTTCTCATTAAAATTGTTATTTGTACAAAATAATTAACAACCGTTATAGACTATAGGTAAAATACAATAATGCGAAGAAAACAATAAATACACCTATCTACGTAATAATATTCGACTTATTAACAACCTGATCCACGTTTTATTAATAAACTTTAAACAAACAAATACTATTGCACCAATAAATAAAAGGGGAAACTGAAATGCTAGGGAAGTAAGTGTGAAAATGTATAAAATTATTTAAGAATTTATCTTAAAAACGGAAAGAAGTAAGCAATGAGATAAGAATTATGAAACAACTCAAGTAGAGAAAGTTGTTCAAACATAGTACTTAATAAATAACTAATATACCATCATAGTTATTAGAACACGGGTCTAGATTACGTTGTAGCTAATCGTGTTTCTAATAATAATTATGGAAGGAAATCGTGTAAGTTTAAAAACTAGTATACCGTTTTAACACCCCCGTAATCAACCCACATTTTGCGTAATACTTATGGGTTACTTAACCAATAACTGGTCTAGGATTTTAAAATGTGATAAAACCATTACTACAAGTTCAGTATAGTGAAACTTACGAAGTTTAGAAGGTTTAAATCAAACTGAATTATTTGAAATGACAATAGAAAAGGCTTTTATTCATTGGCGCAATATACAGGTACATAATCACTTTTCATCAAAACATAGCCTAATTAGATTAAACATATACCAAGGCCTGAATTTCGAAAAGCGGACTTAAAAATACGTTATTACAAATGACATCATTTATTTATTCATCTATCGGTTAACTTGGTACCTCCGAATAGTATAATTACAATACGTTTTAAACAAACTTCTAATATCCAAAAAAAAGCTTCAATAACCCATGACCCCGGCGGGATTCGAACCCCCAAGTTCCGGAATACCAGCCCGGCGCAGCACAGGGCATGGAATTTTTAAAAAGCTTTTTTTTCAATAGGTTCCCTTACTGTGGGTTAAAATACAACTTTGACAATACTTCAACACAATCTCAATATCAAATGTTACAATTACAATCAAATGCATTTTATTGATTACATTAGTAATTACATACTATAATTGCAAAGTAATCATACTAAACGGTAGGGCTGTATGCAAAAACTTACTTTTAACTATTGCCTCAACTGAACAAGCAGCGCCTCTAGCGCAGCCATCAGAAAACTTCACCAAACCATTTTAAAATCAAATTCAAATATCATCTTCAGGCAGACCAATAGAAACAAATAAACATGTTCACACAGAATCGACTATTTAAATCTATGAGATAATAAAATCTAAGGTATTATCGGTTGCAATCAGCTTACAAATCACCGTGAGATACAATCCGGTGATATATCTACTCGAGACGAGTTATCTAAGTAATATTTCGCGACTGTTGTCGTGAATTGTAATAAATCCTTTGGGTCCCATCGTTCCTTAGTGCGTGAATCCCGGGGACATTATCGGGCAAGAAAGGCATACCAGTGGTCGCGCTTTGAACGCGTTCAATACTGACGGTCGTCGTAGATGTAAATGGCTTCGCCTGCAGACTCCTAATAAGAGAAAAAAACTGTTAATTTGGATAAATATAAAGTAAATTTTGCCTATACCACTGTACAAGTAGCGTAAGTAAGTAGCGGCGTAAAAAAAGTTTCAACTTTTTTCATATTTTTTTAATTATTATTTAGAGATATATCCACTATCTTAGACCGCATCGCCACATGCGTCTTTTGTAACTCCTAGCGCTCGCGAGCTAGTGTTAACAAAATACACCACAACCAAGCAATGATGCATCAGTATAAATCTATATCTATAAAACGCTTTGTTTTTTGATAATTCCCACGGGATCAAGAGTTATGCGGGTGAAACCAGCAAGTATTCAATGTTACCTTGAGCGGAGGCGGTGTCGGTACAAAGTCGAGATCTCCCGGCCGGAAGAGCTTGGAGGCGTTGGGTGCGGGGGAGGCGGGGGGCGGGGGAGCTGCCCGGCGACCCGCCGCCGCGGCGCTTCACGCCCGAGCCGGGCGACGACACCGACCCGCCGGAGTTGGTGCGAAATGAGGAACGACGTGCCAGCCTGCAGGGAAGGACACAAGGATATTAGAATCTGTATGTAGTCAAAGACTAGAAATATGTAGCCATGGACTGACCATGATATATTTCATTATGATTAATACCAGAAACGTTTTTAACATGTGTTAAAAAAACGCAGTTTAGCCGTCAATAGGTTTACTGGTCAGTGTCCGGGCCCAAAAAAAATCATAGAAATTACAGGGCAGACGTATGCCTATGCGTATGTATAAACTTTACAGTAAGTTATCTCACCTAGAAGCGACTTCCTCAGGCGTCTCCTCAATCTCCAAGACCCAGCTAACCGAGTCATGTTTCTCCACCACCCCCTTCACGGCGGGCAGCGGCGCCTCCCCGGGGCGGGGGACGCGGCGGGGGAGGGGGACGACGGCGAGGCCGGCGGGGAGGGGGAGCGCTCCGACGAGCCGGAGGAGGTGCGCGCGCGCAGCGGCGGCGTGTGCGCGTGCGCGTGCTGGCTGATGTAGCCGCCGCCGGCGAGCAGGGATACCACCTGTGGGCAATACATAGTAGAGGATTAACAAAGCAGGTAGGCAAGGAATTGTCAAAGCTGATGAAGTCATAAAAGAACAATGGCAGGTCGCCAAACAACGTTTTTATCAATTTAAAACTTAGGCGTCTAGATATAAAAAAAATACTAGAAGAATCTACAGAAGTCCCAGAATACATAAAACTAACTAAAACACCTTATATCACCGAAGTTAAAAAGATAAGAGTATTTTAAAATAGCCTTCTCGGCCGTTGTCGCCATGTTGGATTAATGAGGAATTAAAAAAACAGTTGCGTGTTTTTTGATATTAGAAAATAAAATACATACCTGATTAAAATATAGACGTTACACGCAATTACAATAACAGCATTACATAATTAAGTTATTTTGACATTAAGTTTCAGTATCTCGACAAATGGCATCTCGAGAGTCCGGGGCCAAAAAAGAAAAAAAAAAAAGTTTCAGTCTAAATATGGTGCATCGGAAGTTGAAGTAATAGTAATAATAACTTATTTTTTTATTTTAAAAACGTTCGTCCTTTTGAATAAACTAATAGTGTCAAAAACCACAAAAAAAATATTGAAATTCATTCGTTATACACTCATTTTTAGACGTTTTAGTTGGGTGATATCAAGACCGCCTATGTTCTTTAGACCATCCGACAACCCAGGATCGTACGACCTGGCGCAAAGTACGAGGAGACCCGACCCCGGATAAACTGGGACAAGGGAAGGAAGAAGGAGGAGAACAACAAAGAAGACGTAGGTGCAGTTTGTTTTACTTTAGGAGAAATATATACGCGTGTATCTGACATATCGTGCGTATGTTATAGCAATAGCTTATTTAGTTTTATACAATGGAAGAGAGTAAGGACTTTGGCGGGAAAGCGGAGATAACATGTCGTGCTCCAGTTTTATTTTCGTTAAAATATGTTGTAAATCCGGTTAAATTGTGTAATTTTAGTGGAATCTTATTCAATTTAGTTCC